>CM064504.1:73242150-73352150 GCA_032716605.1 Paralithodes platypus | reverse complement strand
AGCGGCACCATTGATGTGGCCGAGTCTGTTGATGTAAGTTGATGGTTTAGTTAAGTATAAGGCGGGTTTACCGTTTTTTATTATCTTTCTCTCCTTTTCTCTCTTTCTCTGGCTTGTATCCATTCGGCCCCATTCAGCCAACTGTTTTAAGACGTTTATCCCCATCCAGGTGTCGATAGCGAGCCAGCATTGTATGGAGAAATCCGGCTTGGCCGGAGACATTTTTCTATCGAAAAAATGTACAAATTTAGCTTGCTGTCATAACAAAAATATATATATGCTGGCTCGCTACCGCTCGCCAGGAAAATATTGACACCTGGATGGGGGTAAACGTCTTAAAACAGTAGGCTGAATGGGGCCGAATGGATGCAAGCCATAGAGAGAGGGAGAGAAAGAGACAAAAAGCGAGGTGGGCTCCATTAAGTCCCTTGACAGCCAACTGGATGACGGACCACCTTAGCGGCACCATTGATGTGGCCGAGTCTGTTGATGTAAGTTAAGGGGAGACGGTCGTTTTTCGGGTCCCCTTTCTCCCTCGTGTTTGTCCCATTATTTTTTAGATTTGTAGACGTTCGGCCCATTTGTTTGGCGTTTTTAAGACCTTTCGTCCCATTTCGTTATAAATGTTAAGACCTGTCGTGCCATTGAGGTGTCGATTTTTTCCTGGCTAGCGATAGCGATAGCATTGTATGGAGAAATCTGGCTTCGCCAGAGACATTTTTCTATCGAAAAATTTACGAATTTAGCTTGCTGTCAAAACAAAAATATATGTGCTGGCTCGCTCCCGTTCGCCAGGAAAATATTGACACCTGGATGGGGGTAATCGTCTTAAAACAGTAGGCTGAATGGGGCCAAATGGATACAAATCAAAGAGAGAAAGGGAGAGAAAGAGAAAAAAGCGAGGTGGGCTCCCTTAGAGAGGTCTATACTATTATTCTGGTATATTGAGTCTAAGTCCCTTCATAGCCAACTGGATGACGTCATGACCACCTCAGCGGCACCATTGATGTGGCCGAGTCTGTTGATGTAAGTTGATGCTATTTTCGGACTAAGGCTTTTTATTAGGGTTTATTTATGTACAGTCGCGCTAATAAGTGATGTCTCGGCACCAAGCATGTTTTGATCAATAATTGGTATCAGCAATATATAAGCTTCATTTCTTCATATCGAGTGAAATATACAAACATGTTCCTACACTTACCCACCCTATTCAACATCTGACAGACAGTAATACAGCACAAAGCAAGCCAAACGTAATGACAGCTGGGACATGACTTATTAGCGCGACCGTACTTTACTTGTGTGTTAATTTGTGTTTTGTGTTTGTGTGTCCATGTTTTGTTGTGCTATCCCTGTTCGGGCTCTGTCTTGAGTCGGCCACCCCTAGATAATTTGTTTTTAGAAAAAATGGAGAATGGGCCTGAGGAAATAGATAGATAGATAGATAGATAGATTTGTGTGTGTACTGTATGTTACCTTTTGATACCTTTTGATGTGTTCGCCACTCTTCTAGCGGCACCAAGGAGCGCGACGCCCCTCGTTATGGGTCAGGTACTTCTACGCTGTAAGGAATCCTAGGTATTAATATTGTGTAAAAGAGTTCTATACTATTATCTGGTATATTGAGGCTAAGTCCTACATCACCAACTGGATAATGACCTTAGTGGGACCATTAATGTGGCTAGGTCGGTTGATGTAAGTTAATTATTGCATTGGCCTTTAGTTTGCATTTGTCTTAAGGGGAGATCTCCACTTGAGGGACTTTTTTCTTGACCCCTTTCTCCCTCATGTTTAGCCCCATTGCTTTTGAGATTTTAAGACGTAGAAGAAAGACTGAGAATAACGTTGCACTCTTGGGTTGGCGAGTTGCACAGAGTAGGGGTGGGATTGTGTTGCAAGACGGGTGCTACGAGCTCTACAAAGAGGGGGTGGTATACACTGAGAGAGCTCTGAGGAACACTGAATATTGTAATAGTGGTAGAATAGTGAGAGAGATGCAACACTGCGGTGAAGAGAGAGAGAGATTGCAGAGAATTGGTGAGTGGACGTGAGTTAATGAGACGGAAGGCTTTCTTTTCTACTTTGTCTAGAAGTGCGGTGTGAGAGGATCCTTCCCACACGTTTGAAGAATACCCAATATTGTACATGGACGCACTGTGACCCTGTACAGAGCAAGAAGCTGCGTAGTGGTAAAGAAACCCCGGAGGCGGTTGAGCACACCCAGCTTTTGGGAGGCTGTTTTAGCTAGAGTGGTAATAGGATCTTTTCAAGAGAGATCAGAAGAAAAAGAAACACCAAGAATATTAAGAGAAGATGAAAGGTTAATTTGTATGTTCTTGAAGAAGTATCAAAGTTGGGAACACGAGAGAAAGCAAGATTGTTGCGTACATACACGCAACATCCACCTTTGGCTTGAAACTGAGGATAGAGATAGTAGGAGGATACAGAGAAGGGTTTGCTGTCAGTAGTCCCAGACAACTGTGTTTCGGTGAGAAAGAGAAGATCAGGGTTGGCAGAGGAGAGGTGGTGTTCCAAAGAGTGGAAGTTAGAGGAAAGGCCACGAATGTTGCAGAAATTAATAGTAAGAGTAGAAGGTGGTGGTCCAGAGCATTTTGGTGAGTCATTGCCAGGGGTCAGACCAATGGGAGCATTTCTGGTCCACCCCCCTGGGGACTCCGAGGCGGGTCGTGAATTTGTCATCATTTCGAATTTTGAAAAGGTACCGTAGTGTAGTATGTAATGTGTTTGTGGTATAATGTATTGATAAAAGGAGAAGGTGTTTTGGAGGGCAGGCTGGGGTTGCCCTCAATATTGATGAGGCACGGAAAAGATCAGCAAGGCAGGCCAGGTTGTGAAACAGGAGTTCCAGCTTCCTTTTCATCCACCTAGCACTCCCTGGGAGTACCGCCCTATTCAGCTAGTGCCTACAGCCTCCTCATGTGATCTTCCTCTCTATTACACCCACAGTTTCTGAAAGAGGAGTTACACATACTGTACATACAGCACATTAATGACTGGTCTTTAATGTATGTATATGTAACTATCTAGATGTATGTATATGTATCTAGATAGTAGATAGATAGATAATATAACTTTACTGTATGTATAATATTCCTATCTCTCCCCCACACAGTTTTTGAAGGAGGAGTTACAATACCACAAAGGATACGAGAAACGACAAAAGGTGTTCCACTACAACAATGACCAATACATCTCGGTCCACGAACTGTGGTACATCTGGACACAGTCAGAGGTCAGATATTTATACAATTTTTTTATTATTTTTAGCATCATTCTTAACCCTTTCTGTACCGGTGCACAAATTTGTCTAGATATAAGCTGGAATTAAATTACATAAACGTCGCTGGTACAGAAAGGGTTAACACCAATAACATCCCAAATGAAATATATGAAAGCATGTGATCCTCCCAGGCTTCGAACCCAGGATATCTTATACTTTATGACTTACAAGCTCTACCTATTACACCATCAAGACAGTTGATACCAAATACTCCTTCTGTGTACCCTATATTCGTATTATCACCAACCCATCAATTAACTTACAAATAAACCTAATTAAAGAAATCCATGAAAATAATTAATATATGTGGTACTCCAAGGATTTGAACCTAGGATACTCGCACCGAAATTCAGCGCACTAACCATTACACTATGGAATTTGTTTTCACCAACCCACCAATTAACTTACAAATAAACCGAATTAAAGAAATCAATTGAAATAATGAATACTGGTACATGTGGTACTCCAATGATTCGAACCTAGGGCACTCACACCGAAATTCAGCGCACTAACCATTACGCTATCAAAACAGTTATTAGTATTATTATTAGTACTGTACAATTATTAGTATTAGGGTATTAATATTTGTATTAGTATTGTATTGGGTGGTGGTGGATCAGTTATATTAGAAAACAAAAGAATATGGAATAACTTCACATTATGAGCAAGCCTTTCACACTGCCACACCGGATTATATCACATATATAATCTATAGTCTATTCGCTGTAAGTAGGCCAGAAATCATGACCTCTATCATCTGTAACTCAAAAAGAGCTAGAGCAACTTGGCTGTCAATTTCCACATCTATTCATTGACTGACTCTTCCCAAATGGTAGAAATTTTAGCTTGATTACTAGAGTCTTTTTTAAGTTACAGAGGTTATGATTTATCGCCTACTTACAGCAAATAGACTATAGTGTGGTACTTTGAACGGCTAACCCAAACTGTGAGGTAAGACAACACGTTATTCCATGTAATTTATTATGCTAATATATTCTGATATTTCTTTTGTATTAATATATTTTGCTTAATTGTTATTTCCACATGGTGGGTTTGACAAGTTCTTTGGCCTTAAAATTGTGCCGTTCCTGTTTTGGTTTGTTTGTTTTGCAAGTTTTACATTTTCATTATTAACCGTGTGAACAAATTGCGTCAGAATATGTGTGATTGTGGGCTTGGTGTGGTGCGACCTCTACTGTACCAGAGGGTATTACTATAAATGTACCCTCCAGTACCAGACAATTTGGCCAAAATGGCTTCAGAGTCGAGAGAGAACACCCTTCCACCTTATAAGATGGAGGAATACTGCCTCTGCTAGCCTGTGGGAGCTTGGATATAAGCTGAGAAGTGTTGCCAAGGTCTTAGAGCAGTGCTCAAAAGTTGTGGTACCAGGCATCTATCAATACGGGCTGTTAAAAGGACCGCTTATTATTGACGGACATCGTCCGTCGCTGGTACTGACAAGTTACTTTTTTTTACTGTCGGCCAACGTACGTTACTGGGACAGCAGGTGTTTAGCCGGTATCACACAAGCGCTTTTTCCCTCAACATTTATTCTTAACACTGGTCTGGCAGCTTATGAGGTAAACATTTAGATTATTTTGGTTACCTAAATTCATCTATTATTAGTCTAGTTTCCAATACCAGTGCAAAATACTCCAGAAATGTTGCCAGAAAAATGTTGATCATGGAATGTTGACTATAAAAGTGTGATACTGGCTTTACCTTGTATAATTGTTTACAGGTACATAACTGGACGGTGGACCAGACGGTGGGATGGTTGGCAGAGTCGGTAGAGCTACAACAATACGCTCAGACCTTCTACGAGAACGCTGTCAACGGCTCCATACTCCCCAGGTATGCTGTCTGTAAAATAAGTTTTAAACAGTAGACAGAATGAATATATACACCATGTGATTCAGACCATGCCATTGGCTGACTCGGACCATGCCATTGGCTGACTCGGACCATGCCATTGGCTGACTCGGACCACGCCATTGGCTGACTCGGACCACGCCATTGGCTGACTCGGACCACGCCATTGGCTGACTCGGACCATGACATTGGCTGACTCGGACCACTGATATTTTGTCTGATGGCGTAATGGTTTTAATCTGATAAAACACCATTACTGTAGGCCTACAGGTTTGCCGGGAAATTTTAATTATTCATTTACGCAAATTAAGTGTTAATTGTTATAGTCTTAACCCATTTAACTTGCACAGATCCTTCTTAAGCTGTTTATAACGTCTAATGAGAGCCAGAAAATATAGCTAAACATCCATAAGCTTCAAATGGTTAATGGTTCAATTGACAATCGATTCTTTTTCCGATCCAGTCAAAATGGTCTACATTTGAGATTTCTGGACAATGACGATCTTAGACATTGACGATTGTAGATATGATTCAAGAATATTCTGTTAACTCTTTTGTTGTAGATTACAAAAAGGGGCTATGGAAAGCTCTAAGGTCAGTTTTCGACGAGACTCGTATTCTTGGATGATTTATGTTGAAAACAATTATATAAATAACTAGTAATTGGTCTGTTGAAAGTATCAGTGTATTCGGTAGAAACGTAAGGACAAATAATGTTGTAGAGGGGTGGCACAACCTTCTAAATAGGAGGGCAAGGAAAGGGAATCTCCTTTTTTGTTTGTCTATTCCTCTTAGAATTAGTTAAAATTTTATTCGGTGGTTATCACTGACAAATCCAAACCGTATGAGCCGAATTAGCCAGGTCCGACAGTTATTGTGGTCTGAATGAGCCTGGGTCGAGTAAGCCTGGGCCGAATTTATTATGGTCCGAATGAACTGAATGAGCCTGGGCCGAGTAAGCCTGGGCCGAATTTATTATGGTCCGAATGATCCTGGGCTGAATCAGCCATGGTCCGAATCAGCCGGCGAACAGGTCTAATATGGAGAGGTATAATATGAAAGAGAGGGTAATTTTCTGTATATATTTTGTGTAATAAGTTTAGTGTGGGGCTTCATAGAGTACCGGTAGGCATACTTTTTCAGTATTTTCATATTAGTCACTAATAAGATTAAAGCCGGTATCACACGAGTGCTTTTTCCCTCGACATTTATCCTGAACACTGGTCTGGCAGCTTATGAGGTCAACATTTACCATATATCGGTCACCTAATTTCATCTACCACCAGTCTAGTTTTCGATACCACTGCAAAATATTCCAGAAATGTTGCCAGAAAAATGTTAATCATTGAATGTGACTATAAAAGCTCTTGTGTGATACCGGCTTAAATTGTATTCAAGTTAACCTGACAGACATGGGTAGCACTGCCTTTCTATACTTCCTATACTGCCTTTCTAAACTGCCCGTGTGACGCTGCCTTTATTAAATAATGGCTATACAAATATATAGAAAAGCAGCAATTTCTGACAGGTTGGCTTGAATACACTAGGCTATAGTGAATGTGTTTAATTTTGACTATGCAGTATTGTGTACTCAAAAGAAGTGTGATAACTACATAATGGTTCTTTGAGTCTCTGATCTATAGTGTATTTATATTATATTTTAATTTACTTATTTATTAATTTTTTATTTTTTGTTTTGCACTTGGATGTTTAACCCCTACAGCATGTTTTGTTTTTGTTTTTCTTCCCTCCCCCTTATGGGTTGAAGGGCCGGAGGATCCGAAGACCCCTTTTCACCCTGCCGCGTAACCTATTTTACTGTCAGGCGAAACAGAAGCAAGGGGTGTGAAGAGGTTGCCCAAACGATCTCCACCAGCCGAGAATCGAACTCGGTCCTCCCGGTTAGAAACCGAGCACTCTACCAATGTCGCTACTGGTCACCCCTATATATATTGTCTTTTTACCTTGGATTCTGTCACATGATGCCTTTTTATATATTTTTTATTTTTATATATACAAGTTTATCTATTATGAAGAGTCTGGAAATGTTAACCCCTTTGGTACCGGCGATGTATTTCTGATTTTATTCTAGCTATATTTAGAAGATTTAGTGCAGTTTAAGAAGGATCTGTGGCAGTAAAAAGGGTTAAGTGAGATAGGCTTTAGTGCAGTTTAAAAAGGATCTGTGGTTGTTAAAAGGGTTAAGTGAGATAGGCTTTAGTGCAGTTTAAGAAGGATCTGTGGCAGTAAAAAGGGTTAAGTGAGATAGGCTTTAGTGCAGTTTAAAAAGGATCTGTGGTTGTTAAAAGGGTTAAGTGAGATAGGCTTTAGTGCAGTTTAAGAAGGATCTGTGGCAGTAAAAAGGGTTAAGTGAGATAGGCTTTAGTGCAGTTTAAAAAGGATCTGTGGTTGTTAAAAGGGTTAAGTGAGATAGGCTTTAGTGCAGTTTAAAAAGGATCTGTGGTTGTTAAAAGGGTTAAGTGAGATAGGCTTTAGTGCAGTTTAAAAAGGATATGTGGCAGTATGACTTAAATTGCTTCAAACTCTGTGTGTCCAGGCATTTTGGCTCGAACGTCCCTTGATTTTGGCCCTGTCACTCTTTCAACTATGGGGGAGGCACTCGCTATAGGCAGTTATGCCTTTTGCCTCCCTCAATCACATAGAAAAAAAAAAAAAAAAAAAAAAAAGGGGTTAAGTGAGACAGGCTTTTGTGCAGTTTAAGAAGGATCTGTGGCAGTAAAAAAGGGTGAAGTCTATCTATCTATCTATTGGGTTAAGTGACATAGTTCAAAGCCTGGTAATTGCTGAAGGCCCTTTTGAAACTGAATAAAATTGTCTAATTGTACCCTGAATAAAGGTTAAAAAGATGTCATACTGTAGTTCAAAGCCTGGTACAATATTTGCTGAAGGCCCTTTTGAAACTGAATAAAATCAACATCCCCGACACAGAAGGGGTTAAGCCCCAACCTTTCAGAACTCAATAAGAACTTGAACATTCGACCACTTGCGAGTTTCAGGCTATAAGGAAGTTGGAGCTGTACACATAGATAATAAACAGAAATACACTATAGTCCGTTCATTCTAGGTTGGGCAGAAATCGTATCCTCTAACCTCTGTAACTCAAAAAGGGCTAGAGCAAATGAGCTGTCAATTTATACACGTGTTCCCTAGCCAAGTCTTCCGATTTGATAGACATATTAGCTCGATTACTCTAGTCCTTTTTGAGTTACAGAGGTTAGGGGTTACAATTGCTGCCCAACCTAGAATGAACGGACTATACTACTGAACTTGTTATCACACTTGTGGCATTCATAACTTACTGTATTTAATTAGTACTGTAATTATAATGTAAAAGTTGCAAAATAAACAAACCAAAACTTATACGAACACAGTAAAACGACAAAACAACTAATCAAAATCGCTATGAGGAAACAACGCTTAAGTAAAACAATAATTTATAAATAAAAGAATAAAAGAATAAAGTCTGTTATGTCACACCTTCTATTTTTATAAGCTACAGCATTTATATCCCTTTCTGATTCATAATCTTCAGAAAATTGCTATAACCCTTTCTATACCGGTGACGTTCTTTGCGTTGTAATCTGGTAACTATTAGATAATGTTATTAAGTTGAGGAAGGACCCCTAACCATTTCAAGGCTACAAAATATCTATTACTTCATTTAGCTACCATAGATCCTTCCTAAGCTACTGTATACAAAATGGTCTAAATATAGCCAGAGTAAAATGAAAAAGACGGGGTTAATCATTATGGCTATCATAATTAACCCCTTCTGTATCATAGCGTATTAGAATAAATGTACCCCTCCGTACTAGCCATTCTGACGGCCAAACTGACTCATCAGCGGTGAGACAACACCCTCCCATCACAAGAGTTGGTGGCTGACTGTTCTCTGGTAGCTAGGGGGAAGTATGAGCCGTGTTGCCAACACCTCACAGCAGTGCCTTCAAGTCATGTTAGCGGCTCCCGCTAGATATTAGCAGGAGTAAGGGTCGCATATTAGTGACAGATGATAGCCGTCGCTGGTACTAGTGTAACAATATTGTACTGACAGATTTGGGCCAATGCCTGTATTGGATGGGGTATTTAATTTATTTAGAATCAATGTTTCCTTTGCAAGATTTATTTCAATGTTAATACATTTTCAGCACTCTTGTCCCTGTCCCTCACCATTACTAATATATGCCCCCTTCATCCCTCTCAATCACCGTTATAGTATATTGGCTTTGGTTCCTGGACATTATAGAAAACTTATAGTTTATCAAATGTTTTGTAATACAACACAATAACAGTTTGCATTATAATCTGGTAACTTTCCCTTCATAAGTGTTAAGGGGCACAGGGCCCTGTCGATATTTGGTGTCCCAGGCGTTTCCGCACCTTCCTCAGCCCCTTGCCTGGGAGCGGCTTCTGTCACCTGGGTATTCTTAGTGGTAAAGCAGGGAGGGTTCTGTGGGGCACTCGAATATGGCCTTGACCTTGCTCGGGACCTTGGGGCTGCTCTGCCAAACAGCCTGGGGAACAACAACAACAACAGTTGAATTTCAAAAAAGGATTTTGAGGAAAATATTGTATATTAATTCGTTCTCTTTTTTTTTTTTTTTTTTTTTTTTTTTTTTTTTTTTTTTTTTCCCCTTGTGGCTTTGGTTGGTTTAGGCATGTGGAGAGGATGTATGGTCAAAATCTTGTGAAGAAATGCAAGTTTGGGAATGTGGAGTGAATGATGAACTAATGGGGCTAAACACGAGGGAGAAGGGGTCCAGAAAAAGTCGCTCTGAGGGGTAGACCTAAAAGGACATGAGATCTCAAAGGGATAGAACAAATTTCAAGTTAAGCAGCCTAATCGTCTTTAAAACTATCTGGTGCAACGTCTTGGGGGTTATTATGATATTTTGTTTAATTATAATTAACAGTTTTAATTGTTTTTGTCGATATATTTATAGTCAACCCCTTAGACATAAAAATTCCTCTTCAGACGGTCAGACCCCCTTTAACCTAAAAAAACATCCCCCAGAGTACAGCTATATACAGTATATATGTACTCTTTTCGGTAGAAATATGTGCCGGCCAAAGGCCGGTGTCTTCCAAATTGCAGGCTTGCTATCGCTTGCCCAGGAAATATCGACACCTTATTGGGTTGAAGCTTCTGTTGTTCGCCTAACTAGTGAGGTGAAACGTCTTAAAATCTCCAAATTAATGGAGTGAAACAGGGAGGAACCAAACAGACCCACTCTGCACCAAATAGAGTTAAATGGCTTGAAGGGAAAGGTGTGCGCTTCATGCGTGAGAAGCGCAATGACATATGCTTCAGAAACGTGGCCTGTTAAAGTGGATAATATCAACAGAATGGAACGCAATGAAATGAGAATGGTGAGATGGATGTGTGTTGCCAAACTGCAAGATAGGATATCAAGTGTAGAGCTAAGGAGAAAGTTAGGTATCAAGAGTATCAGTGATGAGATGCGTACTAGCAGGCTTGGATGGTTTGGACATGTGGAGAGGATGGATGAACAAATCTGGGTGAAAAGATGCAAGTCCATGAATGTGGAGGGAGCTGCACCAAGGGGCAGACCAAGAAAGACATGGGATCAGTCCTTACGGTCTGATCTTGAATAAAAGAACCTGACAAGTGGGGCAGCTCTGAACAGGGCTGCCTAGAACGCTGCCATTAGGATGTGAGACCGGAACCTAACTAACTAACTCGGTCTTTAAATTTATGTAGACTATGAGTGTATGTATGTAATAATTTTGAACATTATATCGAGGTCTTTTCATAACTTGAGCTCTTTAGTTCTTTTGTTTTTATACATTCTCTTGGAAAGTTTCTCCTCTTGCTGCAAACTTTTAGTTTTTGTCTTTTGAATTTTCCAGTTAGGGTTTCAACTTGTCAGTGTAATATAAAAGACCGCTGTTGTAAATCCATCTCCTCAAATCTGAAATTGACTTCCCATTTTTCCAGTTAGGGTTTTAACTTGTCACTGAAATAATAGTAAAAATATTAATCTCCTTCCCCTATTGTAATTTAGTTTGAAAATAATAATCTCCTTCCACTATTGTAGATTAGTTTCAAAATGATATCCTTCGACTATTATGTATTAGTTTCAAAATAATAATCTTCTTCCACTATTGTATATTAATTTCCTCTAATCTGAATTGAGCCTATGCCTTTCCTTTCTTTGTCTTCTTGACCCCTTCTCTTGTTTCTCTCCCAGGGTTGTACTGTACTGGACAATATATTCATTTCCTCTTATCTTAAGGGAGCCCACCTCGCTTTTTTCTCTTTATCTCCCTCTCTCTTTGGCTTGTATCTATTCGGCCCCATTCAGCCTACTGTTTTAAGACGTTTACCCCCATCCAGGTGTCAATATTTTCCTGGCGAGCGGTAGCGAGCCAGCATACATATATTTTTGTTTTGATAGCAAGCTAAATTTGTACAGTTTTCGATTGAAAAATTTCTTCGGCAAAGCCGGATTACTTCGTACAATGCTGTCTCGCTATCGACACCTGGATCAGGGTAAACGTCTTAAAACATTGGCTGAATGGGGCCGAATGGATACAAGCCAGGGAAAGAGAGAAAAGGAGAGAAAGATAAAAAAAAAATGGTGACCCCCTTAATTCCGCCTATGCCTTTCCTATCTCTTTCTTTCCCTCCTTGACCCCTTCACTTGTATCTCTCCCGGGGTTGCCTCCACCAGGGTCCTACTGAGCGTGCTAACTCCCTCAGGCCATCGCAGAAATTCCCAGCTGACAGACAGGTGAATCCCTCCCGCTATTTGCATCCCTCGTGGCTGTCTTGTGTTGTGATGCCTCCCTACATCCCTCACTCACTCCCTATCTCACTACCTCCCTCCCTAACTCCCTCAGGCCTATGCAAACATTCCTAGCTGATAGGAAGGTGAATCCCTCCCTCTATTTGCATCCCTCATGACTGTCTTGTGTTGTGATCCCTCCCTACATCCCTCACTCCCTAACTCACTACCTCCCTCCCTAACTCCCTCAGGTTAACACACACAAAAAACCAGAATATAGACAGGTGACTTCCCCCCATATATGCATCCCTCATGGCTGTCTTGTGGTGTGATGCCTCCCTACATCCCTCCCTCCCTATCTCACTACCTCCCTCCCTTCCTCCATAACTCCCTCAATCCAGTGCAGAAATTCCCAGCTGATAGACAGGTGAATCCGTCCCACTATATGCATGCCTCATGGCTGTCTTATGTTGTGATGCCATACGCTCCCTCCCTCCCTACTTATAATAGTTAGACTTTACCTCTCCTTTAACCCTTCACAATATCCTCTCTTACAATACTACAGAGAATAACAGTTGGAGATCCGTCAACCGTCATAGGTGGTTCCATGTCATCTCAACCAGTAGACCATTTCAACCAGTAGCTCTCAACCAGTGCCAAATTAACCCAGACCAACCAAACCAGTGCCAAAATATAGTACTAACCTAACCTAACCGTATTGGTTGATTTGGTACTGGTTGAGAGCTACTGGTTGAAATGGTCTACTGGTTGTTGTTGTAGCCGTTCCCCAAGCTGCCTGGCCGAACAGCCCCAAGGCCTCGAGCAAGGCCAAGGCCACAACTGAGCGCCCCCACAGAACCCTCCCTGCCGACCACAATAAAGCCTGGGTGACCGAAGCCACTCCATGGCGGGGAGCTGAGGAGGGTGAGGAGACGCCCGGGAAACCAAAGCCCCACCCAGGGCCCTGTGCCCCTCAGCAATTATGAAGAGAAAGTTGTTGTTGTTGTTGTTCCCCAAGCTGCCTGGCCGAACAGCCCCAAGGCCCCGAGCAATTCCAAGGCCATAACCGAGCGCCCCCACAGAACCCTCCCCGCCGACCACAATAAAGCCTGGGTGACCGAAGCCACTCCATGGCGGGGAGCTGAGGAGGGCGCGGAAACGCCCGGGAAACCAAAGCCCCACCCAGGGCCCTGTGCCCCTCAGCAATTATGAAGAGAAAGTTGAGGGGCAAGGGAAAAATGTGACGCTTTGGCTTCCAATCTTGGTAGATTGGGAGATCAATCCACGGAAAAGACGCCGTCACTTGAGATCTAGAAAATATATAAGTTAAAGGAACAGTCAGAGTAAGCTATGGGTATGGCAGAGATCGCTCAGTTCTCACTCTGATAGACCAGCCCATCACCACATGACTAGAACCCAATCCTCTCAGCATCAGCTAGGAAAGGCCCTAGAAAGCCGCCTTTGGCGGGGGGATAGCTCCCCTATTTCAACCCCTTTCGGGGTCGGGCACCCGCCATGAAGAGAAAGTTGAGTTGACCGGTCACCGTCATAGGTTACCCTCATCACTTAGAATTTCAACAGGTCCTATAGGGTCTCTACTTACCCCCACCCCACTCAGCACCTCTAGGACTCAAAGGGGTAAATACGATCTCAATAACCCCTCTAAATAACATAGGTCCTTCTTAAACTGCATACAATCGTTAGAAGTTTAGCCAGAATAAAAGGTACAAGAACGTTATGGTGCTGAGGGGGTTAAGAGATCCTATAGGGCTGTGGCCGTAGTGCGGTTGGTTGAACACTCGCCTGCAAATTGGTATGTTGATGGTTCGAGTCTGTGGCCAGCCAGTGTGTGTTATTAGCAGACACCAGTGTCGTTGGTGAATGGTGTGGTCTAGCAATCTGTGGCAACTATTCACTGAAGCCCTTGATACTAATAATGTAAAACTTGCAAAATAAACAAACCAAAACTTATACGAACACAGTAAAAAGACAAAATAACTAATCAAAATCGCTATGTGGAAACAATGCTTAAGTAAAATAATAATTTATAAATAAAAGAACACAATCCACCACATAGGGTGTACATTACTACACGAGCAAGTTAATCTGGTTCCCAAGCAAACTAATCGCACACATAACAACGCACTAGCTAGAGGCCACAGCTACAAAGTAAAAAGACCTACCTGCAAGAACGATATTAGGAAGTTTAGCTTCCCCTATAGATGTATTGACAAATGGAATGGGCTGGAGGAGGAGGTGGTAGGGGCAAGGAACATCCATATTTTCAAGAAAAAATTGGATAAAAGTAGACTGAGAGACGGGACAACACGAGCTTAGCTCAACTCCTGTAAACTACAATTAGGTAAATACAATTAGGTAAATACTATCGTCACGTTCAAGGAATTATTCAATTTGGGTAGTCGGGGACGTTCTGGTAAATTTTACTAAACTACATCAGGACACCCACCCTAGCCCAGCTATTGAGATTTGAGCAGGGAGCGCATGGTGGTAAAAAACGCATCAGGGTCTCTTCTTAAGCCGGTATCACACAAGAGCGTTTTTAGCCAACATTCAATGATCAACATTTTTCTGGCAACATTTCTGTAATATTTTGCACTGGTATCGGAAACTAGACTAATGACAGATGAATTTGGGTGACCGAAATGTTTTAAATGTTGACCGCATAAGCTGCCAGACCAGTGTTGAGGATAAATGTTGAGGGCAAAAGCGGTCGTGTGATACCGGCTTTACCCCCCCCCCCTCTCCCCCAATCAACCCCCCCCCCCCCCCCTAAGTGACAGAGCTCTCCCCCACTAAACAACCCTCACTCCACTTGTCTCTTTTGTTGAATGGAAACAGAGACAGTGTTTTGTTGCAGTGTTTTGGATTTATTGATTTGTAGATTTCTTAGAGGATTATTTTTGTCTATAGGTTGTAGTGCATGGTAGCTCCGACTGCTTCGCCTTATTGATAGCAGAGTTTGTGGTTTCCATTATAAAATGCTTAGCGATTTTGATAAGTTCTGTCTTTTTGCTGTGTTCGTCCAAGTTTTGGTTTGTTTATTTTGCAAGTTTTACATTATATATACTGTGGACCAGTGTATATATTATATTGTTCTCATTTGCTTACTAATACTGAGACCTTTTTTTTGTTGTCGTATCATCCATGTTTGATGTACTGTACTTCGTACTGTCTACAACACACCAAGCACTTAGAACACTTTACCTGGTATTTTATCCATACTTAGAATATATTACGATATTATTTTACGTGCGGTATGGAGCAACGCAGGAAAATTGAAAAGAAGTGAGGAGATCTGCAGCTTTCGTTTTTATATCACGACACCTTCAGTATTTAAGACGAAAGCTTGAGATCTTGTTTCTTTTAACTTTTTTGTGGGTTTGCTACATATTGATTTGCCACGATACCATTGTGGCTTTATTAATTTTTGTACAATATGTGAAGAGTGTAGTATTGCACAATGTAATGATTAGTGTTATCGGATCACAATTGTCTTAGTGTAGAGCGTATTAGGTTCTTCTTTGTTGTACAGCCGCAGTCAGAAGTTATGATCTTCTAAATTCATACATTTATCTTCTGTTATATATCTATAGTCTGTCTTTTTTTAAGCTGGCGAGGAACTTACTTATTCCCATCTTAATTACTCGGCTATTACAACGTTTTTATAGCCAAATATGGTGTTGACATTTACGCTGCAGGCATATTTCCGCTATATTAGGGCTTATTATTATTATTATTATTATTATTATTCAGGCACTCCTGAATGATTAAGCAAGTGTCTAAATTAAATGAAATGTATTCAGCCAAAAACTAGAAGAAAATAGCTTCAAAATTACACCAGAATGAGCTTCGTAGCGCGCGGGGTTCATCCGCAGAGCAACCATAGACATTGACAAATATTTGCTAATAATGAACGAATGTCGCTAATGTCGCGCTACATTTGCCTTTGGCAGCGCTGCACATGTCTAGCGAGACATGGCTGATATCCCTCAGCGCCGCGGCTGCCTGGCTGAAGAGCGGATGGGGGCCTGCCGCGCTCCCGTTCACTCGCACTCGTCTCCACAGGCTTTAAGAGCCTATAAAATTGCTATAAATTGCCATGGCATTCTAGAACAGTCCCCGCAGCCAATGCGAAAACCTATCTGATATGATGCAGAAACATAGCATGGTGTGATGCTGGGCCGTGGCATGGTCGATAGCGTGTTGGGCTGCTGATGGAAGGGCCGGCAGTTCAATCCCACCCCGCGCCATTGGTAGATGTCAAGAGTTTGAAAATCTCGGTTTTGCAATCTGTGGCAAATGTCCAGTAAAGTCCCACCCCTACTCTGTACAACTCTCCAACTCAAGAGTGAAACGTTACTCCCAATCATTCTTCTATTCAACATCTGAGCTCTGGAACTCACTCCCTGAATCCATCTTTCCCTCATCCTATGACTTAAATTTTTTCAAACTCTGTGTGTCCAGACATTTTGGCTCGAACGTTCCTTGATTTTGGTCCTGTCACTCTTTTAACTTTGGGGGAGGCACTCGTCACAGGCTCTTTTGCCTTTTGTCTCCCTCATCCACATAGGAAAACAAAAAAAACAAAAACAAGGACACGCCATTTAGCCTTGATTAGGCTAACAGGGCGTTAGCCTAATCAAGAGAGTGCACGGCGTTAAAGGGGGGCACCTCGTTTTTTTCCTCTCTCTGGGTTGCATCCATTCCGCCCTATTCAACCTACTGTTTTAAGACGTTTATCCCCATCCAGGTGTCATTTTTTTCCTGGCCACCGGAAGTGAGCCAGCATATTTAAACAAAAAAAATTCACTGCAGGCTAAATTTTTACATATTACGATAAAATGTCATTAACACTCCACGAGCGGCTAGGTCGGTAACTTCTACTACCTGCCAAGCGGGTAGTTATTTCTGTGCTCTTTTTCATGCATAAACAAGAGCCAGAGCGTAATACAAGTATGTATCCGTGAAAGGGCGATAATTGAGCTTTCCAATGACACCAGAACCATCCTTCTACGATCACGGCTTGTCTTGCAACGATCGTGCAACACGAAGGAAAAATCTCTAAAATACGGTCATTTCCTGACATATTTCGCTGAGTGCGTAGTGTGCAAAGGCGAGCTTGTGTTAAGTGATGATCCTGTGGCTGTGAATTTTGGAAATGAGTCTTTGGAGCTGGTGAACAAGTTTTGTTACCGAGGAGATACCATCTCTGCCGGTGGTGGGGCCGAGGCTGCCACTGTTGCTAGAATTAGGTGTGGCTGGGGGAAGTTCAGAGAATTGATGCCAATCCTGACCATGAAAAGAATGCCTCTCCCCCTGAAGGGAAAGGTGTATGCCTCATGTGTTAGAAGTGCAATGACGTATGCCTCAGAAACATGGGCCGTTAAAGTAGAGGATGTCAACAGAATGGAGCGTAATGAGATGAGAATGGTGAGATGGATGTGTGGGGCCAGGCTACAGGATAGAATAACAAATGTTGAGCTGAGGAGACGTTTAGGTATAAAGAGTATTAGCGAGGTGATGCGTACAAGTAGACTGGGATGGTATGGACATGTGGAGAGAATGGATGAACAAAATTGGGTGAAAAAATGCAGGTCTGTGATTGTGGAGGGAGCTGCACCAAGGGGTGGACCGAGGAAGACCTGGGATCGGACTATACGCGCCGATCTCAAATCCAAGAACTTGACAAGTGAAGCAGCCCTTAACAGGGTTGCCTGGAACGCCGCCATTAGGACAAGAGACTGAAACTGCACTTATGTGTGGAACACTCAGTCTCAAGGGCACACGCCCTTGGCCACGCGGACGCCCTGCACGCCCACGCCCACGCCCAGGGGCAGCATCGTCGGCAGACTGACCACGTCCACGACCTCGCCCTCTCGCTCGTCTTGTCGGGACTTCCTCTTCCTCTTCCTGTTCCTGTTCCTCTTCCTCCTCAGGCGACGTTAGGTCATCTGGGGCAATGTTGGGGTCGTCAGCATCCTCTTCAGGAGACAATTCGGGTGAAGAAGTGACCGGGCGTTGGCGGTGTGGGGCGCGGGAGGCTGCGGGAGCTTCAACAATGGGAGCCTCGGCTTCGGGAGTTGGGCTCCTTTTGCGGCGAGCCGAGGGCTTCTCCGCAGCAAATAATGCTCTGCGGTGTGTTGAGGGCTGTGGCACACTAGTAATACCACTTGAAGAGGCCCTTTGGTCATCCTGAAGGAGAGATGAAGCCGAGGGCTGTGGGTGACCCACGCGGCGTCCCGGGTCAAGGCGTCGGGACAATGGAATGCGGGTGGTTGCTAGGCCAGGGTCGGCGTCATTATCACTGTCTTCAGCTTCCCTATCCTTTTCTGCGGCTGCCCTGCATGCTTTTTTAGCTGCACTTTTCCACCAACTATTGTTTATAGAAATATTTTCCCACTTTCAAGGGCGTACGGGCAGGCAAAGGGGAAGGTCCTGGGCTAGGGCTAGTCCTAGGCTGACCTAGCAAAGATGGCGAGGGGGTAGGCCTAGGTTCTAGCACACTTGGAAGCTCAATGGCACCTTCCTGAAACACTTCCACATCAGGATCATCACTACTGTCTCCCCCCTCAAATAAATCGACATTATCGTCGTCTCCAAAGCCAACGAAATCGTCATCTTCACTTGCACTTATAAATTGTTCCTTGTCCATCAAGCTTTCGCCACTGCTCTCTTCACTATCAAAAAGTTGTCGCTGTATAGCGCTATCACTTAACAAACGCTTAACTTTCTTTCGTTGAGCTTTCTTCTCGGTTGCAACAGGCGTTGAAGTTGCGAGCGGGGTAGCACTGGGGCCCGCGGGAGGTTGCAGCGAATCGAACACGTCGGAAAGCATTTTTTCAGTATAACTCACTATGGCGGCCACGTACGAACTGATAACACTAGTAGTTGAGGCTTGGTGGCTCTGCGGTCGCTCCTGCAATGCAAAATTTGGCCGCGCGAATTTTGAAGCACGCTTTCAAGCACAAAGATTTTAAAATGACACCCGGGCACTGGCCCTTTTTTTTTTTTGGTGTCATTTTAAAATGACACCCGGGCTGGAAGGGTTAAACTGCACAAAATCGTATGAATATAGATGGAATAAAACTAAAAAGACATCCCGGTACAGAAGGGGTTAAGACCAAAAATAATAAATAAATTAATAAACCGACCAATAAATAAACCCTTCCCCCTTAACGACCTTTACCATTGTGCGCCATGTGAATTTTTCTTGTATTTTTTGTCTTTATTAATTTTGTCCGTATGTGTTAGAATACCGTGTGAATTTCTGTTGTATGGATTTCTTTACGGGTATGTCTTTTGTCTGTGTGTTAGAATACCATGTGAATTTTCGTTGTATGGATTAATTTATCATACTTCTCGATTGTGTCCTTGTGTGTTAGAAAACCATGTAAATATTTGGGTATACTGTATTAATTTCTTTGTTGATTCTGTGTTTATGTTAGAATGGCAGCCAACAACGAGCAGTTCCTGACCAAGGTTTTAGGCATCAAGGACCCCAAACACTGCTCCAAGATCACCATTAATACCAAAAATAATAAATTAATTAATACACCGACAAATACATAAACCCTTCCCCCATTAATGACTTAAACCATTGTGCGCCATGTGACTTTTTCTTGTATTTTTTGTCTTTATTGATTTTGTCCGTATGTGTTAGAATACCACGTGAATTTGTTTTGTATGGATTTTGGTAAGATTAGGAGTAGTGGGCGTACCACTACCAACATACAGCATAACTCATCTATAAAACATTAACCTAACCAAACAACCTAACCTAACCTAACCTAACCTAGTACTACATGAATACTAGGTTAGGTTAGGTTAGGTTGTTGTTGTTGTTGTTCCCCAAGCTGCCTGGCCGAACAGCTCCAAGGCCCCAAGCAAAGCCAAGGCCATAACCGAGCACCCCCACAGAACCCTCCCTGCTTACCACAATAAAGCCTGAGTGACCGAAGCCACTCCATGGCGGGGAGCTGAGGAGGATGCGGAAACGCCCGGGAAACCAAAGACCCACCCAGGGCCCTGTGCCCCTCAGCAATTATGAAGAGAAAGTTGAGGGGCAAGGGAAAAATGTGACGTTTTGGCTTCCAATCTTGGTAGATTGGGAGGTCAATCCACGGAAGAGACGCCGTCACTTGAGATCTAGAAAATATATAAGTTAAAGGAACAGTCAGAGTAAGCTATGGGTATGGCAGAGATTGCTCAGCTCTCACTCTGATAGACCAGCCCATCACCACATGACTAGAACCCAATCCTCTCGGCATCAGCTAGGAAAGGCCCTAAAAAGACGCCTTTGGCGGGGGGATAGCTCCCCTATTTCAATCCGCCCAGGTTAGATTGTTTGGTTAGGTTAATGTTTTATAGATGAGTTATGCTGTATGTTGGTAGTGGTACGCCCACTACTACTAATCTTACCTGGATTTTTTTACGGGTATTTATTTTGTCTGCGTTAGAAAACCATGTGAATTTTTGTTGTATGGATTAATTTATCATACTTCTCGATTGTGTCCTTGTGTGTTAGAAAACCATGTAAATTTTTGGGTATACTGTATTAATTTTTTTGTTGATTCTGTGTTTATGTTAGAATGGCGGCCAACAACGAGCAGTTCCTGACCAAAGTCCTGGGCATCAAGGACCCCAAACACCGCTCCAAGATCACCATTAAGGCCATGGATGTTGTGCTCTTCGGACCTCCCAAAGGTCAGTAGTAAGGACTTCTTCTACAGGAGTCGTAGTACAGTACACATATTTGGACTGACTCTGGACAGAATTATATAGGCTGTTTTATGTAACGTAAAATATATAATAATATACGGAGTAGATGGCAAGTTGCTGAAAGCAGTGAAGAGCATGTATGAGGGTGCAAAGGCGTCACTATGTGTGGAAAAATACATTGAGGAAAAACTTCCACGTAGTGGAATGGGCATTGTGGCACGGGCAAAAGAGGCATGTCTTGACAAAGTAGCCTGGAGACGTTTCTGTCATGGCCATCCTTTAGTGGGGGTTTCCCAGGGGGAAACAAGGCGTCGGAGATGATGATGATGATGATGTGTGGAGAATGAGCATAGCGAGTTCTTTGATCTGAGTGTTGGGTTAAAGCAAGGGTGTGTAATGTCCCCATGGTTGTTCATTATCTACTGTATATGGATGGAGTCATGAAAGAAATTCAAGGAAGAGCAGTGGATGTTGGTGTACCTCTGATAAGGGAAGGAAACGGGTGGAAGTTGCTTGTACTGCTGTTTGCTGATGATACAGTTCTGATGAGCGATAGTGAATGGGAGTTACAGGGTCTGGTAAATATGTTTAGAACAGTGTGCGAAAAATGGAATCTGAAGGTAAATGAGGGGAAGAGCAAGGTTATGGTCTTTGAAAGGGGTGAAGCCACAGTGTGAGGTGAGGTTGAACGGTCAGGCTATGGAGATTGTCGGCTCTTTTAAGTATCTGGGCAGTGTGTTGAGTAAAGATGGGACTATGGATGAAGAAGTACGGGTTGTAGGAACGCTGAAAGCAGTAACAAGAAATAGGGTGGTCAGTATGGAAGTGAAGTAGTCCTTGCATGACAGTGTGGTAATCCCGACACTGACTTACGGAAGCGAAGCATGGACGTTTAAGAAGAGACTCAGACCAAGAGTGAGAGGGGTGGAAATGAGTTACTTGAGAAGTGCGTGCAGAGTTACATGGAGGGATAGACAGACGAATGAGGAAGTAAGAAGGTGGTGTGGTGTGGAGGTAGATGTGCTGGAAAGTGTGAAAAAGAACAATTTGAGATGGTTCGGCCATATGGAACGTATGGGAAGTGAGAGAATGACTAAGAGGGTGTATGAGAGCGAGGTGGAAGGACAGAGAGGGAGAGGTAAACCGAAAGAGAGGTGGAAGGATGGAGTGAGGAAGTATATGGATGAAGGCGGTTCTGGTTGGTAGGAGGGGCGTCGACCGACTGGGGACAGAGGTGCATGGGGGCGGTTCGTTCGTGGCCACCCCTTCGGGGATCACGGCGTCAGGCAATAGATAGATAGATAGAAGAAATATATAGATGATATATATAAAAAACCCTACTGTAGATTAATTAAACTTGAAAATTTTAAATAAAAACCCAACTGTAAATTATAAAACTGAATCATGATATCTAAAAGACATACTGTAAATTTTAAGTACATAGACTACTAATGCTTGTTAAGGGTTGAGTACGATCCATCTCCTGCATTGTGTTCCCATCAACTGGACGAAGCCTGGAAGATCAAGCCAGAGTAACAGCAACCATTTTATTCCTAGATTGAATTGAAGTCTGATATAAGGAGTTAGAGCTCAGTGGTCTGGTTAAACTAATTGAAAAGAAATAAAAAATCCACCTATACTCTGTGTCAGTGACTCGGGCAAAATTATGGTCCACTAATATGGCAATAGTTCCAGCTGCTTGGCTTATGCGACTGTTATTATTAACATCTTTGTTTAGAAGGAATTATTACTACCAGAAGAGACATTGGAGACGGTTGCAAGAGCCAATCAGATGGAATTATTGACATACCTATATAGTGGGGCCGTAATTTTGCCAGAGTCGCGGAAACAGAGTATAGTTTCTCCTACATTGGAAACCTCTGCTCTGTGTATGTTAAGAAACAACTAAAATTTTTGTGGCCTGGAAAGGCCTCTTACCGTATGAGGTTTTATACTGTACAGTACTGTAATGCTGGTCCATGGTAACTCCAGGCTACCAGTGAGATGATTCTATCCTTTTGATCCTTGGAGAACTGTTATGGGGCATACACAGGTTAAGCTATTTATTCATGGATGTATAGTAGACATATACTATAGTCCGTTCATTCTAGGTTGGGCAGAAATCATAACCCCTAACCTCTCATAACTCAAAAAGGACTAGAGTAATCGAGCTAATATTTCTACCAAATAGGAAGATTTGGGTAGGGAATATGTATATAAATTGACGGCTCATTTGCTCTAGCTCTTTTTGAGTTACCGAGGTTAGAGGTTTTATAATTTCTGCCCAACCTAGAATGAACGGACTATAGTAGTGGGACTACTGTAGGCCTTTAAATGAAATTATAACTAGGACTTCAAGAGTCAAGGCCCAGTAGAAATTATGATTACAATGGTTGAATAATAACACTAAGTTTGTTAATGGTTAACTTTATATCCTCCACTAAAATGCTGGTTTAACTCTGGCCCAAGTAACGTGAGTCTGGCCACGGTCTATTCAGAATGTTCTCTCTCTCTCTCCTTCTCTTGCATATGGCCGGGGGGATCCACTGATGGCATGATGGTAAGTGTTCTTGTACAGTGGGAGAGTTATTGTTTGCTTGATACCACCCAGCTTGAGCATGCCCAGTCTCCGCGGGATATGTTGTGCTTGCTTGTCTCCGTAGAATTAAACCATAAATTACTGCATGGTGCCGAGTGAATGAAGTCAAGCCCCTCACCCTTATACCCTTTCTAATGTCTCGTGAAGTTTTAGGAATGCCAAAGTTATTAACCCAGGAAGTGTGATAGGCCTCACGGAAGGCACGGTATATAAACGTGTAAAAAGAATCCCCCAAATACCGTGCCAGTGCCGGGAAATGTCTCAAAATTGTGTGACACATAGAAAATAGTAGTACAGTAAGTCCTTTAATCCGACGACCGATGATCCGAATCTCCCAATATTCCGAATTTTTCAATTTGAGGCCAAATCCGAATTCACCCGATGGTCCGAATTTCAAGAAGTCCCAAAGTCCCCTTTTTGAGGTATTAGTCCACTCAAATGACACATAATGGAGCACACACATATCATATGTTCATGAATTCACTTTAAAAGTTTACCATTGTCATTGTAGCCTATTACCTACTTCAAAACATTCAGATTAATGGTCAAAGGAAGCTACTGATATAAACTTAAACACCACAGCGTCTGCTAGAGCGTTTGTTTGGCTCTTGAACGCATTCTTGGGACGCTCCGATGCGCTACTGGCTTGCACCGCATTTTCTGCAAGCGCATTCAGTCTTGAGCTTGAAAACGCACCTTTGGACGCTCCGATACGCTACTATTTATAGTGATCGGAGCGTCCCAAGGGTGCTTTCAAGAGCAAGACAAACTCGCTAGTAGACGATGCGGACATGTGACAATAAGAAGAAGAAGAAGGCGTTTACGTTTATATCAGCAGATTCCTTTGACCATTAATCTGAATGTTTTGAAGTAGGTAATAGGCTACAATGACAATGGTAAACTTTTGAAGCGATTTCATGAACATATGAGCCGATATGTGTGCACCATTGTGTCATTTGGGTGGCCTAATGCCTCAATGTTTTCGTCAGGCCACAGGTTCATAGGGGTAAAGTCCGATAATCCGAAAAATCCACTAATCCGAACGAGGGCCGGTCCGCTGCCCTTCGGATTAACGGAAGTTTACTGTATCTCCCTATACCACATCCTCCACTCCTTTATACCCCACACCCCCTCCCTCACTCTCAACTTGACATTATATTTTGTACATTTATTAGCAGTCTTCTCCTGGGTGACCTGGATGTGTGTGAGTTTGTGCTTTTTATCTGTGTTTATTTGTTGTTTTATGTTGTTTTTGTGTTTTCCCTGTTCTTGCTCTGTCTTGAGTCGGCTACCCCCAAAATGGGGATTGGGCCTGAGCATATAGATAGATAGATAGATAGAATAACATCCACTGAATTTGTCCTGTGGAAGATGACAACCCCCCCCCCCCCACTAAAAGAAGAAGATAAAAAAGAGGTATGAATTGTTCAGAAAAAGTTTATTACTTGAATATAAAACACAGGGATTTGGGCGGGGTTTATTTATGGGAGAAAATAATTCTCCTATGCCTTTCAGACCCCAAGAATCTGGAATGCCAGGGCTTTCAAACTATTTCTAGAATCTAACTCTCACCTTTGGATGAAGTCCGTAATGCTCGGTTCACACATGCACGAATTAACGTCCCATCCGTCCTCTACCCCTTAATTCGCTGCGCCTAGGCGGCGTCCTTTTTGTGCATGCATAAAATGGTCCGCGTGGGTCGGGGCAACTTCCAGAGAACGTGTTATGTCGGGACACCCACGGGACACACACGGACACACACGGGAGCAGTCGTTGTCTAGACGCAGCCTGGCGGCGTCTAGATGCCGACTAACGGGATGAGAACGGCGGAAAAAAAACGTTGGAACGGCCATCGTGGCCACATGGGGCCTCCAGATTGATGCCGTCCTGCCTATTTTCTTGGTCGGGGATGGACGGGACGTTAATTCGTGCATGTGTGAACCGAGCTTTAGTAAAATAAAAAAGATCAAGATAAAAGTGTGAAAGATTGATGTGCCATGGTTTCCCTCCCAATTGACCACTTGCGAGTTTCATTCTTTAACCCTTGGAATCCGGGAGGCCTCATATGAGGCAAAATGCGCGGCTAAAAATCGCCGCTATAATCATCAGAACTCGGCAACCACGCATTGTAGCAACGTCATCTCTACAGCATTCTACAGACAACAAAAAGTCCTACAATTTGCAAAAATGTTGACTGCTCTAGGTGGTCTCAATCAGTAGCTACTGAATTATGAAGTTTGACTATACCAAAATTCCTATGAGGCCCCCCGGATCCCATGGGTTAAGGAAGTTGGAGCTGTAGACATCGATATTTAGCAGAATTGGCAGATAAAATACGGTTGTAGTACAGTACATTCATAAATACATAAAACCCAATTCAACATACTTTTTATTCATTTGAAACCTGGTATTATTAAATTTCTGTTTAATAGCGATGTTTACGGCTGCAACTTCCTTATAGCTTGAAACTCGCCAGTGGTCAATTGACCACTTGCGAGTTTCAGGCTATAAGGAAGTTGGAGCTGTAGGTAACGATATTTAGCAGAATTGTCAGCTATAATACGGTCACAATACATCTATAAATACATATAAACAAATTGACCATACTTTTAATTCATCAGAAACCCACATTATTATTGCATTTCTCTTTAATATCGATGTTCACGGCTCCAACTTCCTTATAGTTTGAAACTCGCAAGTGGTCAATTACTCCATACTGTATGTGTACAAATTATTGAGGCTTTTTGGAGACTGGGCTGTGTATAGTTTGTCACAAATAAACCACATGTGTTAACCCATGCAGTGGTAAGCAAGTAGGGTTTTGTGGGGCCGCTCGTTTATGGCCTTGGCCTTGCTCAGGACCTCGGGGCTGTTCGGCCAGACAGCCTGGGGAACAGCAACAACAACAACAACCCATGCAGTACGGTCGCGCTAATAAGTAATGTCCCAGCTGTCATTACGTTTGGCTGGCTCTGTGCTGTATTAATGTCTGTCAGATGTTGAATAGAGTGGGTAAGTGTAGGAACATGTTTGTATAATTCACTCGATATGAAAAAATTAAGCTTAGATATTGCTGATACCAATTATTGATCAAAACATACTTGGTGCCGAGACATCACTTATTAGGGCGACCGTACAGGGACGTCCTTTTCATCATATTCTGGCAACTATTAGACAATTTTATTCAGCGGAAGGACCTCTAGCAATAATCAGGCTTCAAACTATATCCACCAACCCTTTTTTAACTCCAATGACGTGTGCCCCCAGGGAGGGGGCAGGGGATAGTTGTGGCGGTTTGGCTCCCGGAAACTGCTCCCCACGGTCGGCAGCCTGCTGTCCTCCACTGTCGGTGATCTTGTCCCCGGACGGGAGGGTCGGCAGCCATCCATGGTCGGCAGTTCCGGGAGGTGGTCCCATGGCGTAGACGCCGCCACAACACAATTTACACTCTTTGAGAGCTCTGTGGGAAAGCCCGACCATGGCCATGGCCTTCCTTAAGGACTCGGGGCTGTTCGGTCAGGCAGCTTAGGGAACAACAACTCTTTTTTAACTACCACAGATCCTTCCCAAGCTGCCTAATATCGTCTAAATACAGCTAGAACAGAATATAACACACGTCGCTGCTACTCAAAGGGTTAATGGGAGGCAGCCCGTTTTTCTGGACCCCCTTCTCCCTAATGTTTAGCCCCACTAGTTTTGAGATTATAAGACGTTTGGCCCATTAGTTTGGCGATTTTCACCTTTCGCCCCATTTTGTTGTCAATTTTGAGACCTTTCGTGCCATTTAGGTGTCGATTATTTCCTGGTGAGCGATAGCGAGCCTGCAATTTAAAGAGGAACCGGCTTTCGGCCGGAAAAATTTTTTACCGAAAAATTTACAAATTTATCTTGAAGGGGGTCTAGGGGGTGTTTGTCTAAGCTTGATGGAGGTCTAGGGAGGAAACAAACAAAATATATGAATAAATGAATTAATAGACCAACCAAATGGCCCGTCTCCCCTTAACTACTTTGGTACATTCTTGGCTGGGTAAAGTACTTGATATTGTTACTCCTATGTCAGTTTCTTTATTAGTATTTTTGAGTTGATTACCATTCATTGAGTAGTTTGAATTTTCATTTTTGTATCCTATATGTAGTATTTTACATTTGTCGGTATTGAAACTCATTTGCCAGGTTTAGGCCCAATTTGTTAATTTATCTAGATCATTTTGGATCTGTTGAACATGCAAGGGAGATACTACTATGTTCGCTATTCTGGTATCATCTGCAAATTTTGAAATTGTACATGAAAGATCGTCATCGATCTCGTTAATATAAATTATTATGTTCTATCCAACCACCAAGTAAAGAACAGGTCCGAGCACTGACCCCTGGGGCACACCACTTGTGACACTTTTCCAGTCCGAGGCTTTACCGTTTGCTATTACTCGTTGCTTATGCCCAGTAAGCCAATTCTCAATCCATAGAAGTACGGTGGAGCTAATAAGTCATGTCTCAGCTGTGATTACGTTTGGTTCGCCCTGTGTTGTATTAATGTCTGTCAGATGTTGAATATGGTGGGTAAGTGTAGGAACATGTTGGCATATCTCACTCAAAAAGAAGAAATCATGTGTAAATATTGCTGATACCAATTTTTTATCAATACATAATTGGTGCCGAGACATCACTTACTAGGCCGACTTTACATATCCTTCTATGCCTTTTAATTTTATCAAGAGACGCTTGTGGGGGACTTTATCAAATGCTTTTTAGAAATCAAGGTAGACTATGACGACGGCTTTACTTTTGTCATACATATTGAAGATATCGTGAATCGGAGATTTGTTTGGCATGAACGCTTGTTTCGGAAACCATGCTAACTGGGGGCAATTCATTCACGGCCACCCCTTCGGGGATCACTGCATCCGGCAATTTATTTTGGTTACTACAGTAAAAGTTCTGTAATCTGAATAGCAGGGGACCGGGCCTCGTTCCGATTACCGGATTTTTCGGATTATTGGAATTTACCCCTATGAACCTGTGTATTAATGGCCTGACGAAAACCTGAACACAATATAGGCTATGCATATGCACAATATAATGCTATACATCCAATATGACACATAATGGTAAACATTTAAAGTGATTTCATGAACATATGATATGTGTGTGTACCATTATGTGTTATTTGGGTGGGTTTGGGGTAGCCTAATGCCTCAAAAAGGGGACTTTTTGAAATTCGGACTATCGGGTGAATTCGGATTTGGCCTCATTTTTAAAAATTCGGACTATTGGGAGATTCCAATTATCGGTCGTCGGATTATCGGACTTTTACTGTATTAAGCAATTTTATTCAGCTTAGGAATGACGTCTACCAATTAATAAGCTACAGACTATCTCAATTGATCCTTTTCGCTACTATACAGTATATCCTTCCGAAGACCGAATTTTCAATTCTATCATTAAAATAGACAGTACAGTATTGATGTTATCAACATATGTAACAATTTGCAACAATAGAACATTTTGAATGGAATTGAATTGAATTGAATCTACTTAAAGTCGTCTAAATGTAGCTGAAATCCAACACAAAAGACGTCACCGATACAGAAGGGGTTAATAGAATGTTTGTGATATTGGAATGAAAATATGAGCACCATATGGAAGGGGTTAAATGGTAGCATGGCATTGTTCTCGTTGATGTATATATATTGTAATAATGTTTGTGGGAAGGTGACCGTCTGTAAATATTGTGCTCTATATTTGCATTCTTCTTTTTTGTTTACTACGATGACAACGTATTTATCTTCTATTTCAGTTAGCATTAGACTATTTTATGCAGTTTAGGAAGGTCCTATGATATTCAGATGGTACAGGTCTCCCTCGATTTACGATTGGGTTACGTTCCTGAAAACCCGATCTTAAATAGAAAAATCGTACAGCGAACCCTAAAATTAATGGGGTAAATGGGGCTGCGTTCCCGGACCAGCCAAAACCCAAACCCAAACACCTAAAAACCTATAATAATATCGTAAATCAGGGCATCGGACAGTGAGGGAGACGTGCTTATTAAGATAGTACTGTATATACCCCTTTGAGTCCTAGAGTCCTATGTGTGAGAGTTTGTGTTTTTTATCTGTGTTTATTTTTTGTTTTATGTTGTTTTTGTGTTTTCCCTGTTCTTGCTCTGTCTTGAGTCGGCTACCCCCAAAATGGGGATTGGGCCTGAGCATATAGATAGATAGATAGAATAGAGTCCTAGAGATGCATTACTAGCTTGAGAAAATCATCTAATGGTAGCTTAAATTAGATGAAAATTACATCATCATGCTGGTGACGTCCTTTTCTATATATTCTGGCAACTATTGAGTCATTTTATGCAGTTTATGAAGGACGTCTACCCATTGAAAGGCTACAGACTAACTCAATTAATCCTTTTAGCGACCATACATCCTTCCTAATCTTTATAAAATTGTCTAAATAGAGCTGAAAGCATATAAATAAAATGTCACCAGTAATGAAAGAGTTAAAATAAATGTAAATAAGATATGACTGAAGACATTGACCACTCTTTGAATGGCTTCACAATATTGCCTGATAATAGTTTTATATTTATGCTTGATTTATGTTTTGATCTCCCCTTCTAGCCAAACACTATCTATCCAAGACATATTTCAGACATATTTGTAAATTTTTTGGTGAAAACATTTCCTGGCCAGAGGCCAAGGCCAGACCAAAGGCTCGCTATCGCGTGCCAGAAAAAATTGACACTTATATGGCACAAGAGCTCTTAAAATTGACAGAAATGGGGCAAAATGCCTTAAAATTGCCAAATAATGGGCTGAACATCTTATAATCTCAAAACTAATGGGGCTAACGATGAGGGAGAAAGGGGTCCAAATAATCCTAGCTCTCTCCCCGCCCGCCCAGACACAGGTAGCCACGTGAAGGACTTGGTGTTGGTGTCGTTGCTGACGCTGGCACTCATCGGATGCTTCAAGGCCTATCAACGCAACCGGGAGTACCAGGGACAACTCAGCGACATGCTCAGGGTGGGTTATATTAGCTTTGTTTATCTGTTTGTTAACTACTATCGTTCTTAACACCAATAACCCAGGCAGCCTAGGGAACAACAACAACAACACTAATAACTCCCAATTGATCCTCCGGGGATTCAAACCCTACATAATTAGTCAGCTTGGTTCCGACTTATAGGCCTACAGTACTTACATTATGGTTTTGGTCATTACTCTTCATTGTTTATGTATTTTGCTGCTGGACATGTCTAAACTAAACTGTTTGAGAGTAGTATACAGTAAACCCCCGCCCTTTCGGACTAATCGGGGGAGACCCCTTGTCCGAAAGTGTCAAAAGTCCGAAAGGGCCGAGTCTGAACTTCACACTTCAGCAAGTCCGAATGGCTGAAATAATATCCAAAGTTTATAAGTCCAAATACACATTCACCCAACCAGACAAGTCCGAAACTCGGCTCTTCGGTCCGAATGCGATTTAATTTTTCTCAGCCTTTCGGACAAATCTAAAAGACTGAAATAATGTCCGAAGTTTACAAGTCCGAATACACATTCACCTAACCAGAAAAATCCGAAACTCGGCTCTTTGGTCCGAATGCGATTTAATTTTTCTCAGCCTTTCGGACAAATCCGAAAGGCTGAACCATGAGTCCGAATTGAAATGCTCGTCTGAAAGTCTTGTACTGTACTGTAATTCCGAAAGGGCGGAGTCCGAAGGGGCGGGGGTTTACTGGGTATTATTGTTTCTATATATATTCCTAAATATAACGTGCAATATTTATGTATTTTGGTGCAGAATAAGTCTAAGTTGTTTATGTATTTTTGTACAGGACATGGAGAAGCTACGAGAGGCTGAGGAGAACCTGCAGCAGCTGGAACAGAAGATGACCAGTAAGGTGTGCGGTGGAGATGACCTCAGTGATGGTGAAGGTAAAGGTGGTGGTGGTGATGGTGGTGGTGATTCTTCAGCCAGTATGGAGGTTCAACAGTTGAAATTACAGCTGGAGGTAAGTTAAGAGGGAGGGAAAAATATACAGTATACTTTTAACAGAATATTTATACACTATAAAAGTACAGGGATCCCTCAATATTCGCGGATTTTAAGTCCGCGGATTCACTTATTCGCGGTTATCGAATGGAATTGAATTTGATGAGCTTAAATGGGATGGTGAGTGCTTCATTTACTTACAGTAATTTATTAACCCTATTAAATATTTTTCTATTATAATTTTAATGGTTAATGAAACTGTTTTCCTGTATATTATTATTTATATTATTGTATTAATATGTTTTACATACATTAACACTAAGAAAACCTGAGTTATGGGCTTGGGAAGGGTTTGTGGGGCCAATCGGGGGATAGGTAGTAACTATTCGCGGATTCAATTATTTGCGGCAATTTCAGGTACATAACCCATGCGAATATTGAGGAAGCCCTGTACTGTATTTGTCGGTATAGAAGACTCTTTGACTCTATGGCAACTAATGCGTCTCCGCAAGATATGGGAGTTGATTGTTGATCTGGTTTTTGAGTTCTTTTTAGAAACAGATATATACTGTAGTGTATAATTATACAGTATATACACTGTAACAAGGAGCCACATCCATATATTTTGTGATATAACAACACACGCTTTCTCACTCTCACTCACTCACTCACATTCACTCACTCACTCACTCATACTCTCTCTCTCTCTTTCCTCTCTCTCTCAACATTCTCTCGTTCACCACAGGAAGAGCGTGAGAAGAACGAGCAGATGAAGGAACAGATGAAGCGTAACGTAGAGGACCAGGAGGCGGGGGGCGAGGACGGGTACATTGCCCCGCAGGAACTACAACACTGGCTCCAGCTCACCTTCGAGAGGGAACGTATCGCCTTCGAAAAGAAACAAACGTCGGCCAGAGAGCAGTTTAGTTCAGCCCGAGAGATGGTGAGTGTATTATTATGTTTTTTACACCAACCAACTTCACCTAAACTCAATTAATGAAATCAACAAATACATGTGGCACTCCAAGGACTCGAACCTAGGATACTCACATCAAAATTCCGCGCACTTATGCATTACGCTATCAAAACAGTCAGTCAACTATAGTCTATTCATTATAAGTAGGCCAGAAATTCTGACTCCTACCGTCTGGAACTCAAAAAAGGCTAGAGCAAATGGGCTGTAAATTTCCACACCTTTTCCCTGGCTCTGACTTCCCAAATGGTAGAAATATCAGCTTGATTACTCAGGTTGTTTTTGAGTTACAGAGGTTAGTTTTTTGGCCTAATTATAATGAATGAACTATAAATACGAAGAAAGAATATTTTTATCCTATCACACCATCCCTATAGTCTATTTTTTTCCAGCTGTTAGTAAATTGAATCCTTTAGCATCAGATTTCATGATTCTTACTGGACAAATCTGATACTGCTATGTCTGTGCATCATATTATTGCCAAGTTTTCATAATTAGCAACCTATTTTGCCACAAAATCATGATAATAAAGTAGTAATCAGAATGGAGAGATGGCAATTTAGTATCAGCTGGGAAAAAATGGAGTAGTGACCGTGGCCCTTCTAGTTAGCAAGGTTAGGTTGGATGCCAGTTAGCAAGGTGTGATGGATGTGTGTATATAACTACAGTACTGGAAGTAAGAGTGTTAGCTTCAATAGATACAAAAACAATAATAAAATAGAGGAAAATACAAATAAAAAAATAGGAAAAGTGGGGATTGGGCCTGAGCATATAGATAGATTTAGATAGATAGATTATCCTTGTGGAAGTATATTTACTTATGCAGTACAGTACTGTAGTTAAATTACATAAATTACATAACCAATTAGATAGATAGATAGATAATTAACGCTTTTCTAGCAAATTATTCTTGTAAGTCACTCGTACTATTATTCATTCCATACGTGAAGTTACGCAGTGAATCCAAATTTATGTGTTCAACTGTATTGTGAGGCATGGTAGTGGACAGTGGACAGTGGTTTTGGTAACACAGTAGTTTGATGACCACTGTTTTTGGTTGAGGCAGTGCTGTGAACTACATGATAGCAAGCTGGGTATTATTTAATTTCTTTTTATTTTATATAGCCTTTGTACAGTAGCTTATATATATTTATGTTACTGTAAGGTATATATGGACCCCAGTATGGTCCCCTCTGTACTGTGTGAGTCTGAAATAAAGTATTATTATTATTATTATTATATACTGTACAGTTTTAATATTATGTTGTTACAGTGTGAGAAACTGAACCGTCAGCGCCGAAGCCTGATGGGTATGTTGGCTTCAGTCCACGGCAAGATGGACAATGTGGACGAGGCTATCTCCATGGCCAGGTCAGTAGTAACTGTGTCACAAGATATTTTTTATATGACATAGTTCAGAAGCCAATTGACACTTGTTCTATAAAGAAGTTGGAGCTGTAGACATCGATATTAAACAGAAATCCAAAAATAATGTGGGTTTCTGATGGATAAAAAGTATGATCAATTTGGTTTTATGCATTTATAAATGTATTATGACTGTATTGTAGCTGATAATTCTGCTAAATATTAATGGCCACAGCTCCAACTTCCTTATAGCCTGAAACTCGCAAGTGGTCAATTGACAGGCCATAGAAAATACCTGGCTGTAGCACGGTTGGTTGAACACTGGTCTGCAAACCATGAGGTTGAGGGTTCGAGTCTGGGGCCAACCAGTGTGTTATTTGTCAGACACCAGTGTTGTTGGTTAATGGTGTGGTCTAGCAATCTGTGGTAACTATTCATGAAGTCTCTGATTCATCAGGGCACCCACCCTACCCCACCTATTCAGCAGGGAGTGCATGGTGCTAAAAACTATTTCATCATTAGCATTGTATGAATAATCCATATTCAAAATGTGCGATGGGGAGCAGTGGTCACCCCTTCTGGGAGCATGGTGTCTGGCAATAGATTGATAGATAGATAATGTAATCGTTTTTTATAAAGATTTTTATAAATTCTTTTGTCTTTACAGTATATTGCACCGTTCCTTTCTTGGTTTGTTTATTTTGCAAGTTTTACATTATAATCCTTTTTGTTTGGTGCCAGGACGACCATGGAGGAGGTAACCCAGGAGCTGCGTGAGAGAGAACAGCGATGGCGTAACATAGAGGTTCTGTCCGGGTGTAACATTACCACCAACCCCGGCCTCCACGCCTTAGAGTTGATGTTGCGGCCTCACGTCAACACCAGACCACACACATCATCCTCCTACGGCTCCAGCATAGGTAGGGACACTCCAACATCCACTGCCAACACCAACCTTTGAGGCACATTGCTTGTTACGGCCCATTTACACAACCACTTTCTCTGATAATTTTTTACTGCTGCTTTGGTCTGGAAGCTTTAAATTTTATCTTTTTTTACTATCTACCTATTGCCCGACGCCGTGATCCCCGAAGGGATTCGTATAAGTTTTGGTTTGTTTATTTTGCAAGTTTTACATTATAATCTTTAAACCTTTCAGTGCGGGGGATTTTCCGCTAATAGGGTTCATTCAGGCACTCCTGATTGCTTAAACAAGTGCCTGAATTAAATTCAATGTTTGCAGCAAGAAACTAGAAGAAAAGAGCTTTCAAATGACACCAGAACAACCTCTATAGCCTACATGATTCACCTGCTGTATTGTTGCAGACATCGGCAATAGTCGCTAATAATTAGCAATGCTTCGCTACATTTGCCTTTGACAACACTGACTATGTTTCGAGCGAGATATGGGGTGAGATTCAGTGCCATGACAGGCTTACTGCAGAGCGGATGGGGGCCTGTCGTGCTCCTGATTAAAATGTAAAACTTGCAAACTAAACAAACCAAAATTGGGACAAAGACAATATAAAGTCAAAGTAACTTATCAAAATCGCTATGTGGAAACAACGCTTACTAAAATAAAATTTATGAAATAAAAGAACACTCACGCTTGTCTCCACAGGCTCTAATGGGCACATAATTCCCGGATATTTCCAAGACGTTCCAGTACGGGTCCCGCAGTGAAAGGGTTAATCTAAAATAACCCATCATCAGTTTAATTGTTGCTACCAGTGCAAAATAATCCAGATGTGTTGCTAACAGTCAAATGCTTCAACTTTAGCAATGTGTAACCATTCACCCTCATTAATTTTTTAATGAATTTAGTAGAAATATATTGTCATCTTTATAAAAACATGGAAAGTGTGATGTTCTTTATCATAAATGATTACTCACTTCCTTAATCACCATTCGATGTGGAGTGCATCAAACTTATCCACAAATTTAAGCATTTGACCAAAGTTACTGATCAGAAGTTGCCAAAGAAGTGGTTGTGTATATTGGCATTTAGACTACAGCACGTTAAGGCAGGGCAGACCCCAAGGCACTGTTCTTGCACCACTAACATTGACTTTTAGGCTTCCAGTTTTGATATTTTAATTAGTGCAATATGGTGGGAGATCCATATTGATGAGTGTTTAAACACAGCTGCACTCATGTTTACATCTACTGTATGTGTTTGTATAATGCATTTTGCTTTTTTTTGTTTTTATTGTTTTTCTATGTGAGTAAGGGAGACAAAATTAAAATGTCAAACTTGAAAACAAAGCAAACTAAAACTGGGATAAAGACAATATAAAGTCAAAACAACTTAATCAAAATCGCCAATTTTCATAAAATAAAATTTATGAAATGAAAGAACTGTCTGCAGCGAGTGCCTCCCCCATAGTTGAAAGAGTGACAGGAGTGTATACTATAGTTCATTCAATTTAAGGGAAGATTTCCACTTGAGGGATTTTTTTCTTTACCCTTTTCTCCCTCATGTTTAGCCCCATTGCTTTTGAGATTTTAAGACGTTCGTCCCATTAGTTTGACGATTTTAAGAACTGTCACCCCATTTATGTCACTTTTAAGACTGCATTCCATTTAGATGTCAATTTTTTCCTGGCGAGCGATAGCGAGCCTGTAATTTAAGAGGAACCGGCCTTTGGCCGGGAAATTTTTCTACCGAAAAATGTACAAATTTATCTTGAAAGGGGTTCAAGGGGGTGTAATTTCAAGCTTGATGGAAGTCTAGGAAACACACTAAAAGCCTCCCCTTAAGTAGGCCAGAAATCATGACCCCTAACCTCTGTAACTCAAAAATGGCTAGAGCAAATGGGCTGCAAATTTCCAAACCTATTTCCCGGTTGACTCTCCCTAAATGGTAGAAATATTTGCTTTATTACTGCAGTCCTTTCTGAGTTATAAGATATTGGGGTTGGCATTTCTGGTATACCTATAATGAACAAGGTAGTGTACGGTGGCGCTAATAAGTCACGTCCCAGCTGTCATTACGTTTGGCTTGCTCTGTGGTGTATTTATGTCTGTCAGATGTTGAATAGGGTGGGTAAGTGAAGGAACATGTTTGTACTGTATATTTCACTCGATATGAAGCTTAGATATTGCCGATACCAATTATTGATCAGAACATACTCGGTGCCGTGACATCACTTATTAGCGCGACTGTACATCTTTGTTGTCCAAGTGAGTGTGGCTAATACAAGAAGCCAACTACAGTCCAAGAACCACAAGGAAAACCGGATCCATCAGAGAGCGATAATTACCTTAATTAAAATCTACACGACTGTATTATTGAAGAGGTGTTACTTTCCGTTGATAACCTATGGCATTGAGTAATTATATTGCTTAGTACAGGTCTCCCTCGATTTACGATTGGGTTACGTTCCTGAAAACCCGATCTTAACTCTTTCACGCTTTTATGACGCAGAGGTTGCCAGATTTGCAATAAGAAATAGAGTTCTCTCACTCTTATAATTACCTCTCCAAAATTATTTTCTGTCCACAGCTAACTCAAAGACAACTGCAGAGGTTGAAGTAACTAAACTAAAGGTTTATAAATACCCCTGATGGTAACAAAGGCTTTAAAGTATCCCCAATAGGCTCAAAATTGCGTCATATGTCTGAGAGGGTTAAACTGTATTATTTCTACTCCAACAACAATGGTTTGTTTAGATTGTATTATTCAAGAGTTTTGTTTATTGTATTATATGTATTGTCTGGTAATGTCTTTGTCTCATTGTTGTTGTTGTTGTTGTTGTTGTTGTTGTTGTTGTTGTTGTTCCCTAAGCTGCCTGGCCGAACAGCCCCGTTCTCTCATTGTCTCAAACTACAGTACTGTATTTTGTCTCTCAGCCCAAATTTGTATTTTGTGTTCTGTTATTAGGTCCATATAGTTGTATATTTATGTTCTCATTTATTGTTCTATGCCTCGGGCCGTGGCATGGTCGGTAGCGCGTCTGACTGCTGAGCGAAGGGTCGGCAGTTCGATCCCACCCCGTGCCATTGGTAGGCGTCAAGAGTTTGGACACTCAGGTCTAGCGATTTGTGGCAAAAGTCCAGTTAAATCCGTGTAACAAAGACACACCCTAGCTCTGTTTATCAAGGGGTTGTATGGTATTAAGGGGACCGACCTGCTTTTTCTCTCTGGGTTTTATCCATTCGGCTCATTCAGCCTACTGCTTTAAGACATTTCTCCCCATTCAGGTATAAATTTTTTTCTGGCGAGCGATAGCGAGCCATCATTGTATGGAGAAAACCGGCATCGCCGGAGAAATTTTTCTACCGAAAAATGTACAAATTAAGTCAGCTGTCTAAAACATGATTCAAAATATGCTGGCTCGCTATCGCTCGCCAGGTGTAAATCGACACCTGGATGAGGATAAACGTCTTAAAACAGTAGGCTGAATGGGGTCACATGGATACTACCCAGAAAAAAAAGCAGGTCAGTCCCCTTAACAAAGTGCATCATTTAGTATGAGAAGTGAGTGAATGTCCTGTTTTTCTCCTGGTTTTCTGTTTGTATTGTTTATTTGTCTGGGCTTTTTATGCTTCTGTGGGACACTTTGCTTATGCCAGGCACACGGCTAACTAGAAAAAAATATATAATTTATAATAATAACGTAAAACTTGCAAGTTAAACAAACCCAAACAAGGACCAGACAATATAAACGCTAAATAACTACTGTATGTGAAAACAACGCTTTACCAAAATAAAATTAAAAATATAAAATAAATGTAAATGAAGCCAGATCTGTTATCAATACTGGAGGATTTATCTTGCACAATGGTTTCCTCTTATATTTGTTGGTACTGTATTTGTTAATAATCTAGCAAGGTGAGTCTCATTGTACTGAAGGGGTTAATTAACCCCTACTGTACCATAGGGTACAGTAATACAAGTCCCCCCCAGTCCCAAGCAATGTGGCCAAAATGGCAAGATAGTTCAACCTTCCACCTCAAGAGATGAAGGGAGACTGGCTCTTTCCAGCTTTCAGAGGGTTGGATATAAGCTGAGAAGTGTTGCCATATCGAGAGGAGTGCTCAAACGGTCGTGGTACCAGGTACTGCCTGATACTGGCAGTTACATTACTGACGGTTCTCTGCCGTCACTGGGACTGGGGGAGTGATTTATCTACTGCCATTTTGGCCACATTGCTTGGGACTGGGGGGGACTTGTATTACTGTACCCTATGGTACAGTAGGGGTTAATTAACCCCTTCAGTACAATGAGACTCACCTTGCTAGATTATTAACAAATACAGTACCAACAAATATAAGAGGAAACCATTGTGCAAGATAAATCCTCCAGTATTGATAACAGATCTGGCTTCATTTACATTTATTTTATATTTTTAATTTTATTTTGCTAAAGCGTTGTTTCCACATACAGTAGTTATTTAGCGTTTATATTGTCTGGTCCTTGTTTGGGTTTGTTTAACTTACAAGTTTTACGTTATTATTATAAATTATGTTTTTTGTCGTAGCTGGTACTGAACGGGTTAATACAGTATCTTCAGTACCCTCAAAAGCACCGTAAGTTATCTTCACAGTTTTTGATCCCCAGTATCCAGGGAGTCAAACGAAACCCGAGTCCTTTCTTTTTAGTCTTTATTATTCTATATGTATAGCAACAATTACGGTTTATTGTTCCGATTATGTCTTCTGAAACGATAAAATTACCAAAACAATACCATTTCATGTTAATTTTCCTGTATTCCTTCCCATATTCATAAAGTAAACAAACATTCGGAAGTGATAAAATGGCCAAAACAATAACAATTCTATTTTATGTTAATTTTCCTGTATTCCTTCTCATATTATTTAAAGTAAACAAAACATTAGCCAAAATTTAACTGAAGATGTTGAAAGTTGTGTAAATATTGTATATGTTTTATTTGAGCTCATCAATTTCTTTCGGGGATCACGGCGTCAGGCACTAGATAGATAGATAGATAGATCAATTTCTTTTCTCTCTTTGTGTAAGTGTGTGATGTGAAGAACCTTTTGTATACTGTATATTGTCCAGGTATGTACAGTGGCGCTAATAAGTCATGTCCCAGCTGTCATTACGTTTGGCTTCCTCTGTTCTGTATTAATGTCTGTCAGATGTTAAATAGGGTGGGTAAGTGTAGGAACATGTTTGTATATTTTACTCGATATGAAGAAATGAAGCCTAGATATTCCTGATACCAAATATTGATCAAAACATACTTGGTGCCGAGACATCACTTATTAGCGCGACTGTACACTTGGTCAAAGAATTATCTGCACCCCTACACTGATCATCTGGTGTGTACAGCTCGGTAGGGTTGGCACCTCTACCTGTAGCTATATACATCAGAGACAAGGATCGTCTCTGACACATAATGTCTCCTCAAAACTTTATAACACATACCGATATGGAACTGTATACACCAGATGATCAGCGTAGATCAGGTGCAGATAATTCTTTGCCTAAGTGTACAGTACACTTGGATGTCGTAGTCTCTAGCCCACTCAGATATATTTGTGGACTTCACTTATTTCTAGTTATGGAAGTGTATCTCCAGAAATGAATATATGAATATTTTATTCTACACATCAAAACCGTATACCAGTACTGTACAGGTATACTATTTATTCAAAAGCAAGTTCTATCCAAAAATCTACCAAGACAGTTATACTTGCATCAAGAAAAACCTATATGATCCACAAATATTTATGAGTGGGCTGGAGACACTGGCATCTGAATGTACTGTACTATAGAATGATATGCAAATGACTGCCCATTGATAGTACAGGGAGGCAGTAAATAGTTTGTCTGCATGTCTAGTCTTTTACACTGTGTTGGTCTTGTGCAGAATATTTTTCCTCTCATTTCAACATTAGGCTACCATAGCGCGGTTGGGAATATGAACATGATTAGATTAACCCCTTCAGACTCATATGACGCAGAGGTTGCCAGATTAGCAATAAGAAATAGAGTTCTCTCACTCTTATAATTACCTCTCCAAAATTAGTTTTCTGCCCATAGCTAACTCAAAGACAACTGCAGAGGTTGAAGTAACTAAACTAAAGGTTTCTAAATACCCCTGATGGTAAAAAAGGCTTTAAAGTACTGTATCCCTAATCGGCTCAAAATCGCGTCATATGTCGGAGAGGGTTAATATCCAGTATTCGAGAATGGATAATAAGTCGTAGGCGTGTGCATAAACCTTTAACCGTCCTGGTGGTGTAATGGTTAGAGTGTTTAAAAATCTGTGTGTGATAACCCAGGTTCGAATCCCGGTGGATCACAATTATGCTTTCATTAATTTCATTGGAGGTGTTTGGTATTGTGGTGAAATTAATAAAAATATAGATTAATTGGTAGGGGGATCTTGGGTACCGGTATGTCTTTTTAAGCTTGATATTTACCTTCAAATTTATCTAGAAGGGGAATCTTGGGTATGTCTTTTTAAGCTTGATATTTACCTTCAAATTTAAGCTTGATATTTACCTTCAAATTTATCTAGAAGGGGAATCTTGGGTATGTCTTTTTAAGCTTGATATTTACCTTCAAATTTATCTAGAAGGGGAATCTTGGGTATGTCTTTTTTAAGCTTGATGGAGGTGTAGGGAGGAAACTAAATAAATAATCAATAAATATATTGACCAATATATAAACCCTTCCTCCTTTAATTGGTGACTTGTTTCCTGTGTGGTGTCCCGAGTTTGAATCCCGGGAGGACCATATGCTTTCATTAGTTTATTCAAGTGCATTGGGGTTTGTAATTGATGATTCATGTTAAGAACGGGGTGTTACTTATATTGAAAGAGTTTATATTTTTTTTTTTTTTTTTTTTTTTTTTTTTATTACCAATTTGCAATTTTGTCTAATATTATCTGAATTTTGCATGCAAGAATTTTAGTTTCTTTTTTATTGATTTATGCCTAGAACAATATAGAATAATACTTCCTAGCTTCTTGATCCAGCACTCAGCAGCCTCACAAATGCCAGAAATTACCACTGATTTTGCTTTATTTTATTGCGGCTACCATCGGACAGTCCTTCCTAAGCTGAATAAAGTCCTTTGTGGGTAGCCTAAAGTAAACACGAGAGTTGGCATAATTTTCCCGGGCTTGAAGCTTTATAGGAGCTATGGTGCTAGAATATTAATAGATAATGTCATGTGTCTATTTATATATGACTTTATTTTGGAATCCAGAATAAATAATAAGGTATAGTATAACTGAGGTATATAAAACCCTTCTTTCTATTTTATTTTGTACATTATTTTGCATTTTATTATTGTTTAACATTTTTTAGCAGCGTTTTTCTCCGGGGTTTTGTCCAAGAGTCCGTTTTCTACTACACACAGCGGTCATACTAAAAAAAACTTATTGGTGTTTTGTTTTAGTGGATTTTTCATTATAATTATTTATTCCTTTATTTTATTTAGTCGGTCATTTGGAAGTTTAGTTTATGAATGTACTTAAAACAGTTTCCCACATTATTTTAAATTAAAATATTCTATATATCTAGGATACTCAGGCACCTTCCCCATTTTTTATTTTTATTTTATTTTTTATTTTATTTTTGTTACCATGCAAAACAAACAGACCAAAACTGGAAGCACACAATATAAAGACAAAAGAACTTATCAAAATCACTATGTGGAAATAACGCATAGAAGATTGAGCAAAACAATACTATGAAAAATAAAAAACATTAAATTAAATGTTTTTGATGATAATAAACCTCACCTACACTTATGAGTCCCTGGTGGAACAGGGCCTGTGTTATGTTCTGGGGAAGATTGTTATGTTTATTATAATGTAAAACTTGCAATATTAAAAAAAAAAAAACGGGAACAACACAAGATAAAGGCAAAAGAACTTATCAAAATCGCTATGTGGAAATAACTCATTAATCACATAAATAAAATTAAACAAAAAACAAAAGAACAATTACAATCACTGTGTGGAAATAATAATTTAGCAAAATTAAGTTTTGTGTGTACTGTATATACTCAGGCCCAAATAAAGTTTTGAAATACAAAATCTCAAAGCCACCATCTAGAATTTATATCACTATATGAGTAAGTGAATTTGTCTCCAACTTACAGACACTTTAGTAGGTTTTTCAGTTGCCAGTAACTCTCAGGAGGCCCCAAGCTTATGAAATGAAGCTCTCCAGATCTTGGTTGATATAGAGGTGCAAAAACAATATTCCTCTTGTATTCAAATACTCGTCATTAACCCGGTGAGACCCAGCGTCGCACGTGTTGCGTCGGCAGTCTTTGATCACCAACTCCCAGCGACGCATCACGTGCGTCCGACATATAAAAAACACTTACGTGGCTCGTAAGGTAGGAAATGGCGGGAGAATAGGAGGGGGAGGTACCGTAGTGTGTGTGGGAGCCGGGCCAGTAGGTGTGAGCGGGCCGAGACAGCCGCGCGGCTGGTGGTGGTGGGCTTAGTGGGGATAGTTTACACCCCTAGTTCACCGCCACTTTGAACCTTCATTACTCCGGTCGTATGGGAGCTAGAGGCTTGAGATTTATGTGAGATACTCCTTAGGATGTATGCCGTACAATGCCATACTCAGTTTTTACCCTAGTGCTCCCGGGAGGGTGGTCATGCGGGGGAGACGAACTATTGAAACCCCCCGCCCCCCAAATGACCGAAATGATTTTTTTGTTATTTTTGTCTTCATTTCTCACCATTCTCTTCCATTTTGGCTCAACAAATTTTTTTGAGGCTCTCCCCCCCCCCCCCCCCCAAAAAAAAATGTCAGAGGTGATTTTTTTTTTTTTTTTTTCATTTCTCATCCTTGTCTTCCATTTTAGCAAACAAAAAAAAATAAGTGAAAATGGCTTGGGACTGGGGTGTACAAAATATTATAACTAGCCGGGGCTCAACGGGTTAAAGGCTGGTATGATGAATTAGTGCCAGGAAAGACATCAAAACTTATAAACTATAACGCTAAAGCAAAAAATAATTTATAAATAAAAGAACACAAAACCACCACATAGGGTGTACGTCACTATATGAGCAAGTTAATCTGTTTCCCAAGCAAACTAATCGCACACATAACAACGCACTATCGTCACGTTCAAGGAATTAGACAATTTGAGACGTTCAGGACATACTTATAGCTCTTCTGTATGTCAACAAAAAGCACACTGATTAGAAACAAATGCTATAGAAATTTTACTTATTTTGGATATTGAATTTGCTCTTGTCAGGCTTACTTTATCATTCAGAGGATAATAATAATGATGATAATAAAAATATTAAAATAGTTATGATAATAATAAGGATAATTATGATGAAAATGATGAGATAAGAAACTTAAAATACCCGGTAGTTATGATAATGATGAGGATAATAGTGATGAGGATTAAATTATTAAATTTAGTTATATTAATGGTGAAGATAATTATGATGATAATATAATGTATGTATGTACCGGTATGTATAAATTATATTGAGGCACACACCCCATTGATAGGGGTGGCCGACCCGAGAAGTTTTAAAGTAATCTTGATAAAGCATGGGGAAGACAAGATTTGAAGTTTAATTATAAAGCAAAAATATAGAATAGTTAAAAATGTTGCGTCTGCTGCCGCCGTCGCCAACACCGTGAACGACCGCAGTAGTGCAAGTACTGGCACTGAGCTGGATACACAGGCCTAGTTTGCCTTTTTCCAGAGAATCTACTGTAAGAAACTGTACTGTAAGAGACGGAGCCAATTCTTAGGGTCTGGGATCACTTTCGCGTTCCCTCGCCCCTTTCTCCATCTCGTCTAGTAGGTGAATTTTATAAAGTGAGGAGGATTCCTAGCCACTTGCTCCCGCCCTTCCAGCCATCTTTTACGCCTCGTAGGGAAATACTGTGTTGGAAGTTCTTTCACCTCCACCACAGAGGAGGCTGTCTGCACCAAATAGTGGCGAGCGCTGGGGTCGCCGCATCCCTACGCTATTTGAAATGTCTATCTATCTATTAATCTATTTACTCAGACCCATTCCCCATTTTGTTTTTCTTTTTTTATTTGGGGGTGGCCGACTCGAGACAAAGCCCGAATAGAGACAACATAACAGAAAAGAAAAACATTGTAGAAATGTTGAAAGAGAAAAAAGGCTATAGGAAGTAGAGGACCCTTACTCTTACAAAGAATCAGACCACCAGTACTGTATATAAAAATAATAATGTAAAACTTGCAAAATAAACAAACCAAAACGAGAGTACTGTACAAGACAATATATAGGCAAAATAACTAATCAAAATCGCTATGTGGAAACAACGCTTTAGCAAAACATAGTGATTATAATAAAAATATTCAAATAGTTATGATGATGACGACGATAATTACGATAACAATAATAATGATACTAAAGATAACGGTGACTAAATGGTTTCAAAGGACTGACAACCAATTAACCCCTTCACCACCATTACGTAATTTTCATCATATTCTGGTTACCATTAGACGATTTTCTTTACTTTGTAATCTACCTATACGACACAAATGGGTCAATACGATCTCAATAGACCCTCTTGATAACATAGGTCCTTCATAAACTGCATAAAATCGTCTAATTTTAGCCAGAATCAAAGGTAAAAAGACGTCTTGGTGCTGCAGGGGTTAAAAGACGTCTTGGTGCTGCAGGGGTTAAACATGGAGGGATTTAACCCTTTCAGGTCTGGGGGTTTGCTGTTTAGTATTCAGAAATATAATTTTATTAATCTCATAATTACCTTTCCAAAAACAAATTTCTGCCCACAACTAACTCAAAGACAACTGCAAAGGTTAAAGTAATTAAACTAAAGGTTTCTAAACACCCCTGATGGTCACAATGTTTTTAAAGTATCCCTGTAAGAACACAATCATGTCCTTTTGTGCGCGAAAGGGTTAATATTCTTGATTCCATATTCCTTTTACTCCCTACCAGTGTTCTATTTGTGCATGACCCACCCACCACCACCACCGCAGGGCTCGGTTTCTTAATAACTCTGCATGGTGCTTGTCTTGTAATTGTGCATCTGTTTTCAAATATATTTAGTTTGGATTGGAGTATTTCTTTCTTAGTTTGGATTTGGGTATTTCTCTCTTTATTGATGATTTGTTGACTTTTCCTTCAATCCAGTTTGTTTACTTTGGGTTTTGGTACTCCTTTGTTTCCCTTTACTAAGCTAGATGACTAAAAGCTCGTCCACACTACACTCTGTTTCTTTTCAACTGACAATAAATTGAATCCCTTAGCAGCTAGTTTCTCAATACTTAATGGAAAAACAAGAAACTACTACGTCTCTGCAACGTATTAAGACCAAGTTTATATAATTAGCACCATAATTCACTACAAAACCTTCAAAATAACTGAGAAATCTTGATATAAACTTTGTAATTTATCGTCAGTTGAAAAGAAATAGACTTTAGTGCTTCATTTCCAGAACTTATCAAAATCACTATGAGGCAAAAAAGATTTAGCAAACTAAAACTTTGAGATAAAAGAACACTGTCTGATGTTTCTTGGACATGAAACACTAGTGGTGTGGACAAACCATTAGCCTGACTTTTGTAGTGAAGCATGTATTTACCTAATTTACCTAATTGTGTGTGTGTGTGTGTGTGTGTACTTACTCTTACTCTAGTTGTGTGTGCGTGTGCGTATGTGTGTGTGTGTGTGTAAGGGTCAGTACAGTGCTAGGTAAGGCTACAGTTGTAAGTTTTGGTATAGAGGCTGGTTAACAGACCGTACACAGTAGCACTATCTACCGAGCTAGCACTATCAAGGTACAATACTTTCTTCCTGTTTGTAGGCTATTTCATTTATCAAGGACAATACAATACCTGTACTTGCATTATCAAATAATGGTTACTTATTTTAAATGCTATACTCTTCTTAGTACAAGGTTTAGGCTCTTCATTAATTAGCATTATATGTCTCCTCTATCCACTAGTGTCAGCCTCTTAGGGTGTATTTGCTTAACCCCTTCAGCACCATGACACCTTTTTACCTTCGATTCTGGCTAAAATTAGATGATTTTATGCAGTTTGAAAAGGACCTGTGTTACGAAGAGGGTTTATTGAGATCGTATTTACCAATTTGAGTCGCATAGGTAGATTATAAAGTAAAGAAAATCGTCTAATGGTAACCAGAATATGATCAAAAATACATCATCGTGGTGAAGGGGTTAAGACTAGCTGCAGTTAGAGACAAAATAGCAGATAGCATTTCAGTAATGTCATGTAAAGTATCAGTCATAGGTAACTTGGACCAACTTGGTATTAGTTACAAGTTGTGGAGCCATTGACAATATGCTAGTGAAGCCCTAGTTGATAGCTCACCTTGGTAGCATAATGCTTATGTGCGGAATTTCGGTGCGAGTATCCTTGGGATTGAGTCCTTGGAGTACCACATGTATTCATAACTTTCATTGATTTCATTAGTTAGGTTTATTTATTTATTTATTTTATTTTATTTTTTATTTTTATTTTTTAACAAATATGAATAGTATAGATGTAAGGTTTGGTAAGTTATAATGACAGGAATTAATGCAATGTTTCTCTTTCCTTTCTTGCTCCTCTTCCGGCTGTTGGGGGGTACTTCGCAAACACGGAACGCTGGCTTGGGTTCTTTATCTTCTCCGGGGTTTTTCGCTATCTGGTGTTGTCTCGAATTAATTGTGTTTCTACGGGAATAATTAATATCTTCCCTGGTGTTCTTGGGTATCTCGTGTTGTCTCAAATTAATTGTGCTTCTATGGAAATAATGAATATCTTTCTGGTGTTTTTCGCTATCTTGGCGTTGTCTCTAATTAATTGTGGAACGACGGAAATAATGAATATCTTCCCTGGTGTTGTTGTTGTTCTTTTGTGATTGTACTGAAATAATGAACTTGTTGTGGTCTATCTGTATTTCCATACTTGGAACTTGTCACTACTTTGTCCTGGTGTGTGCCTTGTGTCTATCTTTAACATGGTGATTGTCTCTCTCTCTCTCTCTCTCTCTTTATTGGTGATTGTGTGAGTCTCTTTCTCATGGTGATTGATTCTCTCTCTCCCTCTTTCACTCACTCTCACGCTCTCTCGCTCTCTGTCTCTCTTTCTCTATTTTGCTCTCACTCTCTCTCTCTCACTCTGTCTGTTTGTCCTATGGTTGATAATTACTGTGGTTCTCCTCAACAATGGCTTGCTTTATTGTGTTGTTATGGCGATGGTTGATGGAAATATATTTCGCTCCTTGGAAAATGCTGAATTGATAAATGAAACACTAATTCACTGCTAACTGAATATACTACTTACTGCTACGTCAATGTTTTATTTTTTTATTTTTTTGTATACACAATTGCCTTATTGGTACATATTTTATTTATATTTTTTTTTGCTAATTGCTACGTCTTTTTTCATAAAACTCTGACTCACTCTTGCGCTATATGCAAATTTTGATGAAAACTAATTCAATATTTTTTTATTTTTGTTTACGAAATTGCATTATTGGTACTGTATGTTAATTTTTATTTTTATTATTTTTTTTTTTTTTTTTTTTTTGCTACGTCATTTTGTTCACGCTATATGCAAATTTTAACGAAAACTAATCTGTGGAAATTGAATTGAATTGAAAAATCTTATTTGCTGTACTTCATCGACTTATGGAACTGCTTACTCATCGCTCACACTGTAATCAATGAATAACAACTAAAACAAAACACCAAATAAAACACAAACACTAATCAACAAAAAATAACGACTGATGGACGACAAAACCGATCCCTCCTTACGTCCATGGCATCAATAACATCGGATCACAAACTTATAATAAACTAAAATTAATTAATATAATAAACTTGATATAATTAATGATAATAAACTGGATATTTATAACCGTGTGTGATGTCAATAAACCTTGGATGGAAAACTGTGCTACTTTTGACTATTGCCACATATTATTTTTTGTTTTATTATTGTATACTATTAACTATTGACATTTACTGATTTATTATTTATTTATTTATTTATGTGTTGATGTTTATTATTAATGTTTACTTTAACTAATAATTATTGACATTTATTTTGACGACATTTTTATTTTACTATTGATGTTTACTATTTACAATTAACTATTAACATTTATTTTGACTATTGACATTTACTATTGATGTTTACTGTTAACTAATAACTATTGACATTTTTATTTTACTATTGATGTTTACTATTAATGTTTACTTTAACTAATAATTATTGACATTTATTTTGACTTGACATATACTATTGACATATACTATTTATGTTTAATATTAACTAATAACTATTGACATTATTATCTGACTATTGACATTTACTATTAATGTTTTCTTTTAACTAATAATTTCTCATTTATTTTGACTACTGTATTGACGTTTACTATTAACTATTGACATTTATTCTGACTATTTACTATTGTTTATTGACATTTTTGGTTGCCTTTATTTATATTTACTGTTGGTTATTAATATTGATGAATAACTGTTAATGTTTCTTTTTGACAATTATCTTTGACTAATGACTATTATTATTGATGCTTACGATTGATTCTACATTAACTTTTGACTATCAACTTTTAACTATTAACTACTTACAATAACTGTTGACTATCAACAAAACTATTGATTCTTTACTATAATTAACTATTGACTCTCAACATTAACTATTGCCTCTTTACATTAATTATTAACTATCAACAACAACAACAACTACTTATATTAACTATTGACTATCAACAAAATATCAACTATTGACTATTAACAAATGACTTTATACATTAACTTTTAACTATCAACATTAACTATTGACTATCAACATTAACTATTGACTTAATACATTGACTATCAACATTAACTATTATCTATCCACAAACTATTGACTATCAATATTAACTATTCACTATGAACAACCACTATTGACTATCAACAACAACAATTACCCCGCCATGGTATAATATAACACTGAGTAGTACACCAGTTATTGGGGAGTCAGTCGGCGCTAATGTTCTTGACTATGGGGGGCATGGCAGGGGCGTCCAGTTTCCAGCAGCACAACGCAACAACAACCCCCCCCCCAAGCGGACCAGTCAGGGGCGCCACTAGGGATTCAACCTTGGACCTGAAGATGCTAGGGGGCAGTGGAGGAGCGGGGTCGGTAGCGGGCAGCAGCACGCGACTCAGGAACCAACTGTTATCGAGGGATTCCGGGTCGTCGCTGGGCTCGGACGCCGGCATCATTCACAGCCACACCTTCACACAAGGTACTCTACGGGAGGTTACTACAGTATAGTTTTTTTATTATATAGGGTAGACCTAGAAGGGTGTGGGATCAGGCCATGTGCTCTGATATTGAACTGGATATTACAGTACTATAGTTCAAAGTATTCTATTCAAACTACAGTAGTTCAGTTATTGATAATTAATGCATAAAACTGCACATTAATCAATATTTATAAATAAAATATACAAACATATTTGCACTTTGCCAATCAGAACCAACCATGTACCATGCAGGGTAAACCCACCACAGGCTCCGAAGGGCAAAGGCACAAATTATCTCTGTAGTAACGCACGAGCCCACTTGGTAGGTTTGGACACGTGGAGAGAATAGATGATCAGAACTGGATGAAGAATTGCTGGACTGTGAACGTGTGCACGTAGGGGTAGACCCAGAAAGACTTAGGATCAGGTATTCTGGTCCGATCTAAAAATAAAGAGCAACAGAGGCAGCCCTTGAAAGGGTCGGCTGGAAAGCCGCAATTTAGGACGTGAGACTGCAACCACATTCTCTGTGGATGGAGCAGTCTTATGTATATACTACTGTATGTTCCCAACATTGTTTTTTCTACTTGTCGCAATCATTAACCCTCCAGGGGGTAAGGCGGCCTTCATCTAATGGTGGAGGAAAAAAGAGAATATGCCTCACGCATCCCACTACGTGTCGTACAAGGCGACTAATAGGGGGGATGGCGATAGACTTGTGGACCAACAGCCTTTATGCAATAAAGTCTTTATCTTAGCACTGTCTTGGTATGGCACTGCCGAGGCTGGTGGGGTGCGGATAGGTGCCACAGGCGACTGAGTCTTACCTGGGCGCTGTTTGGCACCACACCTGTGTCGGCAACAGTGTTTGCATGTTGGGGCAGGACTTTATTGTTCTATAATCCAAATTGCCTAATATACAGTAGTGTCTTGTTATGGTGCTGTGTTTTTGTAACACTGTTAAGGCTGGTGTGGTTGCAGATACTGCAGGTGCAAGTGCTGCAGGGGGACTCTGTTGAGTCTTGCTGAGGCACGGTTAGCACTATACCACCATCAGCCACAGTGATGACTTGGTGGGGCAGTGCTGTGGCGGGACTTTATTGTACTACAGTACACTCCAACTACTGAAAGGCAACCCCGTCTGAGCCGTTACAATGCATGGAATGGAAAAATCATGCTAAACCATTGTATGTATGTATGTACTGTATTTCTTTGTCCTGCATCCGCCTTTAGATGTTAGCAGCCTGGGTGGGTACGGTGAAGAGGGTAGTATGAGGAGGGTATGGAGCGCTGGTAGTCTACACCATCATCCCCACCATCTCCACCACCGCCAGGACCCAGGGAAGGAATCTAACGACTCCTCCACCGATGAGATGGACTTCCCCGCCGGTTCTTCCGACACCACCAGCTTCACAATGGGGGGAAGGTTAGGCTATGATGCAATTTATATGACTTTTGGTCTTTATTTTATTAATTAATTAAAATTTAAAACTTGCAAACTAAACAAACCAAAACTTGGAAGTAAAATAAAATCTATGAAATAAAAGAACACAATCCACCACATAGGGTGTACATTACTACATGAGCAAATTAATCTGTTTATTTATTTGTTTTATTATTATTATTTTTTATTAGTTTTGTTTTTGTTTTTAACCTTCATGTAATTGTCAAAATATTAACTCCCATAATTTCTGCAATAATATCACCTTTTGTACTCTCAACAATAGCCTTGCATCCTCCATGGCAAAACTATACATATTTAGGCTATGTGGTGCAATTTATATAATAGGGGAGTCTTTCTATAGCAGAAAATTCAGTATGTACTCTATAGGTAATTCTTAAATACAATCATTATTATTTCATAGTATTATTGCCTCTTCAAATATCTTTGATCAACCACAGTCATAAAATATCAGGCCAAATACAACTTGTTTAACCCGTACTCTACCGTAGGATACAGTAATAAATGTCCCCTGTAGTTCCAAGCACTGTGGCCAAAATGGCAAGATAGAACACCTATCCACCTCAAGAGATGAAGCAAGACTGACTCTCCCACCCTTCAGTGTGTCTTATATAAGCTGAGAAGTGTTGCCATATCGAGAGCAGTGCTTAAACGGTTGTGGTACCAGGTACAGCCTTGTACAGCCAGTTACAAGGAAAGTACATTACTGACGGCTCCTAGCTGTCGCTGGGACTGGGGAGTGACTTATCTACTGACGGCTAGTAGCCGTCGCTGGGATTGGAGGGTTTAAGGATAAAATTCTTATAGAAGCAGTCACTTAGATTGTAGAAATTTGATCAGAATCTCGAAGGATTTTATAGAATAACTAGTGACGAATGACGAGCATGGAGGTGATTTATTCATGGCCACCTCCTTGGGGATCAAGATGCATGGTAATAGATTTTTAGATCTACAATGTAGTGTTTGCATTTGTGATCTGTCAATTCCGTTGTATATAATCTTTTTTGTACGAAATGTTTCATGAAAGAATAGAAAGACCAGTAAAATGCCACAAATGGAAGTTTACTACAATACATTTATACCAACTTATGATACAGTACCATAATGAATTTTCAAAAGCATCTTGTGTTGAATAATGAATGTGATAATATGCTAACTGTGACTCTATTTCTGTTAATTGCCGACCAGAAGCAAGGACTTGACCAAAGGGTAGGTTACTCACACACTTGTTATTTTTATTGTATTACTGGTGTTTGTTGTTGTTGGGTGGGGGGGGGTTTCACCACCATCACTGGGTGATGGGTAGGCGGTATACTGGCCTATCACTCCCACGCGCGCCCACACGCACGAGACTGGACTTGGGGGTTGCCAACCATCCGTATTGTTCCATGGGATCCTAAAGTAGTTCCCATACAAATGTGAACCCTCTAGGTACCATAGGACAAGAGTAATTAAGGCGGTCACATACGCTGCGTCGCTGGTTCTGTGAGTTACATAACATAGGCAACGCATAACGTGCGTCCCTGGGGTCGGAGGGGTTAACAAGTAGCCTAGTAAGGACCATTAGGCCTGTTGTTGCTTGTCTTCCTTTGTATACTTTGCAGCTGCTTCAGGTCAAACTGAAGAGGCTATTACGGGAAGCATTGCTATAAAAAAAAATCCTCCCAATTCCTCTAATCATTGTCATTTCAACTTAACACAAAGTAAGAAATATGTGAAGTTTATCAAGCTTCTTTCTACTCACAACTAGTAATATGTAGGCCTATTTTGCCTTTAGATTTTATTAAAATGAAAAACTTGCAAAACAAACAAAGCAAAACCGGAACGGCACAATATATAGAATAAAGAACTGATCAAAATCACTGTGGAAATAATTATTTAGCAAAACATAATTTTGAAATAAAAAACACAAAACTGCCACATACAATGTACTGTACAGTAAGTACATCACTATATAAGTAAGTGAATTTGTTTCCCAAGCGAATTAGTCGCACATATATTGACGTACTCACGTCATATTCAAGGAATTAGTCAATTTGGTAAGTTCAGAACGTTCTGGTAGAGTTCTGATTTATAGATATAATATCTTTCCCAGTGAACGGAACAAATATATTAATATAATTTTTGTGTTTGCAGCCGTCTGACCCTGAACTCTGATAGTGGAGGACCCACAAGCCAGGTGAGTGGTGGTGTGACCCCCCCTTCCCCCTCTTCCTGCCCCCCTCACCCCCCCAGTATGGTGGTGGGGGTGGGGAGGTCAGTAAGGAGGGGAGATAGTTGGGAGGGGCCACAGTCTTCCCTTACTACTACTACTACTACACCTACTACCACGGGCACCAAGCGTGGCACCAAACATAGCACCAAGCGTGGGGTGATACACAAGTCCTACAGTCAGGATACAGATGCTCACCCTATGTCTGACAACAAGCTGGAGGTATGAGCCAACACTCCCAACACAAACTATGACGCTTGATCGTTGTGGCAGGCTTTAGTCATCAGTAATCGCACCTCTAATCATCCACCGTTTGTGGAAGTCTTAACTCATCCAATATGATGGGGTCATTTTTAATTTGGTTATGGCTAATGCTAGACAATTTTATTCAGATTAACCCGCACGTGTGGACGCGATCGCGTCCTTGAAAGGCTTTTTTTAGGCCTTACCTCTTAAGAGGATCGTCGCCTTTGCCCACCAAAACCTCTTAAGAGTGTTCTCGCCGTTCCTGGGTTAAGGGCCATAAGGGGTGTTTAGAAACCTTTAGTTTAATTATTTCAACCTCTGCAGTTGTCTTTGAGTGAGTTGTGGGCAGAAAACTAATTTTGGAGAGATAATTATGAGAGTAAGATAATTCTATTTTGAATACTAAACGGCAACCCCCAGACCTAAAAGGGTTAAGGAGAACCTCCAGGAATCAGATGGATGCAGGGAACCAAGTTGCATGTAGAGCAGCCATCAAGTGACCAAGGCATACCTTTTCAAACTGCCTTTCAACCGATACTGATACAGGGAATAATAGCTAGAATAAAATTGAGAAAGGCCTTTTCATAGTGAAAGAGTTAAAACATTGTTTGATTCTGAATATAATCCAAGCATTAATAGAGATAATGATGCAACACAGCAGACCTTTGTGATTCACGCATTTGGCATTCACTTTTGTGATAACCTCGTGTTTTTTCAGCCTGAGCATTAACCCACGAAATCCGGGGGGGCTTCATATGATCCCGATCGCTGTGTCCGGGGCCCTTTTGGTACAGACAAACTTCATAATTCAGTAGCTACTGATTGAGACCACCTAGAGCAGTCATTTGTTTTGCAAATTGTAGAACTTTTTTGTTGTCTGTAGAATGCCGTTGAGATGACATCGCTACGACGCGTGGTTGCCTTGTTATGATGATTTTAGCGGCGATTTTTAGCATCTCATTTGAGACTCATATGAGGCCTCCCGGATTCCTGCCTTTTAATTTTTTATTATTTTTTTGCCTCTTATGAGGCCTTCCAGATCCCGAGGGTTAAATACTTATAAATGAACAAAATTAATAAAGAATTGGTAGTTTGAAATTGATTTGTTGGCTTATATTGACCTGACTTGCCCAGCTGTTCTGCAGTTTGTGTGAGTGATAGCTTGAGTGCGGCTGTGATGACCAACAACAACAGTAACCAACCAACACCACTCTGGACGGCCATGCATGTTGTAGACCTTTAACATTAATAACGCTAAAGCTATCACTATACTGTACAGATCTCCCTCGATTTACGATTGAGTTACGTTCCTGAAAACCCGATCTTAATTAGAAGAAATCATATAGCGAACCTTAAAATTAATGGGGTAAATGGGTATGCGTTCTTTTTTACCCCATTAATTTTAAGGTTCGCTATACGATTTATCTTTATAAGATCGGGTTTTCAGGAATGTAACCCAATCGTAAATCGAGGGAGACCTGTAATATAATCACTGTGTCCCAATAGTTACCATAAGAATCACTTTAGTCAACTAGTCCATCCATATATTACTGAAGACGAGGAACCTGATTGAAATGTACTGTGTAGACCTATACAGTAGTCTATTTATTATGAAGAGTCTATCTATCTACTGTATTATGCTCAGGCCCAATCCCCAGTTTTCCTTTTTTTAATTATATTATTATATTATTATTTTATTATTATTTATTATGAAGAGTCTAGTTGTTGTTATTGTTGTAGTTCCCCAGACTGTCTGGCCAAACAGTCCCGAGTCTGGTTGATCGAAGCCGCGCCATATGCTTGGGCCCCCGAAGGGACCACGGTGAGATTAGATCTGTTTCTGGGAGGGCAGCAGAGAGAGGAGGGGATCATCAGCCCACAGGCTTGCACCCCCGGGCCAATGCCCCCACCGTCTGCAGCCCCCCTTACTGTGCTGGCGATCTCGCCAGCACCTAGAAGGAAAAATAGTAGAGGAAAAGAGACTGACAGAAATGGCTAAGGTTTGGTAGAGGATGCCAAACCTCACTCTGGTTAGGATCAGCCCTCACCCATGTCACCCTAGTCGTTACCCTTGCCTTCTTGCAACTTAAGGCAGGCTGGAACAAACAGGCTGTAAATTTCCACACATACAGTATATACTGTTTGACTTCCAAATGGTAGAAATATCAGCTCAATTGTTCAAGTCCTTTTTGAGTTATTAGAGGTTGGATGTTGAAATTTGTACACTCATTATAATAAATAGACTATAACTTAAAATTTAAAGTATCCTGATGGTTGATAAAGCCGGTGATAACTTTAATGTTATTGATGTTAAAAGATGGAGTCATTATGGCAGCTTACGATTTAGCAAAATCAAATGTTGATATAAAAGGCCACAAGATAACCCCTTCATTAACAGCAGATAATTCTAAACAGCTGAATTCTTATTACACTATAAATTAAGAGCTGATAGATCAAAATTCATGGAAATTTTTTGGTAATAAGTGTTCATGTGACTCCATCTTGACCCTAGAAATTTCTTATTGTAGTTTTGATTTATTCCAATATAGTTAATAAATATATACTGTACCGTAGTCATTATGTTATCATGATGGATTGCTAGTTTTTATATGCACATTGTTTTACTTAACAGGAATTGATTTTTGGTGATTTTTCCTTATGTTCAAACTCTCTTGCTTAAAGTAGAATGTAGAGGATGTATTAAGTCAGCTGAGGCACTGGATTTATTTTTGTTTTGCTTAAGTATAATTTTTGGGCAGTTTGGGTAGCAACCCTCCTGAAAACTAGCTATAGAATCTAATAATTTGTCTTGGTATATGGAGGCGATTATTTGTAGTCACCCCTTCAGGGACCAAGATGTCGGACACTAGATAGATAGCATTTTATATTGTCTATTATAATGTAAAACGTGCAAAATAAACAAACCAAAACAGGGACGACGCAATATGAAGACAAAAGAACTTATCAAAATCGCTATGTGGAAACAACACTTTGGCAAAATAGAATTTCATAAATAAAAGAACACAATCCACCACATAGGGTGTACATTACTACATGAGCAAGTTAATCTGTTTCCCAAGCAAACTAATCGCACACATAACAACGCACTATCGTCACATATTTACTGTTTCATGAAAAAATAATTTCCAAATACAGCTCTTCCTCCATTATTGTGTGACAGTTGATCACCTACTAAGAGATATTCCAAAAATTATTGTGACCGTGTCCATGTAGTTCCTATGACTTGAATTGCTCCAAACTCCCGTGTGTTCAGGTATTTGGGCTCGTACATTCCTTGATTTTGGCCCTGTCACTCTTTCAACTCGGGGAGGCACTCGTCACAGGCAGTTTTGCCTTTTGTCTCCCTCATCCACATAGAAAAAATATACAGTATATAAAAAAGTACCGGTAGTTTCTTTGGAGTATTAACCATTAAATTATCTTTATAGCCCAGAGCCTGTAAGCAGCTTTTGACAATAATTTTAATAATATTCTTTGAATATAGTACAGGTAATGTACTACATGTATTTTAAATATTTATTAGCAAGAGAGTGTGTTCATAAACCATTATATAACATTATGCAGCCTTATCACAGCCATATCACAGCACCTCATCTTGGTCTCATGTTGTACAGGGTGGGATAGTATTCAGTTACCCAAAGTAGGTTTCAGCTCAGTCAACAGGGTACCCGAGTCTGTGCCACTCTGTATTACTCAGGGTTTCATCCATATATTAGCTATACCCGGTGTCAGCTAACTTGGCAATAATTCTGATCCATAGCTTCTATATATATCAGTAGCCCCTCTCTTTCGGACTAATTGGGGGGAACTATTGTAAAACAAAAACAAAAATAGGAAAAGTGGGGATTGGGCCCAAGTAAATAGATAGATAGATAGATAGATAGATAGATAGATAGATAGACTAGTCCAAAAGAGCAAAATTCTGGAAGCGTGAGAATCCGGACTATTCTCGGTCTTTCGGACTAAAATACGAAAGAGAGAGAATTAAATCCGAAAGCTCCGGAACGTATTCCCTCTCTTTTGTATTGTAGTCTAAAAGAGAGAGGATACAATCTGGATTTTCCAGATTGTATTCCCTCTCTTTCGGACTAAAAATGAAAGAGATGGAATACAATCCAGATTCTCCAGATTGTAGTCTCTCTTTTTCGTACTCAAAACGAAAGAGAGAGAATACGATCCGGATCTTCCGGATTGTCTTTCCTCTCTTTCTGACTAAATCCGAAAGAGAGGGAATGGAGTCCGAAACCAAAATTAATTTCGGATGTGAGGAGTCCGAAAGAGAGGGGTTTTACTGTACCAGGTTGATTATCTTAATTATTTTAAAGCTATAAGATGTTGAGGGGTCAGGATTTGTGCCAGGTTAGCTGACACAGGGGTTAACCTTTATTTAAGCACCATTAACCACCAAGTTGAACCTTAAATTTGAACTAACCCAATCCAGCGCCTTGCTTCCGGTTCGCTAAGTTGTGCACATTGATTTGTTTATCCACCAAGGGTAACCCGGGTCGCTCTAAGCATGGGGTGCGGACAGGGAGGACGCCCGCTGTGGTGAGGCGACACTCCTCCGACGAGTTAGGCAGGTTGAACGGTCGGAGGCAGTTGGGTCGCAGGAGACACTCGGTGACGGTGGCTTGTTTCCTGCCCCACTACCCCAATGCTACTATTAAGGAGGAGTCGCCACACTCCAGCCCCCACCTTCACCACAATGGGTTTCACGGGGATTCATCAGATGTAGGTTTACGAGGGGGAGTTATTGTTGGATGTACCGGTAGCTGTACAGCACTGTCTACCTACCCTCCCGCCTGCTTCACCCTCTGTAACTGTCGGGTTATCACTAGGGCATATTACAACTCCAGTTTTGCTTTACACACATTAGTTAAAATATAAAACTTGCAAACAAACTCAAAAGTTACTATTCAAATTAATATAACAAGCTCATTAAAATGAAAAATTATCAAAGCAACAACACACTAAACAAAATCTATATGTGGAAAATTTTATTTAAATTTATCGGAAATTAAACTTTGAAAACAACAAACTTATATCCACATTGTTGTTAACTATCTTTGCTTTACACACATACAAGTTACCAAGGCCTACAATGTATTTATAATCAGCATACAGATTTGTACTGTACTAATATAGCTTAACTAAGCTATTCAAGAATGTGAGGATAGTAATGTAGAAGGCTGTACACAAATAGTTTATGATAATACTATTTAACCAAGCTACTACAGTTCTGTACAGTAATTTCTTAAGAACACTGACATGAGCCTTGCTAACCTCAGAACTGGACATACTTAAAAGCCGGTATCACACGAGCGCTTTTTCCCTTAACATTTATCCTCAACATTGGTCTGGCAGCTTATGAGGTCAACATTTTATATATTTCTGTTACCCAAATTCATCTATCACCAGTCTAGTTTCTGATAACATTGCAAAAAATCCCAGGAATGTTGCCAGAAAAATGTTGACTAAAAAAGCTCTCGTGTGATAGCGGCTTAACCCTTACTGTACCAGCGACGGACGTTGACCGTCGGTAAAAAAGTCAGTCGTCAGTACCAGCGACAGAGAACGTCCGTCAGTAATATGCGGTCCTTGTAACTGCCAGTATCGAGCGGTACCTGTTACCATGACTTGTACGCACTGCTCTGAGACATTGGCAACACTTATCAGCATGGATCTAAGCCTGTGGGAGCCGGGCTGGGTCAGTACTCCTCCAACTTTTGGGGTGAGAGGGTGTTCTCTCTTGACTATAAAGCCATTTTGGCCACAATGCTTGGTAATGGAGGGTACATTTATAGTAATACCCTCTGGTACAGTAGGGGTTCAGGACAAAGTGGATGTTTGTCAATGTGGTGTATGACAGTCTGTTGTGTCAATATGTGGAGTGTGGGTTGGTTGTTGTTGTGGTCATATCTGTTGTGGTCATGGCAGGTCACTACAGAACATAAGGTTAACCTTTTCCTGTACAGTAAGATGCACCTGTGTCTTTCTTGGGATACTTAAAAGCTGTTGTGACCATCAGGGGAGTTTAGAAACCTTTAGTTTGTTTTGTTCAACCTTTGCAGTTGTCTTTGAGTGAGCTTATTGGCAGAAAAATAAATATTGGAGAGGTAATTATGTGATTAAGATAATTATATACAGTATAATTATATAATTAGTAGGCAGCATATTATGAGCCTGAAAGGGTTAAGCTACCAACAAACATCTGTAGGTCAGTCTTTTACTTTATTTTCCTTTTCTGCTTACCATCCCAGCAGACTCTCGTTCAATCCCCAATCAGATTTAAAAGTATTATGGTATATAGCCGGCGGTTATCATCTTCCCCTGAGCAAGGGAGATGGGTAATGAACTCTGGTTGATTAAAGGTCAAGCTCTTGTGAATCCTCAAAGGTGGATTATTATACAGGTGCTATATAAGTAACCAGATGATTACTATTGTTATTATTATCAGGGGGCAGGGGGCTAGGAATCCTCCTCCCCTTGTATAATTCTCCTACTCGACGAGACAGAGAAAGGGGCGAGGGAACGCGAAAGTGGTCCCAGACCCTGAGAATAGGAACTTTAAATGTTGTTTCTGTTCGGGCTCTGTCTCGTGTCGGCCACCTCCAGCAATGGGGTATGTGCCTGAGTATATAGGCTACATACTGTACATACATTATATTTCAGATGCTTCAGAACTTGGCTTTAAAGGTTCCAACATTTTTGAATTGGTGTAACCTTTTATTGTACACTTGACAAGAAACAATCCTTACACTGGTGAGCTGTAAATAATCTAGTGTGAACAGAATGAATCGGGTGAAACATACGCCTGTGAGGTATTATCATAAGACTTCGACCCACTTCCAGAATGTTTAGAGCGTTAGTGTAAAGATTGTTTTTTGGTCGAGTGTACAGTACAAGTATTTGTGAGTGTACTGTATATGCTTACCATTGTACAGTGCACCCCCAGTAAATGCGCCTATATGGGCTGCAAAATGCGCCGCATTTACGGAATCCTCATATTGTGGAGTTAATAATCAATGAGAATAAATGCTTATGGTCAGACAGCCCCTCCGAACTAACCCCTTTTTTAGCCTACCATACACCCGATAACCCACCCAATAACCATTTCTGAAAGAAAGATACACTTTACATTAGAAATATCAAATGAAACTATAAATATAACTCCATTTACCTTAGATAGAGGACCGCTTAGGACCGTTACCGCACCCAACCCGCCATCTATCGGCCGCAGTTTCGGTAGGCGACACTCGGTAATATGGCGGGAAGTACGTATTTCCCCTTGAATCAAAACGGCCAAACCGCATATACAGAATTTCGAGCCGCATTTACAGAGTCCTTAAAATATATTATTTCTGATTAGCCACCGCATATAGGGAATCCGCATTTACTGAAGGCGCATTTAGTGGGGGAGCATGTACATAGACAGCATGGTCGTGTTTATTGGGCTTTAATGTTCTCTGTATTATATATTGCTTTGTACTTGTCACAGGATCTTACATATTTATAATTCATAGTGCTTCAAGAGCTTGTATAATTTGCAGGCTAAATCAGGAGTTTGCCAAATACCTTGATCATTTGTGGGAATTTACTGAGACTTATTAACTTGGCACTTGTACAACATGACACAAATTGTACAACTAAAGCTTGTTATATTGGTAACGCTGCTTTTCTATACATTTGTACTACAGTATATAGCCAACATTAAAAAAAGGGTCACAAGTAGTTTAGAAAGGCAGTATTGGAAGTATACACTTTAGAGGACTGTTGTTATTGTTGTTGTTCCCCAAGCTGCCTGGCCGAACAGCCCCGAGCCCCCAAGCAAGGCCAAGGCCATAACCAAGCGCCCCCACAGAACCCTCCCTGCCGACCACAATAAAGCCTGGGTGACCCAAGCCACTCCATGGCTGGGAGCTGAGGAGGGTGCGGAACTGTTTAAAAATACACCAAAACATTAAAGGATAATTACAGTTTATGAATAACATTGTTGACAAACTATTGCATTTCACTGTATGTACAATCGGCCTAATAAGTGATATCTCGGCAACAAGTATATTTTGATCAATAATTAGTATCAGCAATATCTACACTTAATTTATTCATTTCGAGTGAGATATACAAACATGTTCCTACACTTACCCACCCTATCCAGCATCTGACAGACATTAATACAGCACAGAGCGAGCCAAACGTAATGACAGCTGAGACATGACTTATTACCGCCACTGTACTTAATTCCTTCCACCCATTATCAACTAATACTGTATGACTTAACTCCATCGGCACAATGATGACTTTTGTCCTTCTGTGTATGCTACAGCTCCATGATTTTGTGCAGTTTAAGAAGGACGTATGGTATTCAGAGGGTTTATGGAGATCGTACTTACCCCTTTGGAGTCCTGGAGGTAGATTATAAACTAAGGAAAACCGTCTATTGATAGCCAGAATATGATGACAAATTACGTCATTGTGCTGAAGGGGTTAAACCAAAATTGTATGGTTGGGTGTATTGACATCGACTGTTATCTGTTGGTATTATTAATATCTACCGGTATATATATAAATACTGTATATATATACTATATATATATATATATATATATACAGTATATATATAAATACTGTATATATATATATATATATATATATATATATATATATATATATATATATATAGATATACCGATATATATATATATACAATTATACATATATACATATATTGTATTATCTTGGTTCGATTATAGTGGTAAGCCTGACATGTTCTGTATATATTTTGTTATACTCTAAATCATACCTAGAATTAAGGTGTCCATTTTTTATAGTATTAATGTTGTACTGTGTGATAAACCATTTTACTTTTTTATTTACTTTTTAAAATGTATTATTAATATATATTTTTTTTATGATGTTATGGTAAACTATTGTATATCCAATGATAACATATGTTTTCAACCAAAGAATGATTTTAATCCATCTAGGAGTTTGGTTAGTAGTGTGGGGCAATATTAACTCCTGCATCGCTCTGTTCTTAAACTTTAGTACTTATATTTCATCTATTTCATCCTCAAAAAGTAAGGTTTAGTATTTATGAAACTAGATAATTACCTTATATTTTGTATTAGTAATGCCTGCCATAGTACTAAGTCTGTATAATGGTCTGGTTAACCCTTTCTGTACCAGCGACGTCTGTTACACTTTATACCAGCTATATTTGGACGATTGTATGCAGCTTTGGAAGGATCTGTGGTAGTTAAAAAGGTTGATTTAGATAGTTCGAAGCCTTATAATTGCTAGAGATCCTACCTAATCTGAGTAAAATCGATTAGTAATGGCCAGAATAAAATAAAAAGACGTCGCCGGTACAGTACGGGTTAAACTGCTGATTATAAAATAAACACTATGATAAAAATAACTGATAAGAAAGTATTTGTATTAATGCGTCTTTCCTTTGTCTTTTGTCCGTGTGCAGGAGAAAGAGACAATATCCGCCAGCGACCCCACCCTGGACAGCCCCAAGATGTCCTCCTCCGCCCGCCACCGGAGAAAAATCATCACCAGTACCACGGAGGAATGCAACTCGTCGGACTCTTCCCTGCTCGAGGACCAGCCGAGCCCCCCCATAAACCTACAACCAATACAACTACCACAGCGACCCCCGAGCTCGAACTCCAAGAAGCACCGTCACCTTAAGGGATCACGATTTACAAACGGCCTCTTGGGCAGTCTTAAGCTGGGCAAGAGCAAAAAGAATAAAGAGAGTGGACACAACACACACAAAGATGCCACCGAGAAAATATGATGGAAGCCAATCAGATTATAGTTGATATATACAAGTTTTTGAGTTTGATGTAAAGAAAACGAATACACGACTCACAAATGATAGAAGACTATCAGATATATACATGTTTTTTAGTTTGGTGTAAAGAGAGCGAACACACCACTCATAAAGACGCCACCGAGAAAATATGATGGAAGCCAATCAGATTATAGTTGATATATACAAGTTTTTGAGTTTGATGTAAAGAAAACGAATACACGACTCACAAATGATAGAAGACTATCAGATATATACATGTTTTTTAGTTTGGTGTAAAGAGAGCGAACACACCACTCATAAAGACGCCACCGAGAAAATATGATGGAAGCCAATCATATTATAGTTGATATATACAAGTTTTTGAGTTTGGTGTAAAGAAAACGAACACACCACACACAAAGACGCCACCAAGAAAATATGGTGCAAGATTATCAGATTATAGAACTTGATATATACAAGTTTTGAGATTTATGTAAATAGAGATTATTCAAACCATATGTGTCATGAAATGAGTAGGTTCTGTAGTTAAGTTGATGTGGAAATAATTATATATACCGGTATATATATATATAAAATACTAATGATGTATATATTGTACTTAGTGAACTGGGGCAAGAACTATGGTAATGTGTGGGTTTCAGAATAATATCATTGATGGTAACCCCTTAAAGCTCTGACGCGTTTTAGCAGTACAGTATATTTTGGCTATCATTAGACGATTTTATGCAGCTTAGGAAGGATCTGTGGGTGTTAAAAGGGTAAATACTATCTCAGTCAACCCTTTGACTTCCATATATCGCTACTAATCTGAATAAAATTGTCTAATAATAGCCAGAAAACAGAACAGAAACGCGTATTGAAGCATGAAAGGGTTAATAAAATAACATCAATAGACATTCAACTAATTCTGTATACCTATTTATTTTTTGCCATTTGCCTTCCATTCTTCCTTATGTATCATACTGATACTTGGATTGTATTAAATTTACTTAAGATATCCATTGAAGCTTCCCGATACAGTATATCTTTTGTATCAGCTTTTTAGAGGTAATTATTTCACCTGTGCAATAATGTTAGTGTGAGGAGAGTTACTGAGAAGAGTTACTGAGGAGAGTTACTGAGAAGAATTACTGAGAAGAATTACTGAGGAGAGTTATTGAGGAGAGTTATTGAGGGATGGGGTAATGAAAACAAGGACAATATAAAGTTTCATTAATAAATTACAGTAGTGATGTATTATGCAGCCTGGAAAGCTGCCACCTAGCTTGTGTTCTGTTGACAAGTGTTCTGTTAACCCTGTAGTGTTCTGTTGGCTCTGTTCTATGTTGGCCTTATAGAACACAACAATACATCCTTACACAAGCCCATCAGTGTTCTATAATAGGCTGATAGAACACAACAATACTGTACTTCCTTGCTAAGTCCCTACGGTGTTGTAATTCCCGAGTCCGATAGACTGAAGCCGAAGCAGATGCCTGGGCCCCCGAAGGGGCCAGGGTGAGATGAGATCTGTCTCTGAGAGGGCAATGGGGGAGGGTATCATCAGCCCATGGGCTTGCACCCTCGGGCCATTGCCCCCATAGTCCGCAGACCCGTAGCATCAGATGGCTGTATTTACCGAAAATTACCTTCCTTCCATGCTCTTTTTCATGCATAAGCAAGAGACAGAGCGTAATACAATTATATATCCGTGAAAGTGCAAAGATACAGCTTTCCAATGACACCTGAATCATCCCTGTACGACATCTGGTTCTCTTGCAACGATTGTGTAACCGAAGGGGAAAATCGGTAAAATTAGGGGATTTTGGCGGTTTTTCGTGTGCAAGGGAGGGTGTGTAAGAGAGGGAGGTATGGGTCCAGTCTCAGTGTGGCCCGTGGCGCCGTCGTGATTGGTTCAAGGCCGCCTATCGTCTCTCTAACGTTCGGCCTCTCTCTCATAGCTCCTAATGGCCTCAAAATGGCACCCGTCTTATGACAGGTACTGCAGGAGTGGCCAATATTCTCTCTCCCGTCACATGACTATGTTATTAATTTTTGGCATTTAGTTATGTTTTATTTATATATTATTAAAGAGATTGAGTAGGGAAATGTGTTATGCACAAGTTATCCACTTTGTGGGCAATAATAGTCTTATATTAATCTTGCATGTTTCTGGTGAACAAATTGAGGATGTGTCAGGTTTGCATTTGCTTGGAGTGACTCTCGATCCTAAGTTGACATTTGAGAAGCATATTCGTTCCTTGTCTTCTACTATTGCTCAAAAGATTGGTTTACTTCGCAAGTGTTACAAAACATTCGCTTGTGAAACCACAGTCATAAAATCTTTTTATGCTTTTATTTTGCCTCATTTTGAGTATTGCTCTCCTGTTTGGAACTCGGCTGCTGACTGTCATTTGAAATTGCTTGATAAAGCTCTTAATTCTATTAAATTTATTCTCCCTTCTCTATCTCTTGATCTTCATCATCGGCGTCGGGTTGGTGCCCTTAGTCTTTTATTTAAATTTTTTAACAATACTCAGCATCCATTGCATAGTGTTTTACCAGAACCTTTTATTCCAATTCGCGCAACAAGATTTACGAGGAGTCTTAATGACTTTGCCATGACTCCAATTAATGTTTCTACATCTCAGTTTTCTCGGTGTTTTATTCCTTCAATGATTCCCTTTTGGAATCATTTGCCAAACGAGGTTGTACAGTCAACCCATATCTCAGCTTTTAAGTCCAGAGTTAATGTTTTATTACAGCAGTAAATTTTTGTTTTAATCATGATTTGCTTTTATTCTTTTTAGAATGGTGTTTTAATTGACAAACTGATCTTTTCTTCTGGGCTCTCTAACTACTGTAGCCCTTTTCCTTTTTCTTAGTTGTCTTAGTCTCTCTCCAGTACTTACGGGTATTTTGTGGGGATTCATCTTTTATAGGTGTATCTGCACCCTGTTGGGAGGCTTAGACAGCTTCTATAATAATAATAATAATAATAATTAAACCCTTGACTCTTAAGAGATCCTTTATAAGTTGAATAAATAATCACTTAACAGTAGCCTGGGTGAAATATTTTACAGGATTTCTTTGAATAATAGAAAGAAAAATTTAAAACTTGCAACATAAAAACAATATTTCTTTGAATTAAAATGTAAAACTTGCAAACTAAACAAACCAAAATTGGGACAAGGACAATATAAAGTCAAATTAAATTATCAAAATCGCTATGTGGAAACAACGCTTACTAAAATGAAAATTATTAAATAAAAGAACAATAAAAAATAATAAAAATAATTTAAAACTTGCAAAAGAAAAACAATATTGCTAACTGACCTTGAGAGATTCTTCCTTGGCTGAATATAATCACGAGGTCAAAGCCAGAATACTTACACGGGAAAATTGTAATGACTTAAGCCGGTATCACACGAGCGCTTTTTCACTCAACATTTATCCTCAACACTGGTCTGGCAGCTTATGAGGTCAACATTTAGAATATTTCGGTCTCCTAAATTCACCTAGCAACAGTCTAGTTTCCAATACCAATGCAAAATATTCCAGAAATTTTGCCAGAAAAATGTTGATCATCGAATGTTGACCATAAAAGCTCTCGTGTGATACCAGCTTTATAGTTTAATTGTACAGTTAGCATTACAAATCACTAAACCCTGTTCCTAGTACTGTAGGTAGACTAGAAATCTTTGACCCTGTTCTCTATAACTCGAAAAGGGCTAGAGCAAATGGGCTGTAAATTTCCACACCTATTCCCTGGCTGACCCTTCCCAAATGGTAGAAATAATAGATGGATTACTCTAGTCCTTTGTGGGTTATAGAGGTTAATTTTCTAGATTTTTGGCCTACTTATTTGGAAGAAGGTATAGTGGCTGTGGCTTAGTTGTTCCCCAAAAGTATTTATTATCAGAAACTATTGGTGGTGTCTTCCAAAACATTGGTACCGGTACTTACCGAGTAGGTTAAAGTGTATTCAAGCTAGCTTGGCAGAAATTGACTACTTGCGAGTTTCGTTCTATAAGGAAGTTGGAGCTGTAGACGTTGATATTTAGCAGAATTACCAGCTAAAATACGGTTGTAGTGCATATATAAATACATGAAACTCAATTCAACATACTTTTTATTCATCAAAAACCTACATTTATTACATTTCTGTTTTATATCCATGTTTACGGCTCCAACTTCCTTATACCCTAAAACTCGCAAGTGGTCAATTGGTAACGCTGCCTTTTTATATATTTGTATAGCCAGTATTAACGCAATGACTTAACGCAGTATTAACGCACTTGTCATATGACAATTGCTTGGTCACCACTGTTCCATGCAGAGGTTTTTGGACTAAAAGTAACCTTCATTCCCTGCACATTTTTATGTATAAACAAGAAATAGAACGTATTTCAATTATATATTCCTGAAAGTAGAGGAATAGAGCTTTCCAATGACACCTGAATAATGTTTGTACAACCACTGGTTGCTGTGCAACGGTATTGCACAGGTGAGGCTAAATCGGTAAAAATTAGCGAGTTTGAGCGATTTTCGATATCCCCAAGTCAGTAAGGAAGTTGGAGATGTCTCCCACTGACACTAGTCACTGCCCAAACACGGCTGGCGATGGATGGGACGGACCCGCGCTGCTTAGACTCGCTTGCTTGCCTCCCAGGCCTTGTACTACACAGATATTCGGCAATTGCCGCAGTGATGTCCGTATTTTTTATATAGTAGCCCGCAGTCATTGAGTTAATTAAAATGTAAAACTTGCAAACTAAACAAACCAAAACTGGGACAAAGACAATATAAAGGTAAAATATACTAATCAAAATTGCTATGTGGAAACAACGCTTACTAAATTAAAATTTATGAAATAAAAGAACACAATCCACCACATAGGGTGCAAATTACTACATGAGCAAGTTAATCTGTTTCCTAAGCAAACTAATCGCACATATAACAACGCACTATCGTCACGTTCAAGGAATTAGTCAGTGGCGTCACACAAGCAGTATAGAAAGGCAGTATTGGAAGTATAGAAAGGCGGCGTTAACAATTTCTGCCGGGTTAGTTTGGACACACTATAAGAGTATTGCAGTTTCCATTTTTATAGTTTGTGTAGAGATAAGTTAGACGCTGACCGATTATCAATAAGTAAACCTAACTAGTATAATCCTTTGTTTGATATTATGCAACATATTTCTACTTGCAGTGCAAGTTTTACATTTATGTGGTCAGAAACGTTTATCAGTTATCCGCAGGGTCGGAGTTTTAGGGATTTGTGTAATTTGTGGATTTATGTATTTGTTATAGTTAAGCCGGTATCACACGAGCACTTTTTCCCTTAAAATTTATGCTCAACACTGGTCTGGCAGCTTATGTGGTTAACATATACAATATTTCTGTCACCTAAATTCATCTACCATCAGTAGTTTCCTATACCAGTGCAACGACTGGATTACGGCATTGCGACAAGTTATTACTCAGCGATGGCAAATATTTTGGTCCTCTCAATCTCCTGCCACAAACCTCCTTCGCCTTGTGAAACCTACAGTCGGCCCTTGGCAATCATTGTTTCATTCCACCCGACATTGCGAAGTTCTTCTGACCCGTCTCCAGATTGGTCACACACGTTTAACCCATGGCTACTTGATGTCGTCCCCACACGGTCTTCAACCTCAACAATGTTCCACATGCGGCACGTCTCTGACGATTCGCCACATTTTTATGGACTGTAGAAAATATTCCCGCCTACGCTTTCTTTATTTTGGCAATAACGACCATTGTGCCATACTAGCAGAATCTCCGTCCTTCTCCTCCTACCGACTTTTCCACTTCCTAAAAGACTCCTCTCTCCTTAGCTATATTTAATCCCTTCCTGATCTTTCCATTTCTGCTTTGATTGATCGCACATCATGATCTAATCCTTCGGGCCAGCCCTGTAGGAGTTCTATCTGGGAGGTTGGTGGTCTGGTTAAACTAATTGTATAACAAACAAAAAAAACAAAAAAAAAAATATATATATATATATATATATACCGGGTATATATATGTATATATATATATATATATAATATATATATATATAATATATATAGGCTACAAGTGCAAAATTGTCCATAAATGTTGCCAGAAAAATTTTGATCATGGAATGTTGACTATAAAAGCTCTCGTGTGATACCGGCTTTAGTGATGTTGCCATGCTGGGCCAAAACTTATTAATCAATATGAAAAGTTTTGGGTTTATTTATTTCATAGTACCGGTATTTTTTCCTACTTTTCCTTCTGGGAGCAGGTGGCTAGGAATCCTCCTCCCCTTGTGAAAATTGACCACCTATAGTCTATTCGCTGTAAGTAGGCGAGAAATCATTACCTCTATCCTCTGTAACTCAAAAAGGGCTGGAGCAAATCGGCTGTAAATTTCCACATCTCTTCCTTGACTGACGTTTCCCAAATGGTAGAAATATTAGCTCGATTACTCCAGTCGGTTTTGAGTTACAGAGGATTAGAGGTCATGATTTCTCGCCTACTTACAGCGAATAGACTATAGACGAGAAAGAGAAAAGGGCGAGGGAACGCGAATGTGGGCCCGGACCCTAAGAATTGCAGCCTTAAGTGTTGTTTCTGTTCGGGCTCTGTCTCGTGTCGGCCACCCCCAGCTATGGGGTACAGTATACTGTATTTTTTATTTATTTTTTTTTCTATGTGAATGAGGGAGACAAGAGGCATAACTGCCTGCAGCAGATTTCAAGGAGTGACAGGGCCGAAATCAAGGGACGTTCGAGCTAATATGCCTGGACACACGGAGTTTGAAGCAATTTAAGTCATAGGAGAGGGAAAGACTGATTCTGGGTCGAGTTTCTTATAATCTGAAAACTAATCGGACTAAACATGAGGGAGAAGGGGGACCAGAAAAGCCACCCATCTCCCCTTAAGCATCTGACTATTAGAGGTCCTTCCTAAGCTGATTAAAATGTTTTGGAGTTAGGGAAAATAAAGGACAATCTTTGTTTATCTGATGTAAGCGTTAAGGGGGCCCACCTCGCTTTTTTTCTCTTTCTCTCCCTCTCTCTTTGGCTTGTATCCATTCGACCCCATTCAGCCTACTGTTTTAAGACGTTTACCCCCATCCAGGTGTCAATATTTTCCTGGCGAGTGGTAGCAAGCCATCATATATATATTTTTGTTTTAACAACAAGCTAAATTTTTACATTTTTCGATAGAAAAATGTCTCCGGCGAAGTTGGATTTCTCCATACAATGCTTGCTCGCTATCGCTCGCGAGGAAGAAATTGACACCTGGATGGGGATAAATGTCTTAAAACAGTAGGCTGAATGGGGCCGCATGGATACAAGCCAGGGAAAGAGAGAAAGAGAAAAAAAAGACAGTGACCCCACTCAAGATGATGCTATAAGCCGGTATCACACGAGCACTTTTTTCCTCAACATTTATCCTCAACACTGGTCTGGCAGCTTATGAGGTCAACATTTATAACATTTCTGTCCCCTAAATTGATCTATCACCAGTCTAGTTATTGTTCCCCAGGCTGCCTGGCCAAACAGCCCCAAGGCCCCGAGCAAGGCCAAGGCCATAACCGAGCGCTCCCACAGAACCCTCCCTGCCTACCACAAAAAAGCCCAGGTGACCGAAGCCGCTCACAGGGAAGGGGCTGAGGAGGGTGCGGAAATGCCCGGGAAACCAAAGCCCCACCCAGGGCCCTGTGCCCCTCAGCAATTATGAAGGGAAAGTTGAGGGGCAAAGGAAAAATGTGACACTTTGGCTCCCAACCTGCCAACCTCTAGGTTGGCAGTAAGGAGGTCAATCCACGGAAGAGACGCCGTCACTTGAGATCTAGAAAATACATAAGTAAAAGGAACAGTCAGAGTAAGCTATGGGTATGGCAGAGATCGCTCAGCTCTCACTCTGATAGACCAGCCCATCACCACATGACTAGAACCCAATCCTCTCGGCATCAGCTAGGAAAGGGCCGAAAGGCCCTAGAAAGCCACCTTTGGCGGGGTGATAGCTCCCCTCTTTCAACCCCTTTCGGGGGTTGGGCACCCACCTCATCAGTCTAGTTTCCGATACCAGTGCAAAATATTCCAGAAATGTTGCCAGAAATATTTTGATCATGGAATGTTGACTATAAAAGCTCTGGTGTGATACCGGCTTTAGAGGCATATATTATTGTACAGTACTTCTAATTAGAAGAAATAGAAAGAGCAATATCTTGGCTCAGTTAAATGTATAGTTAATTGTTATTATATCATATAAGAGATAGATATTTTTCTTAGCAATTATAGGGAATACAGCACAGTACTTTCTGCTGTAAAGATAATAAGTTCCAATGATAATGGAATAATTAATTATGCAATTAAGTTAATTATTAGAGAGTTAATGTTTTTTATGGAACGAGTCATACGGATTAGGTATTGTACAAAAATCCTCTGTATTGTTGCGGTATAATAATTTTGACTACTGTTGTTTAAATATATGATAGATATGACTGATATAATATGATATGTACACTCGGTCAAAACAGTATCTGCACCCCTACGCTGATCATCTGGTGTGTACAGCTCGGTAGGGTTGGCACCTCTGCCTGCAACTACTGTATATCCATGTGTCAGCGAAAATCGTCTCTGACACATGGATATAGTTGCAGGCAGAGGTGCCAACCCTACCAAGCTGTACACACCATATGATGAGCTTAGGGGTGCAGATACTTTTTTGGACCGAGTGTACTGTACATTGTTTACATATGATAATGGATAAAAAGTCTTGGTCTGGTGTCTTATGTAGTGTTATATGTATTATTAGGTAAGGTAAATGACCAGATGGGTTGGGTGTGAGAGGGATCTGCCTGTTAATTATATTATTGTGTGTTTAGTTGGGGTTGGGTGTGAGAGGGATTTGCCTGTTACATATATTATTGTGTGTTTAGTTGGGGTTGGGTGTGAGAGGGATCTGCCTGTTACATGTATTATTGTGTGTTTAGTTGGGGTTGGGTGTGAGAGGGATCTGCCTGTTACATGCATTATTAGGTAGGGTAAATGACGAGATGGGGTGGGCGTGAGAGGGATCTGCCTGTTACATGTATTATTGTGTGTTTAGTTGGAAGCCCTTTTGGCAAACTCATGTGCTGTGACTTTAAGGGGGAGCTATGGTAGTTTTTCTGGACCCCCTTCTCCCTCATGCTTAGCCCCATTAGTTTTGAGATTTTAAGAAGTTCGCCCCATTACCTTGTAAATTTTAAGACCTTCAGTCCCATTTCCATTTCTTTATCAATATCAAGACCTTTCGTGCCACTTCTATCTATCTATCTATCTATTTACTCCCCACTTTTCCTATTTTTCCAACTCAAGACAGAGCAAGAACAGGGACAACACAAAACACAACAGAAAACAATGAACACACAAAAACAAAATATACATTCAAACACATCTAGGTCATCCAGGAGAAGACCCAGAGACCAGGGTCACCAAGGTCCCTGCAGCACTCCCCCGGCCTCCGACCACCCGGAGAGGTTCCGATCTCGGCAGGCCACAAGCCCGCCCACCACACTTCCAGGCGCACCCTTCATATAAACCGTCTCCCTGGGCCAGGCGCCTGATGGACTATTATCTAGTCCAACTTGCGCCCGACCCCTTCCCCCAAATGACCACGTGTTCACTCATCTATTCACAAGCATTCTCCATTCATTCCTGTCCACCACCGCTTCCCTTGCCTGATCTATAGTCATTCCTCTATCATCCAAAGCTTGTCTTACACAGTCTCTCCATCTCAATGGGGGTATTCCTGCCCTTCTATCTCCCCTTGTATCTGACTCATTTAGGTGTCGATTTTTTCCTGCCGAGCGGAAGCGAGCCTTTGGCTGGGACATATTTCTACTGAAAAATGTACAAATTTATCTCGAAGGGGGATCTTAAGGATGATTTATTAAGTTTGATGGAGGTCTAGCGAGGAAACTAAAAAATAATTGATAAATATATACAGTATATACAGTACAGGTATACTAATAAATAATAAAATATATGAAACTGTATTATATTTTGGTCGGTTTATTTATTGACTTGTTATTTTTTTAGTTCCCTCGCTAGACCTCCAACAAGCTTAAAAAAACACCCCCTAGAACCCCCTTCAAGATAATTATATTTGTACATTTTTTGGTTGAAAAATATCCCGACCAAAGGCCGGTTCCTCCTAAAATTACAGGCTCGCTATTGCTCGTCAGGAAAAAAATGACCCCTGAATGGCACAAAAGGTTCTAGTATTGACAAAGAAATGGGGTGAAAGGGCTTAAAATCGCCAATCTGATAGGGCCTTTCAAATCAAAATCTATCTATATACTCTGGCACATAAATTACTAAAAATATAGACATACCCCATTTTATTTTATTTATAGTATTTATTCATATATATTTTGTTTAATGTTTATTGTTTTTTAATGTTTTTTTAATTAATGTTCATAATACCCAAATAATCCAGATAGGCTACATGGCAATTTACCTTTATTTTGATAGGTCGTTATTTCCATATAGTGATTTAGTGATTTTGGTAAGTTGATATTTGCCCCTTTGAATGCTATAGGTAGATTATAAGCGAAGGAAAATCACCTTAAGAGGAGATGGGCCGGTTTTCTGGACCACCAGTATAAGATGAAAATTAGGTCATGATGTAGGAATAGGTTTTTACACCATACCCGAAAGAGGATTTATGGAGCTCCGATCTTACTCTCAACCATCTGAACAATTTTATCAACACACCTAAACTTCGTTAGATGCGGGAATAGCCTTCCGAAAATATCAAGCCCTGGCGGGGGCTTTAACTCGGGACCCTTGGGTTGTGAGGCAAACACTTTACTAGTTAGACCAATAGAGATATCCCACTTGGCCTGGTCGGCTCAAGGTATTTCCGCATCCGGTTCTGTTCAGGCTAACCTATTTTCACTGACTTTACACTGATATCTACACAAATATCTATATCTTGGGCGGACCAAGAAAGACGTCGGATCGGACTTTGCAGTCTGATCTTAAATCAAAGAACCTGACGACAAGTGAGGCAGCTCTTAACAGGGCTGCCTGGAACGCCGCCATTAGGACGTGAAACCGTAACCGCACTTGGTGTGGAGCACTCCGTCTTTAAATTTGTGTACTGTAGCCTATGTATGTATTAATTGAGATAATCTGCAGCCTTTTAATGTGCAGACGTCATTCCTAAGCTGAATAAAATTGTCTAATAGTTGCCAATATATAATGAACCAGTACTGAATGGGTTAAAGATTACACTGGTTAAGTTAGTACTGGTTGAGAGTTACCGGTCAATGGTCTACTGCTCGAGTCGTCCGAGAACCCCAAAATATTGTATAATCAGTTAAACTCCACTTGTTGCCTCAAACCGACCAATATTTTTCTTAGTACCGTGCGTGGAGTGTGAGTAATGGTACGATATTAAGGGAGGTAGAAACTTGTTAAGTCATTCAATAAATATTCAGAATATGCAGGGATTTTTCATTGTTATTCCTACCTGTATCTTATCCATCTAGTCATATAGAATGCTCCGTAATTTTTTCAAAGATTTGTTGTTTGATAAGTGATTTTGCCTTTATGTTGTCTCACTCCAGTTTTGGTTTGTTTATTTTGCAAGTTGTTGTTGTTGTTATTGTCGTTCCCTAAGCTGCCTGGCCGAACAGCCCCGAGTCCCTTAGGAAGGCCATGGCCACGGTTGGGCTTTCCCACAGAGCTCTCGAGTGTAGATTGTGTTGTTGTTGTTGTTGTTGTTCCCTAAGCTGCCTGGCCGAACAGCCCCGAGTCCCTGAGGAAGGCCATGGCCACGATCGGGCTTTCCCACAGAGCTCTCATTGAGTGTAGATTGTGTTGTTGGCGTAAGTGGTTGTGTGATATTCTTCTATGATGTGTTTAATGGTATGGGGTGCTGTGTTACAACCTGGGCAGGTGTCGACGACGGAGTCATCCAGTCTCTTCTGATAGCTCAGAAGAGCTGGATGGTGCCCACATCTTATTTCTTGAATCTTAGTGGAAAATATATAATACTGCTATGTGTCTGCATCATATTATTGCCAAGTTTTCACAATTAGCAACATATTTTGCTACAAAATCTTAGTAATCTAATTGATTAATTTCACTCCCAACACCAAACCTCTCCCAATGAAATCAATGAAAGCATGTGATCCTACCGGGATTTGAACCTGGGTTACCACATACATATCTTTTAAACACTCTAACCATTACACCACCAAGACAGTTGATCAAGATAGCTGAGTAATCAGGATGGCGAGATAGCAATTTACTATCCGCTGGAAAAAACAGTATACTGTACTGTACTGTAGTTGTAATCATTGCCATATGCCTTGGTCTCCGATGGGGGTGGAAGTAATGTATCTGGCAATAAATACATAATAGATTATGACCAATAAGCTTTAGGTATTTCTGATGATCACATACCCCAACATTAGCTTGTCCATATTAAATAATATCGTTCTTAACACTAATAACCCCCAAAATGAAATAAATTAAATCAGCAGAGCTCTGGAATTCGCTCCCTGAATCCATATCCCCTCTTCCTATGACTTAAATTGCTTCTAACTCCGTGTGTCTAGGCATTTTGGCTTGAATGTTCCTTGAGTTTGGCCTGGTCACTCTTTCAACTGGGGGAGGCACTCGTTACAGGCAGTTCTGCCTTTTGTCTTCCTCATCAACTTTAAAAAAAAAAACATGATCCTCCCAGGAGAGTAAAGATGGAAGGATGGAGTTGAGAGGTAGGCATATATGTGGAGATGATTAATTCGTGGTTACCCCCTCCGAGATTAGGACGTCTGGTAATAGATGATCGAGATGTAGGGTCAGTTTTCTTACTTCAGCCATTTACAGGTTATAAAACGTAGGCCAAGGCCAGCAATTGTGGCAATAGCATAAACGGAAAACATGAAACAGAAATATACTAGCTTGAGCCGACCAGGTCAGGTGGGATATCTTTATTGGTCTCATTGGTAGAGTGATCTAGGTTCATATCCTGGCCTGGGATAGCTCCTCGTAAAGATTTTTCTGAGGCGAATTTCTGCATCTAATGAAGTTTAGCTGCTTTGGTACATTGTCTAAAGTGAAGTAGAAATATTTAAGTAACAATTAAGCGCGCTGCGGGTTTCACTCCCATTTCAGTGGGCAATTAAGGTTAGGGATTGTTCTTCGACAATACAAAAATCAATCCTTCATCTTCTCTCAATATTCTTGGTGTCTCTTTTTCTTCTGCTCTCACTTGGAAGGACCATATTACCAATCTTGCTAAGGCAGCCTCCCAGAAGCTGGGTGTGCTCAACCGCCTCAAGGGGTTCTTTACCCATGCACAGCTTCTTGCTCTGTACAGGGGCACGGTGCGTCCTTGTATTGAGTATTAATTGTTTGCACGTGTGGGGAGGATCATCTCACACCGCACTCCTAGATAAAGTAGAAGGGAAGGCCTTTCGTATCATTAACGATCGCGTCCACTCACCAACTCTGCAATCTCTCTCTCTCCGCCACAATGTTGCATCTCTCTCGCTATTTTATCGCTACTACAATTATCAGTGTTCCTCAGAGCTCTCCCAGTGTATACCACCTCCTCTATGTAGGGCACGTGGTACCAGTCTTGCAACACAATCTCACCCCTAGGCTACTCTGTGCAACTCTCCAACCCAAGAGTAAAAAGTTTCTCTCAGATAAATATTTCTTCTATTCAACAGCTGAACTCTGGAACTCTCTCCCAGAATCAGTCTTGCCCTCTTCCTATATGACTTAAATTGCTTCAAACTCCGTGTGTCCAGAAATGTTGTCTCGAACGTCCCTTGATTATGGCCATGTCACTCTTTCAACTCAGGGGGAGGCACTCGCCACAGGCAGTTCTGCCTTTTGCCTCCCTCACTCACATGAAAAAAAAAAAAAAAAAAAATCCAACTCCCAACCATATGTCAAGTGAGGTTCAAGTGATGCCCGTAATCTCCCTCGGACCCTCATCATAAGCTATGCAAGTTTGTGCTCTCTAGTTTGAAAATGTGGTGCATGGTTGCGAAATTGCGGATGTAGTTAGAATATATGCTACAGCTAGCCTACTAAACAAAAAATGCATGGATTATGCATTCATTCTCTGTAGATTGGTATTATAAAACACATTTTATCAACTACCATATTAATAGTACAGCATAACAAAAGTTATAAAATTAGTTTGAGCGTCACTTGCGAAGAATTTGAAAAATCGAAGTCCGGCCATAATTATAGTGATAGGTTGGCCCAGGGACGCCGCAAGAATGGCAATGTATTTTCAATTTAGCGACTTTATGCTAGAGATACAGATATTTTGATGATAAAATCTAGCTGCCATTTTATACATCTAGCGACATGACATATAAATTATAGATATCTTTGATATTTTGGCTGTATCTCAATGATATTCTAGTTAACTTGCAATTTCCCTTGGGGGTGTATTTTCTACTATCTAGCGATATTCTAGCGATTTGAAAGCATAATCTAGCAGGATTGTGTGATTTGGCAAGTGGCAAGTGGCAACTCTTCCTGGCCAGTGTGCCAATAGTCCCTGTCGAGTGAGGTTGTGCGGCGCTCGTCTTCTCCCTCCTTGTGTTTATCTGCCTCTCGACCTTGCTCGCCAATAACAATGGAGGGTTTCAAGCACATCCCGGTAAAGCTTGGGGATTTCAGCGTCATCGATCAGGAGTTTAACTCTATTCGTGAGAGATTCGACTCAGAAATGAAGAAAATGGAAGACGAGATGTCCAAGTTTCGTAACGAGTTGATGAATCGTGAGTCGTCCCTCTTCCAGCGGTCCATGCTCACCTCTTCCAGGTGCGTAATGTCCCTCTTTGATTAACACCACCTTACTAATATATCACTCCAACATGTGGGCGGGAATATGGGTGTGTTCTGCCAAGGTAACAGTGGGTGACAAGGTAGAGGTAATGTATTAAAGAGGAAACCTAAGAAGGGTTCCTGAATGGTGGCAGCTAGGGCTAGAGGTGTGTGTATGGTGCTATGTCTGGGTCTGGGGGGCGGGGCGGAGCGGACCACACCGCCAATGTCTGAAGGACAGTAAAGGGCAGGGCAAACCCTAGTGCCCACACCCAGGGTTATTAATGCCAACATTAGTTTTCATTAATTACTCCTTCCATTCGTCTATACATTAGGCTACCATAGCGCAGTTGGAATATAGGCCTATGTATGTACATGCTCAGATTAATATGCAGGATTCGAAACTGCATAATAAATCGCAGGCTTGTTCATATTTCTTTTAACTGTCTTGATAACCTAGCGTAATGTATAGTGCACGACATTTTGATGTGAGTATCCTGGGTTCGAGTCCTCGGAGTGCCACATGTATTTGTTGATTTCATTAATTGAGTTTAGATGTGAAGTTGGTTGGTGTAAAAAACAATAATTCATGCCGATAATTTTTTTTCTTTTTCGACTAGGCCTAGCAAAGCCTGTCGGACCTGTCGGTACTCGGTAAATAGTATCACGTAGGGCATACGCGCCCTATAGGCTAGCCTACCTCCCATTGAATATTCATTGAAAATGTGAAATATATACTGTGTGATACCCTAGGCCTATATCTGAAGAAGACTCATAACCATTTGAAAATTTAATTACGATGGGTTGGGTCGCTATAGCTGGAATACGGTTTAGGCCTATTTAATGTTTAACAGGATATAATCAATGCAATTAAATGACGAAGCGATATTACTCAATATTACTCTATATTAATCCACTACACCACGGCGTGATTAAAAACAATTTAAAAGCTTGGTCACTTGTTCTGAATGTCGGAGGTTCGATCCCGGCTGGGAGTATTAATAACATGTATTAGCTCACGACGATTGTTTTCGATATTATATAGGCTACAGTATATATATATATATACATATATATACACATATATACATATATATACACACACAGTACAGTACCGGTATACATGTATATGTTTGTGTAAATATTTAGTATATAAACGGGCTTTGAATTATCCCTTTTTACTGTCGCCGATAAATAAAGGGTCATAAAGCTAGAAATGCACATTAACTAGTTCTTCCACTTATCTATTTTTAATTTAGGTCACGGTGTTACAAGAATTCTCATATTTGTTCATTTTGGACGGAGACACTTAATTGTGTTTTTCCTGTCGTTCTGAGCTATGTGTGTTTTCCTGTTCTGTTATTTCTTTTATTTCATAAATTTTATTTTATTAAGCGTTGTTTCCACATAGCGATTTTGATTAGTTATTTTGCCTTTATATTGTCTTTGTCCAAGTTTTGGTTTGTTTAGTTTACAAGTTTTGGTCAATATACAGGAGGCGCTACAATATAGGTAGCAAAATTATAATGGTAGTTTTGGGTTCCTATCATCATATGCTTCATTTCTATATACTTTTTATCCCCGGGAAAAAAACAAAAAATCTTGGGTTTTTTATGTTTTTCTTGGATTTTTTTTTTATTTTTGTTATTAACCTAACCAAAAAACCTAACCTAACCTAACCTAAATATATTTGGGGGCTATTAGGTTAGGTTAGGTTAGGTTTTTTGGTTAGGTTAATGACCAAAACAAAAAAAACCAAGAAAATAAATGAAAAATCCCAAGATTTTTTTTTTTTTTTCCCGGGGATAAAAAGTATATAGAAATGAAGCATATGATGATAGGAACCCAAAACTACCATTAGAATTTTGCTACCTATATTGTAGCGCCTCCTGTATATTGACCCAAGTTTTACATTTGAATTCTTGTGTTTGTCGGTGTTTGTTTTATACAGGTAGTGTTTTAAGTTTTAATTGTATGTACCGTATGTTTTTATTTATTATATTTCTTAATACAGCTAACTTATTATTTAACCTGCCATATTAATGATTCATTTAAATTGATTTAATAAGTATACAGTTTGCAAATTAATACCACGAATCTACTGGGCCTATCACAGTATCACATGAGGCCTTTTTGCGTTATTTGAGCTGCTGGATAAACAAACTAATAACACAAAACACACCAACATGGATGACAAATTGTGAAGAGAAAAACACGTGAAATTGAAAAAAGTTCTAATGTGGAGAATAGTTGACGAGTGTCTAGACAGTCTAGTATTATTTAGTTTTTATTTTATTGTTTTATTTTTACGCAGGTCATTCGGGTTTTCGGCGAACTTAGAGCTTGTTTACCACCATTAAAAAAGGCACACTATTATTACAGGTTCCCATCCGCTTCCTCCGGTCCAATGTTTCCACAACAACAACAACAGCAACAACAACAACAGTCAGCCTCATCAGCCTAGTAAGATCTTAGATATTGACCCTTGCATCCCATTGTGTCAGGTTTCAAACCCTGCATCCCATATTCCATGAGTTAGTTTATCGCGTGTGCCCTAAAACCCTTCTATATAGCCAACCCCGGGCTTTTGGTTTTCATAGTTAGACATCTTGGTTACATTTGAGAAAGTTAGACATCTTGGTTACTGAACATTTGAGCAATTCCTACAGTCCATAAAAGCCTCTGTCACACGAGCGCTTTTTCAGTCAATTTTCCAATGAGCAAGTTTGTTCTCTTATTATTTCGGAACATTTTAGTACTGGTATCGGCAACTAGACTGAAGGTAGATTATGTTAGGCGGTTGAATTCTGATCAAGTGTAATTTTTGAAGCTGCCAGACCATAATTGCCCGTACAAATTGCTCCAAAAACGACTCTTGTGACTCCGGCTTAAGTGTCATGTTATTGCCAGCAGATACACTGGGAACAAATAGTGGATGAAACATTTATTTTCTCGAAATGAAATTGGGTTTGTTAAATCGTGCTCTTGGAATATGTCAGTTTGTTAAGACATATTATTTGCATAGGTTAATGAAAAAACACGTTCACCCAGTTTATGAGGGACACGACCTCGTTATGCGGTTTAGATTGACCTTATAGATACGTAAGACTAAGGTTGACAACAAAATATACAGTATAGGCATAATTTTGTTTATGATCTCCCTGACACTATTCTGCTTATGTAATTACCGGTATATGAAAGAAAACTGGGATTTTTTTTATTTTAATACCACGAATTTTCAGTGTTTTTTATAAAAGAAATTGTTCATTTGCATCAATATACTGTATAGCGTTTTAATTAATTAGAAATCTCGGGAAAACCTATTTTCCCCATTAGGCCTATTGATCGATGTTGAGACACGCCCCCGATAGTGATTTGAAAATACATTAGCCTAACCTAACAACCTTACCTAACCTAACCTAGTATTATGGGTGGGGGCTGCTGCCCCCACACCCCTGCTGGTTGAGTACTAATCCCTTGGTAAAAAAAATTAAAATAAATATTGGCTGTCGATTATACGAAGGTGAAAGAAAATTCGATGAAGTCTACGGTGTTTACTCTGCAATCTTCAGCGTTGATTGTACAGTACTGTACATTGATAACGGGAAAGTACCGTATTGACAACCTTGTTACGAAAATTAAATTTTAGTACCATACTTTTATATTAGGTTTTTCCGAGGGTTTAACACATTTTCATATGATCTTTAGAGCTATCGATAACTGGAAGTACCGTATTGACAACCTTGTTACGAAAAAGAAATTTTAGTACCATACTTTTTTATTAAGTTTTGCCGAGGGTTAAAACAAAGTTTCTTATGATCTTTAGAGCATATAGATTCGATATTTATCTTCAAATATATCAACAAAATTCGTGGTATTAAAATAACATTGAACCGAAAACTGCATGTCATCTATATATTGTTACTGTACTTAATTGAGATTGCGTAGTGTTGTTATCCTCATTATGTGTAATTAACGTCTTGTTTATAGATTGTATGTAGTTTTGTTTCATAGTTTATTATTCTCTCTCTCTCTCTCTCTCTCTCTCTCTCTCTCTCTCTCTCTCTCTCTCTCTCTCTCTCTCTCTCTCTCTCTTTTCTCGCTGCGTGTGTGTGTGTTCCTATATACTTTATAAATTACACCATCTCTTTAATATTTGCATGGCCCATTAGTGTGAAGTATGTTGGTTAAATCCCTTCCCACCTAGGCTATACCACCCAAAGCACATATACACTAACTTGTACGTATATAAACTTTGATACCGCCACCTACGCTGCTTAGGGTTTATGGTTTACCTTACCTTACCTTTGGATGTGTTCGCCGCTCTTCTAGCGGCACCAAGGAGCGCGACGCCCCTCGTTATGGGTGGTGATTTGGTGCAGTAGACTGTTTGAAGCGACAGCTCGCTCCCTTGCGAGGATGGGCTCGTCTGGCACTTTTTGCAGTTCGACATCTAGGGCTCTCTTGAAGTTGTCTAACGAGATGTCCCTCATGTCTCTTACTCGCCGTGGGAGTTTGTTGAAGAGACGTGGGACTCTGTGTGATAACCAGCCCTCTCGCAGAGAGCCCATAGCACCCCTGTTATTCATCCGGGGGATTTCGCATTCCCAGCCTCTCCTATCACTGAATTTCATGACTATCGGAGTATGTAGGTTTGGTACTAAACCCTCTCCGATTTTCCACGTGTATATTATTAGGTAACGTTCTCTTCTACGTTCCAGTGAGTACAGATTCAGTGCTCTTAAACGCTCCCAATAGTGTAGATATTTTATCGAACTTATATGCGAAGTGAAATTTCTTTGTACACTCTCTACGTAATTTATTTCACCTGCTTTGTATGGGGATGTTAATACGCTACAGTATTCAAGCCGTTTAGTTTAGTTATTTTTATATTAATTTATTATAGTTTTTGTTTCCTCTTTAGACTTTCAGCAAGCTTAATTGGTTATCCTCAAGATCCCCCTGGTGCCTTCAAGATAAATTTGTACATTTTTCGGTAGAAAAATGTCTCCCAAAATTACTAGCTCGCTATTGTTCGCTAGGAAATTATCGACACCTAAATGCCACGAAAGGTCTTAAAATCTACAAACAAATGGGATAAACGTCTTAAAATCTCAAAACTAATGGGGTTGAAGATGAGGGTGTAGGGGGGCCAAAAAAAAACCCTCATCCCCTTAAATCCCATTCCACCCACCAACATTCACGCAGGTTCAACAGTCACGCCCTAATGCTGTCAAGGTTCAACAGTCACGCCCTAATGCTGTCACGTCTTTGTGTTGGTGGTGTAATGGTTTAGATGCTTATGTTCTGGGTGTGGTGTCCCGAGTTAGAATCCCGGGAGGACCATATGCTTTCCTTAGTTTATTCAAGTGCATTGGGGTTTGTAATTGATGATTAATGTTAAAAACGGGGTGTTACTTAATGTTTAGCTATATGTTCCTCTATTTACGGTATTAATGAGTTGCGAGCGCTAGCGAATCTCTTGAAGAGCTGGCGATTTTTGAGATTTTTGTTTGCTTGTATTGTTATTTATTTATTTATTTATAAATTTTTGTGTTTTACCTATTAACCCATTTCCCCCTTTGTTTTACCCCTAGCAAAACTGAACAACGCTTGGTGGAAATGGCTTTGTTCGTGTGTGGCTTTCACTTATTTATTTTATTCTATATATATTAGTTATGCTTAGAGATAGCCTACTCGAAACTTATATTTTATGGTAGAAAACGACGTTCTTTCAGCGTGACTGACTGCATTTGCTGCCATTTTTATCATTGCTCTCATACGCTATAACCCCTTCACCACCATTACGTAATTTTCATCATATTCTGGTTACCATTAGACGATTTTCTTTAGTTTGTATTCTACCTGTACGACTCAAATTGATATCGGATAAATACGATACATCCATGAACCCTCTTAGTTGTTGTTGTTGTTGTTCCCTAAGCTGCCTGGCCGAACAGCCCCGCGAACCCTCTTAGTAAAATAGTATACCGTGTATATATATATATATGTTTTTTCCACCAACCAACTTCACCTCTAAACTCAATTAACGAACCACAAGGCATACAAGCACTCACTAACATATCAAACTACAGCTATTCACACAACACAATACCAGACATTTGGAAGCATGGTATCATCATCACATTCCCCAAACCCAACAAAGACCCCACGCTACCCTCCTCGCACCGCCCCATCACACTCCTTTGCTCCCCCTCCAAAGTCATGGAACGCCTAGTATTACCGGTACAACTAATTACACCTGACCTACCCCTAGCTCCAACACAACATGGCTTTAGGCCACTGCACTCCACACACACTCTTCTCATAGACCTTACACAAAGAGCTTTCGACGGCATCAACTCAGCTAGACCACCACACAGATCACTATTAGCCACACTCGACATTAGTAAAGCCTTCGATGCCATCCCCCGCCACAACCTAACAAATAAAATCTACAACACAAACATGCACAACAACACAAAAAGGTGGCTGGCCAACTTCCTAGCAGGCAGATGTGCACACGTATCTTTTGCCGGTCAGTCCTCTAAAATCAGAAACTTTCCAAACAGAGTCCCACAAGGATCCGTCCTATCGCCCGCACTTTTCAATCTGTACATGCACGATATAACTACACCCAATACGCCCAAAATAAACTTAGCCTCCTATGCAGATGACATAACACTCACATGCACACACCATGACCCAAAAAGAGCAACAGATCTCCTTCAACCCTATCTCAACACACTACATGGCTGGTGCACTACAAACAGAATTAATCTAGCCTCAGCCAAATCCACCGCAACCCTGCTCACAAGCTGGACAGGAGAACACGAGTACATCCCTCAACTCACCATAAACAACACACCCCTAACACATACACACACACACAAAATCCTAGGAGTAACATATGATACTCATATGACATTCAAACAGCACACCACAAACATTAAAAAGAAACTGACACCCAGACTTAACGCCCTCAGGTCACTTGCTCACACACAATTTGGACACAACAAAGAAACTACCACCACAGTATATAAACAATACATAAGATCAGTGATGGAATACGCAAGCCCAGCCTGGGCTTCTAACCTAGCTGAAACACATCATAAGACCTTACAGACTATTCAAAACAAAGCCCTGCAGATCATTACAGGCTGCACAGCTACTGCACCCACAGATCACCTACATCAAGAAACCAAAATCCTCAAAGTCAAAGACCATCTGGACATGAGAGGCACTCAATTCCTGGCAGCAGCCTCCACGAACTAAGACCACCCACTAAACTACATGGCAACACACCCACAGACACCAAGAAATATCAAAACAACACCCAGCACACGGTATCACACACAATTATTGTCCTCTCTCCCTCCCTGCCCACCCCGAACCAACTTCCAGAAGCACATCCATACTCATATCTCTCACTGATCCATCCACTCACTCACAGACAACACGCAGCTGCATGCACGACCTCCCGAAATCCATCCTTCCGAATCCTCCCTTCCTCGCGAGGACAGAGTCCACCTGGCCAGGCTGAGATGCGGACACCATCCAGCTCTCCTGAGCTATCAGAAGAGACTGGATGACTCCGTTGTCGACGCCTGCCCGGGATGTAACACAGCACCCCATACCATTAAACACATCATAGAAGACTGCATTTCACACAACCACTTACGCCAACAACACAATCTACACTCAATGAGAGCTCTTTGGGAAAGCCCGATCGTGGCCATGGCCTTTCTCAGGGACTCGGGGCTGTTCGGCCAGGCAGCTTAGGGAACAACAACAACAACATTAACGAAATCAACAAATATATGGGACACTCCAAGGACTCGAACCTAGAATACTCACATCGAAATTCCGCGCATTACGCTATCAAGACAAAATATTAGTCGGACATGCAGCTAATCTGAACGCGCCTATTGCTGCCAGAGTACAGTTGCCGTTCAAAAGTTGCCGTAAAAATCGTTGGTGTGACTCCCTCCGAAGCTGCCTCTCTACTGACACAATTTGGGCCAAGTCTGGTACTTTACTTAAATAGCTACCGGTACTCTATGGTGATTTGTCGATACTTCCTCCAACTCTCACCTGTCGCTGACTCTCTCTCTCTCCCCCCTCATACTCTTTCTCTCTCTCTCTCTCTCTAATAACATTCCTTTCTCTACCTCTCCTCATACTCTCTCTCTCCTCATACTCTCTCTCTCTCTCTCTCTCTCTCTCTCTCTCTCTCTCTCTCTCTCTCTAACAACATTCCTTTCTCTACCTCTCATACTCTCTATCTCTAACAACATTCCTTTCTCTACCTCCCATCATACTCTCTCTCTCTCTCTCTCCCACTCACTCTCTCTCCCACTCACTCTCTCCCACTCACTCTCTCTCCCACTCACTCTCACTCTCTCTCTCTCTAACAACATTCCTTTCTCTACCTCCCCTCATACTCTCTCTCTCTCTCTTTCTCTCCCACTCACTCTCTCCCACTCACTCTCTCTCTCTCCCACTCACTCTCACACTCTCTCTCTCTCTCTACCATATCCCAAAATTTAAAGAAATACCTCGTAAACTAATAAATAGCCTATAGCTATGAACGGGGGGGGGGGGGGTATATTCTGAGAAAGTGTCATGCGTGAATATTCAATAGGTTATAGTGGATTTAATTTTCTTTTGTCTATTTTCTATTCATATTTTTATTTTCATTTGTTATTGTTTTATTTGTTTTGCTCTAACAGTCCTAAGGCGGAGTCACACGAGCCCTTTTTCGAGCAATTATTACGGGCAATTATGGTCTGGAAGCTTCAAAAATTGCACATTATTATAATTTAGCCGCCTCCCTTAATCTATCTTCAGTCTAATTAACGATACCAGTGCGAAAATGTCCTGAAATAATACGAGAAAAAACTTGCTCATGGAAAATTGACGGAAAAAGCGCTCGTGTGACAGCGGCTTACTTCATACGTTTACCTTTTATTAACCCTTTCAAGCTCCAAATGCGTTTCTGTTCTGTTTCTGGCTACTATTAGACGATTTTATTCAGATTAGTAACGGTATATGGAAGTCAAAGGGTTGATTGAGATAGTATTTACCCTTTTAATACCCACAGATCCTTCCTAAGCTGCATAAAATCGTCTAATGATAGCCAAAATAAGCAGCTAAAACGCGTCAGAGCTTCAAAGGGTTAGGTACCAGTAAATAAATAGCCTACCAGTATAATGTTATGTTATGTTATGTTAGCTAGGATTGGGATGGCTGGCTTATATAGGTTGCTATTTTAGAGAGAGAGGGAGAGAGAGAGAAAAGGGGGCCCCAACTTCACTTATCCTGGTTTTACGACTCTATAACATTCCTTTCTCTACCTCCCCTCATACTCTCTCTCTCTCCCACTCTCACTTTCACTCTCTCTCTCTAACAACATTCCTTTCTCTACCTCCCCTCATACTCTCTCTCTCTCTCTCTCTCTAACAACATTCCTTTCTCTTCCTCCCCTCATACTCTCTCTCTCTCTCTCTCTCACAACATTCCTTTCTCTACCTCCCCTCATATTCTCTCTCTCTCTCTCTAACAACATTCCTTTCTTTTCCTCCCCTCATACTCTCTCTCTAACAACATTCCTTTCTCTTCCTCCCCTCATACTCGCTCTCTCTCTCAACATTCCTTTCTCTACCTCCCCTCATATTCTCTCTCTAACAACATTCCTTTCTTTTCCTCCCCTCATACTCTCTCTCTAACAACATTCCTTTCTCTTCCTCCCCTCATACTCGCTCTCTCTCTCAACATTCCTTTCTCTACCTCCCCTCATATTCTCTCTCTCTCTCTCTAACAACATTCCTTTCTTTTCCTCCCCTCATACTCTCTCTCTAACAACATTCCTTTCTTTTCCTCCCCTCATACTCTCTCTCTAACAACATTCCTTTCTTTTCCTCCCCTCATACTCTCTCTCTAACAACATTCCTTTCTTTTCCTCCCCTCATACTCTCTCTAACAACATTCCTTTCTTTTCCTCCCCTCATATTCTCTCTCTCTCTCTCTAACAACATTCCTTTCTTTTCCTCCCCTCATACTCTCTCTAACAACATTCTTCTCTCATACTCTCTCTCTAACAACATTCCTTTCTCCTCCCTCATACTCTCTCTCTAACAACATTCCTTTCTTTTCCTCCCCTCATACTCTCTCTCTAACAACATTCCTTTTCCTCCCCTCATATTCTCTCTCTCTCTCTCTCTAACAACATTCCTTTATTTTCCTCCCCTCATATTCTCTCTCTCTCTCTAACAACATTCCTTTCTTTTCCTCCCCTCATACTCTCTCTCTAACAACATTCCTTTCTTTTCCTCCCCTCATATTCTCTCTCTCTCTCTCTAACAACATTCCTTTCTTTTCCTCCCCTCATACTCTCTCTAACAACATTCCTTTATTTTCCTCCCCTCATTCTCTCTCTCTCTCTAACAACATTCCTTTCTTTTCCTCCCCTCATACTCTCTCTCTAACAACATTCCTTTCTTTTCCTCCCCTCATACTCTCTCTAACAACATTCCTTTCTTTTCCTCCCCTCACCTCTCTCTAACAACATTCCTTTCTTTTCTCCCTCATACTCTCTCTAACAACATTCCTTTCTTTTCTCCCCTCATACTCTCTCTCCTCTCAAAAACATTCCTTTCTTTTCCTCCCCTCATATTCTCTCTCTCTCTCTCTAACAACATTCCTTTCTTTTCCTCCCCTCATACTCTCTCTCTCTTACAACATTCCTTTCTTTTCCTCCCCTCATATTCTCTCTCTCTAACAACATTCCTTTCTTTTCTCCCTCATACTCTCTCTCTAACAACATTCCTTTCTTTTCCTCCCCTCATACTCTCTCTAACAACATTCCTTTCTTTTCCTCCCCTCATACTCTCTCTCTAACAACATTCCTTTCTTTTCCTCCCCTCATACTCTCTCTCTCTCTCACAACATTCCTTTCTTTTCCTCCCCTCATATTCTCTCTCTCTCTCTAACAACATTCCTTTCTTTTCCTCCCGTCATACTCTCTCTCTAACAACATTCCTTTCTTTACCGCCCCTCATATTCTCTCTCTCTCTCTCTCTCTCTCTCTCTCTAACAACATTCTTTTCTCTACCTCCCCTCATATTTTCTCTCTCTTTCTCTTTCTCTTTCTCTCTCTCTTTCTCTTTCTCTCTCTTATGTTGCTTCAGGAGTTGTACGAGGGATAGGCGCACTGGGTAAAAATAAATATCCACATGATCTTCACCCAATCCTACAGTAGGTAGTAAATCGAGTCGCCCCTTTCTCCGTCTTGTCATTAAGGGGGGATGTTTCGCTTTTTGGTCGATTTTTGTTCATTTATTAATTATTTTTTTAGTTTCCTCGCTAGACCTCCATCAAACTTAAAATAACATTCCTCTAGACCCCCTTCCAAGATAAATTTATACATTTTTCCGTAGAAAATTTTCCCGGCCAATTATTACAGGCTCGCTTTCGCTCGCCAGGGAAAAATCGACACCAAAATGGCACGAAAGGTCTTAAAATTGCCAAACTAATGGGTGAATTATCTTCAAATCTCAAAGGAATGGGCTAAACATGAGGGAGAAAGGGGTCCAGAAATATCCCTCCAGTGGAAATCTCCCCTTAACTCCCCTTCCCTGCACAGAATCCTTCCCTTCGATTTATTTTATGACCTGCCGCCACCACCACTTCTCCCTCCCTCACCACCACTTCTCCCTCCCTCCCTCACCATCAAAACCACCACCACTTCTCTCCCTCCCTCCCTTACCATCAAAACCACCACCACTTCTCCCTCCCTCCCTCACCATCGAAACCACCACCACTTCTCCCTCCCTCCCTCACCATCGAAACCACCACCACTTCTCTCCCTCCCTCACCATCAACATCGAACAACGTCACCACTTACCATCACCAAGTAACGCAACTACTCATTATCAAGGCCTATTCAGTAACTTAGCTTCATCGTCACATTAATTTTTGTCCAGTCCCTATCGTAGCAATAGTTTGTGGTTGGAATGGCTGTATGTGACTATCATGGTACCGGTACTATCTTGTGTGGTTCCAATGACTACGTAGCCTAACTATCGCGGTAATAGTTTGCGGTTGGAATGATTGTACGTAAATATCGTGGTACTATCTTGTGGTTCCAAAATAACCGGTTGAAATGATTATACGTAACTATCGTGGCACTATTTTGTGGTTCCAAAATAACCGGTTGAAATGATTATACGTAACTATCGTGGCACTATTTTGTGGTTCCAAAATAACCGGTTGAAATGATTATACGTAACTATCGTCACTATTTTGTGCTCGGTTGAAATTATAAGGAACTATCGTAGCACTATCTTGCGGACAGTAAGGAACTATCGTAGCACTATCTTGCGGACAGTAAGGAACTATCGTAGCACTATCTTGCGGACAGTAAGGAACTATCGTAGCACTATCTTGCGCAGTTATTTCCAAGATATACAGTGTAGTCTAATAACATTTTATTTTATTAAGCGTTATTTCCACAGCGATTTTGATTAGTTCTTTTGCATTTATCTTTTATCGTCCCAGTTTTGGTTTGTTTATTTTGCAAGTTTTACATTATAATAATATAAGTAGGCCTATATATACCTCGGGCATTTCTATCACCAATACTCCACCCAAGGTCTATATAGATCTTGACTCCACCCTGCTATCACCTACTCACTAAACACGTCAACAGCAACTTGGACCAAAGAGGAAGTTGGCTATGTGTTGAGTATTCGCTGCCTCCTTGAGTGGGGGTGGTGGTGGTGATGATGATATGGTGCGGTCATTCATTGATTTACTGTACGGTCGCGCTAATAAGTCTATGTCCCAGCTGTCATTACGTTTGGCTTGCTCTGTGCTGTATTAATGTCTTGTCAGATGTTGAATAGGGTGGGTAAGTGTAGGAACATGTTTGTATGTTTCACTCGATATGAAGAAATGAAGCTTAGTTAATGCTGATACCAATTATTGATCAAAACATAATTGTTGCCGTAACATCACTTATTAGCGCGACTGTACTACCAATAGTACCACGATAATTACCGTACGTAGCCATTCCAACCACAAGATATTACCACGATAGTCACGTAGTCATTCCAACCACGATAGTCACGTAGTCATTCCAACCACAATATATTACCATGATTGTCACGTAGTCATTCCAACCACAAGATATTACCATGATAGTCACGTAGTCATTCCAACCACGATAGTCACGTAGTCATTCCAACCACAATATATTACCATGATAGTCACGTAGTCATTCCAACCACGATAGTCACGTAGTCATTCCAACCACAAGATATTACCATGATAGTCACGTAGTCATTCCAACCACAAGATATTACCATGATAGTCACGTAGTCATTCCAACCACGATAGTCACGTAGTCATTCCAACCACGATAGTCACGTAGTCATTCCAACCACGATAGTCACGTAGTCATTCCAACCACAAGATATTACCATGATAGTCACGTAGTCATTCCAACCACGATAGTCACGTAGTCATTCCAACCACAAGATATTACCATGATAGTCACGTAGTCATTCCAACCATGATAGTCACGTAGTCATTCCAACCACAAGATATTACCATGATAGTCACGTAGTCATTCCAACCACAAGATATTATCATGATAGTCACGTACAGTCATTCCAACCACAAGATATTACCATGATAGTCACGTAGTCATTCCAACCACAAGATATTATCATGATAGTCACGTACAGTCATTCCAACCACAAGATATTACCATGATAGTCACGTAGTCATTCCAACCACAAGATATTACCATGATAGTCACGTAGTCATTCCAACCACAAGATATTACCATGATAGTCACGTAGTCATTCCAACCACAAGATATTACCACGATAGTCACGTAGTCATTCCAACCACAAGATATTACCATGATAGTCACGTAGTCATTCCAACCACAAGATATTACCATGATAGTCACGTACAGTCATTCCAACCACAAGATATTACCATGATAGTCACGTAGTCATTCCAACCACAAGATATTACCATGATAGTCACGTACAGTCATTGGAGCCCGTGCATCTGTAAGCGTGCCTTTATACAGTAGTGACAGACTTTGCGTTCGAATGTATGCATTAAGGGGAGGTTTTTAGTTTGGTCCCTAGATATCCTTCAAGCTTAAGATTACACCCCCTTGAGCCCCTTTCAAGATAAATTTGTACATTTTTCGGTAGAAAAATTTCCCGGTTGAAAGCCGGTTCCTCTTAAATTACAGGCTCGCTATTGCTCGCCAGGATAAAATCGACACCTAAATGGCACGAAAGGTTTTAAAATTGACAGAAATGGGTTGAAAGGTCTTAAAATAGTCAAAATAATGGGGCAAACGTCTTAAAAAGGAGTCAAGAAAAAAATCCCTCAAGTGGACATCTCCCCTTAATGGCTTGAAAAACATGTTTGTATCGAGATCTTCTATATCCCCTAATTGAGTCTATCCAAGATCATCGGGTAGTGTTAGCGAGTTGGGCCTATAATTTGGGTTGGGTATGCGAGGGATCTGCCTTGTGTGGGCCAATCTGCAGACTCTATTCTTATGTTCTAACGATATGAATCTTACAAAACTGTCGGAACATCATGGCTAACGTAAGTTTTGGTAATGTGTACCAAATAGGCCTTTTTTTTTTTTTTTTTTTTTTGCCAACAAAATGGAACTATACACTGTTCCAATTAGGTAAGCCAGAAATTGTGAACCCTAACTCAAAAGGGGCTGGAACAAACGGGCTGTAAATTTCCACACCTATTCCCTGGCTGACCCTTCCCAAATGGTAGACATATTAGCTAGATTACTCCCAGGACTCTATGGACCTTGGATTAGGCTACTCTAGACGTGCGCGAGTTATTGAGGTAAACGTTCCGGAGTTTTTGGCCTACTTGTTTGGAACAGGGTATAGGTATGATGTGAGTATTTTAGGTGACTGTAGAGGTGGAATGGGCTGATAGAAGACGGCATATTTATTTTTGTTTATTTTTAGTATTTATCTAGTTTTCTCCCTAGACCTCAATCAAGCTTTTAAAAAAAAAAAAAAAACACACACACACACAAGACCCTCCTTCAAGTAAAATTTGTACATTTTCGATACAAAAATTGTACATTGTATTTCTGTATTTCTCTTAAAATACAGGCTCGCAATCGCTCGCCAGGAAAAAATCGACACCTACATTACACGAACAGTATAAATATTGGCAAAGAAATGGGGCGAAAGGTATTAGCATCGCCAAACTATTAGGCCGAACGTTTTTAAATCTGAAAAGTAAAGGTGGTAAACATGAGGAAGAATGGGAACCAGAAAAAGCGACTACCTCCTCCTTAAATCAAAGAGGGTATAGTTATAATGTGACTATAGTAGGTGAATGTAGAGGTGGCATGTGGTGTTATAAGACGCCCCCCCCCCCTCCCCCCCCTTCCCGTACGTGAGTGGTTTATTGTTCAAGCAACACATGGTAAACAATGGTGAAGGTGCACAACCCCCATGACTCACACTCATTACCACCACCATCATCATCAACTACTGTATAGAAGGTTGGGTGTCAAACCAGAGGGATTTTGTTGAGGGCTTGAATGAATATGAGAAGGAATGCAACCAAAAATACCATGGAATAGGATTGGTTTGACCATTTTATAATTCCCAAAGACATACCGGGTAATTTGAACTATAAACCGTAATTTGGTCTTTGCATATAAAGTACAATAATTAAGTCTAGAAATAATGGACTCGGCTTTCGTTTGACTTACCACCACACCATCATCAACTATATATAGAAGGTTGAATATAAACACACTAGGATGAGGAGCACTTTATTGAAAACGTTTGGCAGATAGCTTCTTCAGGTTACTGGGAAACGTTGTCAATAAAGTTTTCATCCTCAGGGAGGCAAACCGGAGCTATTTTTGTTGTTGTTGCTGTTCCCCAGGCTGCCTGGCCGAACAGCCCCAAGGCCACAACCGAGCGCCCCCACAGAACCCTCCCTGCAATTTTTGTAATACCCTGTACCCGCAAAAATCCCGCAACCACAAAACTACCAGAGTTGACGTCTGGGATAGCTTAAAATAGTCGTTGGTGGCGAAGTCTAATAAATCCACCACGTGGATCACCACAAGACTATTACCTGGTTCTTTCAAGGAGAACTAAGGTTGCTATCCTATTGTACGTCCGTGGTAGCATGGTAAAAAGACTGTCTTTTTACCATGCCTGGTAGTACCCGGTACAGTGGGTTAGCGCACGAGTCTGGTAAAATCTACTGAGGTCTCTAACCCACGACAGGCACCACCATTGGGCCTGGGGATTTTCGAGAGGGTTAAATTCCCTTCACACCCAGCATTTCAATTTTGTTTGAAGACTTGAAGTAATTTTAGAGGATGCGTGGAATCAATGTAAGGAGTGTGTAGACTGATTGAGTAATGTCTGATCATCACATCCCACTAGGAAGTTGGCACAAGGCCACAACCAATACACCCAAACCCTTATACTGCCTCAATAAACACGCCACATATCGGTATCAGGTTTCTTCCTTAAGTTGCTATACAATCCACTATCAAATGTTGTTTATTGGTAATTAAGGGGGTAGTGCTTTGTGTCGGTCTATATATTTATTTATTAATATATTTTTGAGCTTCCTCACTCAATCAAGCTTAGAAAAACACCCCCTAGACCCCCTTTCAAGATACATTTGTAAATTCCAATGGCGGTGCGGTATTGTTTATTAGTTTTTGTTTTCCTGTTCGGGCTCTGTCTCGAGTTGGCCATCCCCAGCTAAAAAAAAAAGGGGGGGGGGATGTGCCTAAGTAGATAGTCAGTCAGTCATATTTTTATTTCATAAAAAGATACAAGGTATATTTGTTAAAAAAAATATTAATAATACATACACATAATTATACAGTATATACATTCACACACATTGTATCAATAACATGTTCTTAAAATAAGAACAACAGATAGATAGATCCATGGACACACAGATACATAGACCTATCGATAGATAGATCTACCGACAGATAAATAGATCCATCCATCGACAGACTCAGACTTAATTCTTTATTTCATAAAAGGCTACACAATTAACTTTTTACATATATACAATAGAGATAACAGTAACCTTAGATAGATAGATAGATAGTACCTTTGGCAGAATGGGGACTGCAGCCACCCTTGTATTTACGTCATTGGTGAATGTAGGTATTTCCCGTATAGCGTTGATGGCACCCGGTAGCTTGGGTTGGCTGCAAGTCTGAGGGGGAAGATGCCATTAAAAATACCGTAGACAAAATATACCACGACTAAATGTGTACGGTTACAGGAGAATTCACCCCGAAACCAAATCGCCCCGCTCTTGGACAACGAGTTCGCCCCGTTTATAACCCCCACCACCACCACCACCCCTGGAGCACTTATTTCCATCCCTCCCCCAACCCCTGAGGTCTTCTGTAGTAAAAACTGATGCAAAGAAGGAATTGAGGACATTACTTATTTGTACTCATTTGTTAGGGTTAGGTTAGGTTAGAGAGATGAATAGAGGGGGAATTCTTTAGTAGCCCTTTAGGTGGGGAGGGGGGACATTAACGGGGCGAACTCGCAGCGGGGCGAATTCTCCAGTATTGATGTGTACCGGTATGTGCAGGAAAGTCGCACATATGTAAACACCAGACCAATAATATAGTACGGCGGTCTATAGTATATTTTTTCCAGTTGAGGGTAAATTGTCATGTTTCTATCTTTATTACTCGGCTATCTGGTAGATTGCGTAGTGAAATATGATGTTAATTATGACAACTTGGCATTAATACGACACACAGCCATAGTAGTTTCATATATTTCCATTAATTATCGAGAAATCAGCTACTAAGGGATTCAATTTACCATCAGCTGGAACAAAATAGAGTATTGTAGTATTGGTCTTAAGTAAAAACTTGAGGGGGTGCGTTTATTTATTGATCGGTTTATTTATTCGTTTATTATTTTTTAGTGTCCTCTCTACTGTAGACCTCCATCAAGCTTTAAACAAAAAAACACACATCTCCCAAGATCCGCCTTCTGGATATATTTGTACATTTTTCGGTAGAAAAATGTCCCGGCCAATGGCCGCTTCCCCCTAACTTTCAGGCTCTATATCGCTCGCCAGGAAAAAGCGACGTCTAAAAGGAATGAAAGGTCTTAATATTGACAAAGAAATGGGGCCAAACTAATGGGCCGAACGTCTTAAAATCTGAAAACCGTTTTATGTGGTGTGTTGAAAGAACTGGCGTGAATTTGGAGTTGTCATAAACTTAACGAGGGCTGTTTAACCCTGAGAATGTTTGTCTAGCCCAATTAACCCTGGCAAGCACTAACTATGGCATCAATGTTTAAAGGGGGATGGGTGTATTTCTTTGCTCAGAATACCGGCCCATCCCCCCGGTGTGATAGTTCGAAGGCCCTTTTTTACACTCAATAAAGTCGTCTAATAAGAGTGAGAATAAAAGGAAACAAGACTTGATAAAACTGAAAGGGTTAACCTGTAGTAAGAGGAAGGCAGATTATGTTATTATCAACAGTTATAATGACTGGCCTCTCCTACAGTGGTGTGTTTGTGTGTGTGTGTGTGTGTGTGTGTGCCTTGTGTATGGGGGTTAAATATGTATATGTGTGTGTGTGGGTGGGGGGGGGGGGGGGGGGGGGATGGAGAGTGTGTGTATGTGTGTGTGAATTAATGTGCGTGTGTGCCTTGTGTATGGGGGTTGAATATGTGTGTGTGTGTGGGGGGGGGGGCTATATATATGTGTACGTATGTGTGTAGCCTATGTATGTTGGCCAGCTCTCACATGTCACTCGTACCACATTCTTCCCCCAGGCTCAAAAGTTACCTAATATCAACAACAGTGGTCGCCGGTGCATTAAGAGGAGATGCGGTGGCTCCGTTTTTCTGGACCTCCTTCTCCCTCATGCTTAGCCCCATTAGTTTTCAGATTTGTTGACGTTTGGCCCATTAGTTTGGCGATTTTAACTCCTTTCACCCCATTTCTTTATCAATTTTAGGACCGTTCGTGCCATTTAGGTGTCGATTTTATCCTGGCGAGCGATAGCGAGCCTGTAATTTTAAGAGGAATCGGCCTTCGGCCGGGAAATTTTTCTAACGAAAAATGTACACATTTATCTTGAAGGGGGATCTAGGGGGTGTTTTGTATAAGTTTGATGGAGGTCTAGCGAGGAAACTAACATAAATTAATATATAAATGAATAGACCAAAAAATATCCACTGTTCCCTTAAAGTCACCTTGAAAAGAAACAAGACGCAGGATAAATGCCTAACTCTCCAGAAATTATTGATTATTAATTGAAATTATTAATTGTGAATTTTGTGATTGCGGATTGATTAATATTGTATAAGCAGTGTAGCCTTAGTTTTTTTTTTTTTTTTTTTTTTTTTTTTTTTTTTTCAGTCAATTATGAAAACGGTGATGGGACTCGTCAGCCTTGGTCGGCAACCTGTTTAGGGGAGTAAATCTTGTACAAATCTGTACTGCCACCATAGGATGAAGCAGGTTAGTGGATGGATTACCCGCACACCACTTTATAAAAATAGTGCTAAAACAATATATAAAAGGCCTCGGACCCTAAATTGAGTGGTCAATCCTGTAAGTCTTTCAGTAAACTGGCATGGGTTGTCCCTCGTACAGGGGATAAGTCCGCTTGGGGGCATTTTGTGTATGGCCACCCCCATTAAGGGGAGTAAGGCGTCCGGCAATAGATAGATAGATAGATGAAAACGGTGGAAGGGTGTGACGAACATATAGTGAGAATAAGGATTGAGAGGTTATATACTTTATGTAGCTATATATTAAGTGTTGCTCGCTGTGTGCTGTGTTAATGTCTGTCAGATGTTGAATAGGGTGGGTAACTGTAGGAATAAGTTTGTATATCCCCTTCGAAACGAATGAATCAAGTTTAGATATTGCTGATACCAATTATAGATCAAAATTGACTTGGTGCCGAGACATCACTTATTAGGCCGACTGTATCTATATATTACGTGTTGCTCGCTGTGTGCTGTATTAATGTCTGTCAGATGTTGAATATAGTGTGTACAGATAGGAACATGGTTGTATATCTCACTCTGAACGATGATTTAAACCTTAGATAGCGCTGATACCAATTATTGGTCGAAATATACTTGGTGCAGGGACACTTATTTAGCCGACTGTACAGTCGCCTGAATAAGTTTTCTACCAAACGTGATTTTCATTAGGCAAGTTTTACATATATCCTGGGTTCGAGTCCTCGGAGTGCCACATGTATTTGTTGATTTCATTAATTGAGTTTAGGGGTGAAGTTGGTTGGTGTAAATAAAACTTAATAATTGCTGGGAAAAGTTTAGAAGTGATAGATTGCCAAGTAATTAAGTCAACAGTTTGTGAAAATATGCAAATTAAAGTTTATGCGATTTTTTTTTAGAAAAATGGGGAATGGGCCTGGGTAAATAGATAGATATATAGATAGATAGATAGATAGGTATAGCAGTTGTATTTGCATAATAACAATAATTGGCTGGTAAATAACTTATTCTAACAAGTGTATAGTATATTTTGATCAATAATTGGTATCAGCAATATCTAAACTTGATTTCTTAATTTCAAGTGAGATATACAAACATGTTCCTACACTTACCCACCCTATTCAACATCTGACAGACATTAATACAGCACAGAGCGAGCCAAACGTAATGACAGCTGAGACATGACTTATTAGCGCCACTGTACCCAAAGTTTATATACATACAACGTAATCAAAGCTAATTCAAAACATTCAGTACCGGTAATCCTAAATCGACATCTACTTTTAATTGGGCGGGAATTAAGGGGAGATTTCCACCGGGAGGATTTTTTTCTGGACCCCTTTCTCCCTCATGTTTAGCCCCGTTGCTTTTGAGATTTTAAGACGTTCGCCCCATTAGTTTGACGATTTTAAGAACCCTCGGCCCATTTGAGTCAATTTTAAGACCATTCGTGCCGTTTAGGTGTCCATTTTTTCCTGGCGAGCGATAGCGAGCCTGTAATTTAAGGGGAACCGGCCTACGGCCGGGACATTTTTCTACCGAAAAATGTACAAATTTATCTTGAAAGGGGGTCTAGGGGGGTGTAATTTTAAGCTTGATGGAAGTCTAGGGAATCAACTAAAAACCTCCCCTTAAGTAGAAGTATACCGGCTGCAGGGCATGAGGCTCCCTTCGTCTGCATATTTATATCGAATATCAATACAACATTAATCTCGATCTCTATTCATAATGTGTAGGGCGCTGGACTTGATTGATTTGTGTTCATATTCTACTTGTTCTTAATATATTGCTTTCTTGAATTTCTAGCCATAAAATATGCAAAGCTTCTCCAGTATGAGTTAACAATGGACAAACAAAGTGGAACGACATTCTCCCCATTTTGTCACGATTTTACGAGACTAACAAATTTCGGCGAGCTACCAGAAATTTGAGTATATGGTGAGTTTACTTGTTAGTGTGTAATTATATACTTTGACTGTACCTACGTTATGACAGCCGGCCCCTTCAGTGTAGTTTCTTGTTCCCTCCGTCTGTCGGTCTATTTATGTGCCTGTCTATCCTCTCCTCGTGTCTCTCACTCTCCTACTTGTGATGGACGCAGAATAAAAAGGTGACTTCACAGGGATCGTATTTCCGCAATGTTATGTTCGATTCCTTTGATTGGTGGGCCAGTGGCGGTATGCATATACCGTACTTGGGCACATACCTCATAGCTGGGAGTGGCCGACTCGAGACAGAGCCCGAACAGAAAAGAAAAACAAATATTATATAAATACAAATATATAAAAATGGCCAGTGTGGACAATCAAAAATCATTCCAGGGCCCATCAATGCCACTTACAATCCTTACTGTTACGACCTGTTGATCTTGGATAGTATTGTTGAGCAGTTTCATAAATAAACATACCTATTTTTCTTATTTAACAACAACATTTCAGTTTCAGTATCTTCGTAGCCAATTAGCTAAATAATCAAGATAGGGGCATTGCATTGGTATCGTCAGGTGAAAATAAACTGACTATAATTCGTTTCTGTTGTCTGTCCTTAGTTGGCTTAGTTGGTTACGTAGTGAAGGAGAGGATAGGACCAAGGTAGACACAAATACAAGTACCGGTATGTGGACAGTCTGTTGCATCACCTGACTTGGCAACTATCCCTACCCCTGCCCCGCCCCAACATGCCCCACTCTCCCCTCCCCTCCCCGCCCCACTCTCCCCTCCCCTCCCCGCCCCACTCTCCCCTCCCTTCCCCTCCCCTCCCCGCCCCATCATACCCCACCCTCACCTCCCCTCCCCGCCCCATCATACTCCAACATCCCCCCCTAGCTCTCTCCTCCCTTCCCCTACCCTCCTCGCCCTCTTCTCCCTTCCCCTACTCCCCCTCCCCTCCCTTCCCCGCTCTCGCCCTCCCCCTCCCCTTCCCTCACAAGTCTCCAACTGCACAAGGGACTGGAGTTCTGGAAAAGGGGTTCCAGTACTGACGTTATTCTTGACTTACAGTGTGCTGGATATTAATGATCCAAAACGGTTGCTAACCTCTGAAGTCCTATTTTAACTAGATATCACAACTGTGCTATATGGTAAATCATTCAATACACATGTAACTGACAGACCCCTTATATTGAATAGTTACATCGAAATATCCCTTGAGTATTTGACCTTCCCATGAATATAGTGTTTGTTATCCTGTATGACCGGTTGGCCAATAGGGCATATATGTCTGGGAGTCAAGGGGTGGTGGTAATACCGGTACAACCAGGGTGCCAAACCGGAGCAATTTGGTTTATAAACTTGAATGAATATGAGAAGGAATACAAGAAAATAAACGTGAAAATATCAATGTTTTGCCCGTTTTATAATTTCCAAAGACATAAGGGGTCCAAGTGTGTTGTTGACCCCTCTGGCCTCTATTGATCTCCTAGTGGCTACAACTCCACACCAATATACCTTAACCCCTTCTGTACTGGCGACGTCTCTTTAATTTTATTCTAGATATATTTAGACGATTTTTGAGTTTTTGTTGTTGTTGCTGTTCCCCAGCCTGTCTATCCGAACAGCCCCAAGGTCCCGAGCAAGGCCAAGGCCATAAACGAGTGTCTCCACAAAACCCTCCCTGCTTACCACTAATAAAGCACGGGTGACCGAAGCCACTCCAAGGCAGGGAGCTGAGGAGGGTGCGGAAACACCCGGGAAACCAAAGCCTCACACAAGGCCCTGTGCCCCTCAGGAATTATGAAGGGAAAGTTGAGGGGCAAAGGCGCTTTGACTCCCATTCTGCCAACCTCTAGGTTGGCAGATTGGGAGGTCAATCCACGGAAAACGCCGTCACTTGAGATCTAGCAAATATATACCGGTATATAAGTAAAAGGAACAGTCAGAGTAAGCTATGGGTATGGCAGAGATCGCTCAGCTCTCACTCTGATAGACTAGCCCATCACCACACGATTGTTGAGTTACAGAGGTTAGCTAGGGGTTACGATTTCTGCCCAACCTAGAATGAACGGACTATAGTTATCTTGATTTTGTCTGATTTTCCTATTTATTCGTTGTTTTTTTATGGTAGGCCTTTATGAACCTGGACGATACAGGCAGATATTTGTGAAAGAATAGGCCTATGTATATTTTAATTTAGTAGGGTACCGGTAAAGGGTTAAAGTCCTGATGATTCTCTCTCTCTCTCTCTCTCTCTCTCTCTCTCTCTTCTTCTTTGCTATCCTTTCCTTCCACTTTCCCTTATTCACGGGTTAGCTATTTCTACTATAATTAAGTCCTGACCACCTCGCTGGGATTGTAAGGTGTGTGTGGTCAGGGTATCTACGTAAATATCTCACACTCTCACTCTCTATCTATCTACTAGGAGGGGTACCCGGCGTTGCCCGGGTTTAAATTCTACGACCATAATCACCATCATCAATCACTACTACCACAATCATCACAATACTACTACTACCATAATCACCGGCCTCGACCTCCCTGTGCCTCATTAAACGGCGACCTCGATTTCGGCCGCTAAATTACCTCCGATTTTGGATCTGACCTCATCCGTACCCCCATTTTGGAGAGCTGCGAACAACTTTCGTTCCATACACCTTTTCGATCGGAGGCCTCTTTCTGCCCCAAACGGCCATTGTTTTCGCATTTTTTTCGCTCCCGTATACTACATAAGTTCTGCCGAAAATTGTATTAAGCAAAAGTGTCTCTGATTTCCACTAAACTCGCCTAAAACCATCTCCAAAGCCTGGGCTTTCCAACGGTGCCCCACACTCCCACCTGGCACCAAAACTGTGGGAGGAGTTTAGTAACAAAGGTCGGGTAACTGACAAACAGACAGACAAACATTGACCTTTATTTATTAAGATCTATCTATTTTATTTCACACTGTTTTTATGGTACGATATACCTTTATGAATGTGTGCGGTACAGGCTAATATATCTGAATGTACAGTATATACTGTACATACCGGGTACTATAATTTGTTAAGGTAATTAAGAGAGCGAGAGCGAGAGCGAGAGCGAGCGAGCGAGCGAGCGAGCGAGCGAGCGAGCGAGCGAGCGAGCGAGCGAGAGAAAGAACAAAACTTGGTTTGCGATCTAAATATATTGAATTACTCCTATGTTATGATATGGTTGGTATTCCTTTGTATGGTGGAGGGGTAAAGTGAGCGGCTATAATGATTACATGGAACCGGGGTCTAATGGGGGATATATTCACGGTCTCTCTCTCTCTCTCTCTCTCTCTCTATATATATATATATATATATATATATATATATATATATATATATATATATATAATATATATATATATATATATATATATATATATATATATATATATATATATATATATATATATATATATATGAGATATGTGTGTTTAGATGTTTTTTATACGTTTGTGTTGTTCTGCATGTGTATGTGTGAGAGAGAGAGAGAGAGAGACGAACCAACTAGTGCAGGGTTATGTGTATTGGTCCAGAGGTAGTGTCAATATTGAGAGAGAGAGAGAGTTACAAGGAATAGTTAGTATCTCAGAGACCTTGCGGTCCATTCTGAGGAGATACTGGAAGTGGAAGGAGAGAGACTGTTTAGTGCACTACACTCTTTACAGAGTGTGCAAAATACTACCTGCTCTACTAAAATCGTAAAACTAATGGGCCGAACGTCTACAAATCTGAAAACTGATGGGGCTGAATATGAGGGAGAAGGGGGGGGGGGGGCCAAACAAACGAACCATTCCCCCTTAATCCATTCTTCCATCCACCCTACCAGACCTACAACAACAGGTTATAATCCACGATCCTCATGTGTGTTTTGGTGCTATTATATTGGTAAGGTCGTGTGTGGATGTGTGTGTGTTTGGGTGGGTTGATGTGTGTGTGTTTGGGTGGGTGGGTGGGTGGGTGTGTGTGTGTGTGGGGGGGGGGGGGGGGATAGTGTGTTTGGGTGTGTACTAATAAATAATATATTTGTCAGTTTATTGTTCACTTGCAGTCGTGAGGCTGAAAATTACAGTTTTTCTTAGCCTATGTACAGCAAAATGCTTATTTTATCGTGTGTGTGTGTGCACGTGTGTACGTGTATATGTGGGTGTCTGGTGCCAAGATGACTATTTTAGGCAGGTTGGAGGCCACCCTGAACCCACTCACTCACTCACTCGGCAGAATAGTCCACAACTTTGTGACAGTTTCAGTTTAAATCTATAAAGTACTCCTCCTCAAATGGTGAAACCGACCTTCATATATCCTAAATTAGATCAAATCCACCAAGACTAAAATTAATACAGGCGCCATTGAATGCAAAGTGAGTTAGGAAACATTAGAGAGGCTATAGCCTATCTTGATCAAATATTTGGAATTCAATTGAATTGAAATTAAATGTATTACTGGACATATTAGAGAGGCTATATCTATATGTATTGTGGAAACATAAGAGACGCCATGTATATACTGTATATGTATGTTGAGGCTATATATGTATATGTATTGTGAAGCTATATATCTATATGTATTATGTCATCACCCCACCCAGGTTGAGCATTGAGAATAGCAATGAGGTTGTGTTGACAGATACACTTGTCAACACTTTAGCTCACACCAGCTATAGTCTATTCGTTGTAAGTAGGCGAGAAATCATGACCTCTATCATCTAACTCAAAAAGGGCTAGAGCAAATTGGCTGTAAATTTCCACATCTATTCCTTGACAGACTCTTCCCAAATGGTAGAAATATTTGCTCGATTACTCTAGTCGTTTTCTTGAGTTACAAAGGTTAGGTGTCATGATTTATCGCCTACTTACAGCGAACGAATACACTATAGATATCCTGGAGTAGGGGAGGTGTGGCGGAGTGGTCTTGCCAATGGACCCGGGTTCGAATCCCAATATGTCAATGGGAAGATATTATTGGGATGGAATTTGTGCTGTACCTAGTTTCAGTGCATTACCACAGCATACCGAAATGCCAAACAAAATAAACACCCTCATTGTTCCCTGACTAAATAGCATTGTATGAATATTCCCATATTCAAAATAAGCTACAGGGGGGCGATGCCTAGTGAGTTAATTGCTCAATAGGTGGCGTTCTGAGAGTGAGGGTCCGAGTCTGAGGGATGAGACGGTGAAGCGCAGAGGCGAGAGAGCGATCTTGTGTTCTGTGTGTGTGTGTGTGTGTGTGTGTGTGTGTGTGTGTGTGTGTGTGTGTGTGTGTGTGTGTGTGTGTGTTTACCTAATTGCAGTATACAGGAGTTGGAGCTTTTAGGATCGTATTGTCCCGCTTCCTGAGTTACAATAGTCTAACTTTGCTTTACAAATATGGGTATGTTTTGCATACCGTACCGGTACACCACTTTATCTTTTGATTCCATTTATTTATACTTCTGTAAGGGAAACTTTACTTTCTCAAATCTCCTTTACATCTTCCTTTCATTAGCTTACATCTATGTCCTCTAGTTCTACCATTATCCTTCACGATAAAATCCTTCTTGTCCACCTTCTCGAGTCCTCTCGCACATTTATACATCATAATCATATCACCTCTCTCCCTCCTATCCCTTAGATATGATAAGTCTAATTTCCTCAATCTCTCCTCATATGGTAATTCTCTCAGTTCTGGTATTATCCTAGTTGCAGCTCTCTGAACTTTTTCCAGCTTATTTACATGTTTTTTTAGATGTGGTGCCCACACCACTGCCGCATACGCCAATATTGGCCTAACGAATGTTTTTGTTTTTCTCACCAGAATCTCTTAGTATATATATATATATATATATATATATATATATATATATATATATATTTTTTTTTGTTTTTTTTTTTGTTTTTTCTATGTGATTGAGGGAGGCAAAAGGCATAACTGCCTATAGCGAGTGCCTCCCCCTAGTTGAAAGAGTGACAGGGCCAAAATCAAGGGACGTTCGAGCCAAAATGCCTGGACACACGGAGTTTGAAGCAATTTAAATCATAGGAAGAGGGAAAGACTGATTCTGGGAGAGAGTTCCAGAGCTCAGCTGTTGAGTAGAAGAAAGTTTGAGAGTAACGTTTCACTCTTGGGTTGGAGAGTTGCACAGAGTAGGGGTGGGATTGAGTTGCAAGACGGGTACCACGTGCCCTACGTAAAGGAGGTGGTATGCACTGGGATAGCTCTGAGGAACACTGATTATTATAGTAGCGATAGAATAGCGAGAGAGATGCAACATTGCGGCGGAGAGAGAGAGATTGCAGAGAGTTGGTGAGTGGACGGGAGTTAATGATACGAAAGGCCTTCCTTTCAACTTTGTCTAGGAGAGCAGTGTGAGAGGAACCTCCCCACACATGTGAACAATACTCAATACAAGGGCGCACTATGCCCCTGTACAGAGCAAGGAGCTGTGCAGGGGAAAAGAACCCCTAAGGCGGTTGAGCACACCCAGCTTCTGGGAGGCTGCCTTAGCAAGACTGGTAATATGGTCCTTCCAAATGAGAGCAGAAGAAAAAAGAGACACCAAGAATATTGAGAGAAGATGAAGGGTTGATTTTTGTATTGTTGAAGAATAAGGGATAGTCCGCTGGGAGATCCTGACGGGTAGATAGATGGAGAAATTGGGTTTTGGAAGCATTAAAGTTAACAAGGTTTTCTCTGCCCCAATTGGAAATAGTATTTAGATCAGAATTTAAGAGTTCTATGGCTTCATTACGTTTGTCGTTTGAGGGATTGCTGGCTGGGGCGTTCTGAAAAACTAATGGAGTAGTGCAAGGTTGAGTCGTCTGCGTATGAATGGATGGGAATTAAGGTACAGTTAAGGAGATCATTTATAAAAATTAGAAAGAGAATAGGAGATAGGACAGAGCCCTGAGGAACACCGGAGTTTATAGAGTGAGGAAGTGAACAATGGCCGTCCACAACCGCGGCTATGGAACGGCCGGAAAGGAAATTAGAGACAAAGGCACAGATGGAGGGATAGAAACCGAAGGAGGGTAGTTTAGAAATTAAAGATTTATGCCAGACTCTATCGAAGGCTTTCGATATGTCTAGTGCAATAGAAAAAGTCTCACCGAAGTGAGATATATATATATATATATATATATATATATATATATATATATATATACTGTATAGTTAAAAGCTATTTTTGTTATGTTTAACAGTCCATAGGTTTCTCCCACTATCTTATTTGTATGATTCTCAGGTGAAAGATCACCCCTAACAATTATCCCTAAGTCTTTTTCTTACTCTGATGGGTTAATAGTATGTTCTCCTAACTTATATTCCATATGAGGCCTTCTTTTACTTACTCCCATTTCCACTACATGACATTTATTTGTGTTGAATTCCATTTTCCACTTCTTGCTCCATTGATCTATCCTATCCAAATCCCTCTGTAATTCCCTTCCACTGTTTTCATCTTCTATACGCTTCATAATCTTGGCATCGTCTGCGAACATATTCATATACGCATTTATATCCTTTGGCATGTCGTTAATGTATATTAGAAACATTATGGGAGCCAGCACCGCTCCCTGTGGAACTCCAATCGTGACGTCTTTCCACGTTGAAAATTTATCTCTGATTGTCGTCCTCATCTGTCTCCCCGAAAGATAGTCCTCCATCCAATTTAACAAATTACCCTGAATCCCTCCATACTTTTTCAGTTTCCAGTATGTGTGTGTGTGTGTGTGTGTGTATGGACGCAGATGACCTTGAGCATGATTCACACTGGATGAGTCTCCCACTGACCAACCGCGCGCGCGCGCGCGCGCACTATATATATACCGGTGTATATATATATATATATATATATGAGAGAGAGAGAGAGAGAGAGAGAGAGAGAGAATGGCCTTGATCATGACATTAAGGATGAGTCTCGGTCTGAACACACACACACCCTTAAAGCACACACACACAGGCACATACACACACACCCACCCTTAAAGCACACCCACCCTTAAAGCACAAACTCCCTTAAAGCACACACTCACACTTAAAGCGCACACACACGCACACACACACACACACACTAGGGAAGGTGTGGTGGAGTGGTCTTGCCACTGGACTGGTAATCCAAGGAACCCGAGTTCGAATCCCGATATATCAATGGGAAGATATTATTACGATGGAATTTGTTCTGTACCTAGTATCAGTGCATTACCACAAAACCCACCGAAACGCCAAATAAATACCCTCATTGTTCCCTGATTAAATAGCACTGTATGAATATTCCCATATTGAAAATATGCAACAGGGGGGCCAATGCCTAGTGATTTAATTAGGATACTCAATAGGTGGCGTTCTGAGAGTGAGGGTCCGAGTTTAGGGGGTGAGACAGTGAAGCAGCTTCAGAGATGGGACTGCTTTGAGCCATGATTGGGTGCTTCACACGTCTTACTCCCTAGACTGGAACGAGACCTCACAGGCTTCACCGTGTTCAGAGGTAGAATGTACAGTACGGTACTGTACAGGCTCTCAGCCTATGCCCGAGAGGTAGTAGTTGGACTATAGAAAAAAAAAAAAAAACACACACATACACGTACACATTACACACACACACACACACACACACACACACACACACACACATTACACATAATAGCCTTCAAGCCTCCACACACACACACACACACACACACACACACATTACACATATAGCCTTCAAGCCTCCACACACACAGGCAGCAACAGCCACACAGGTATGGGGTTGACAGACAGGTACAGTTGGCTTAAGAAGTTACCTTACTACATATTTATCTAGCTTCTAGATAATATATAAAGTTGTATACCGGTACTTTATTTGTCTGTTTGTTACCGCCTAGCCCCCACACCTTTGGGACTATGGAGATGAGATTGTAAGAAGAGGCAATTAATGTCCAGAAACTCGTTCAGTACCGGTTACATCCTTTATATTATATTCTGACAACTATTAGACAATTTTCTTCAGCTTAGGAAGGATGTACACCAACGGAAAAGGCTACGGAATATCTCAATTAATCCTTTTAGCCACCACACATCCTTCTTAAGCTTCACAAAATCGTCTAAATGTAGCTGAAATTAAATAGAATACACGTCACCGGTACGGTACTGGAAAAGTTTAAGGGGAGATGGGTCGTTTTTATGGACTCCTTTCTCCCTCATGTTTAGCCCCATTAGTTTCCAGATTATAAGACGTTTGTGCCATTAGTTTGGCGATTTTAAGACCTTTCGCCCCTTTTCTTTGTCATTCGTGTCATTTAGGTGTATTTTTTTTCCTGGCAAGCGATAGCAAGCCTGTAATTTAGGAGAAAGCGGCCTTCGGCCGTGACATTTTTCTACCGAAAAGTGTACAAATATATGTTATCTTGAAGGGGGATACTAGGGTTGTTTGTTTTAAGTTTGATGGAGGTTTAGGGTTGAAACTAGAAAAAATAATACATTAATTAATATATCGACCAAAAAATGAACCATGTGAGTGTAGGACAACTATTGATGGTGACTGTCAGGTGCGTCATAGTGTGTGTGTGTGTGTGTGTGTGTGTGTGTGTGTGTGTGTGTGTTATTTATAGTCTGACAGAGAGAGATTAACCTAGAGTGACACCTTGATAACATAAGCTACTTGTGTGACTGCATTACGGGCAGGGTTACCAATCAAGTTGGCTAGATAATAAATACATGCCAAACATTGCTAGAATAATGCCACAATCATGCACTATTGCTCTAAAATGGCTCAAATTTCCAGAATATTGCTAGCATTGATGTTGGAAGATGTAAACATTTTGTCTCTAGAACGGAGTAAATACCTCTAGATCTAGCGGGAAAGTAGCTAAATTGGCAACACTGATTGCGGGTGGCATGCATTACCGCTAGGGTTGCCAAATGCTACCGTACCGTACGTAATTATATAACGGTGAATAATAACACACACACTAATACACTCACTCACTCAAACACACGCACACACATTATTATTAGTTATTAGGTCATTATTATTACTCACACAC
>CM064504.1:72998911-73242050 GCA_032716605.1 Paralithodes platypus | reverse complement strand
AAAATCGTCTAATAGTTGCCAGAATATAATGAAAAGGACGTCACCGGTACTGAAACGGGTTTAAGCTTTATAATTCAGTTTTTTTTTTTAAGGGGTGCTGCTTTGGTTGTTTGGTTTTGGTTTTTTTCGCGCGCGGGCCCCCCCCCCCCCCTCCCCCTTCTCCTTCATGTATAGCCCCGGGTTAGTTTTCAGATTTTAAGACGTTCGCCCAATTATTTTGGCGATTTTAAGAAGTTTCGTCCCCATTTCTGTCAATAATAGGACCTTTCGTGAATTGCCTTGCCTCCCTTCTCTCCTCTTGCCCCCTTGCCCCTCTTTTGCTTTTTGCTTCCTCCTGTTGATGTCAACAATGTTTGTTTTCCTGGCGAGTGATAGCTAGCCTGTAATTTAGACAAACCATTCTACCGAAAAATTTACAAATTTATCTAGAAGGGGGATCTCGGGATGTTTTCTTAAGCTTGATGGAGGCCTGGGGATGAAACTATAAAACAAAAAAAAAAAAAAAAAAAAAAAAAAAAAAAAAAAAAAAAAAAAAAAAAAAAAAAAAAACAAAAAAAAAAAAAATATATATATATATTATATTATATATGAGGTTGCTAAATGAAAAGAGGAGGATCAATGACAGAGGCCCAGCAAACATAGCTGGTATATGGTAATGGGATGGAGAGGAAGAGAAGAGAAAGTATTGAGGAGGTGGTGGGGATCAGGAGGTCAGAAGTGTGGGAAGCCATGGAAAGAGTGGGGGGGGAGTGGGGTGTGGTGCTGTGAAGTTGGGGAAAGCAATGCCACAGGAACAGATGGAGGGTGTGTGGGGGGAAATGTTGAGGTATTGTGGTGGAGATAGTGATAGATATGGGGATGGAAAAATGTGTGTGCAAACTAGCATGGGAGAAGGGGAGTGCACCCGATGACTGGAAGACTGGCATAATAGTCCCCCTATTAAGGGCAAAGGGGGACAAGAGGAGTGTGTGGTAACCACCGAGGAATATGTCTTCTAAAGCGTAGTAGGGAAGGTATTACAGTAGGGTAGTGGTATTGAGAGAGTTGAGAGTGAGAAAAGGAGAAATGGATAGGCGAAGAGCAGGGAGGTTGTAGGAAGGGGAAGAGGATGTTGTAGATCAGATTTTTTACCCTGTGAATTGTGTTGTGGAGAAGTATTCTGGAGAAGAGAAACAAAAGGTGTATGTTGCCCTTTATGGACTTGGAGAAGGCCTATGCCAGAGTGGATAGATAAGGTTGTGTGGAAAGTACTTAGAATATACGGATTTAGAGGGCAAGTTGCATGAAAGCAGTGAAGAGCATGTATGAGGGTGCAAAGGCGCAGTAACGTGTGAGGGTAGAGAGTGAGCAGGAGCGAGTTCTTTGACTTTGACCTGAATGTTGGTTTGAAACAGGGGTGTCGTGATGTTCCCCGTGGTTGTTTACTGTATATATGGATGGAGTTTATGAAAGAAATACTATCAAGAGCAGTGGATGTTGGTGTATCGCCTGAAACGGGAGGAATTGCGTGGAAGCTACCTATAACTGCTGTTATGCGGATGATACAGTTCTGATGAGTGATAATGAATGGGAGTTGCAGGGTCTGGTAAACTGAGTTTGGAACAGTGTGCGAAAAACGGAATTTGAAGGGTAAATTACGGGGAAAAGGCAATGGTTATGGTCCTTCGAAAGGGGTGTGTGAATCGACCTGAATGAAGTCACAGAGTGTTGAGGTGAAAGAGGCTGAAACGGTCAGGCTAATGGAGATCGTCCAACTCTTTTTAGTATCTGGGCAGTGTGTTGATTAAAGATGGGACCTATGGCTGAAGAGGTGCGGGAGAGGGTGTTTTTACTTGGGGTTTAGAGGGTTACAACAGGGGAAAGAGGGGTTTGTTTGTAGGAAACGCTTAAAAGGCAGTAAGTAGTCAAAAACGGAAGTAATAGTAACTAAGTACAAGAATAGGGATGGGTCCGTCATGGAAGTGAAGAAGTCCGCTTGCATGACAGTGTGGTAATCCGCGACACTGACTTACGGAAAGCGAAAGCAAATGGACGGTTTGGTTGAGATGACGCAGACCAAGGAGTTGAGAGCAGTGGAAATGAATTACTTAAGGAGTAGCTGGTGCTGGAGTTACATGGAGGGATAGGACAGACTAATGAGGCAAGTAAGAAGTAGGTGTGGTGTGGAGGTAGATGTGCTTGGAAAGTGTGAAAAGGAAACAACTTTGAGATGGGTTCGGCCATATGGATCGTATGGAAAGCGAGAGGCAATGACTAAGAGGTGTGTATGAGAGCGAGGTGGAGGGAAGGGTGGCAGGGGGACAGATTAGGTGGAGTTGGGGAGAGGGTATAGACCGAAATCTAATATGAGGGTTGGAAAGGAATGGACAGTAGGGAGGGAAAAAGGAGAGAGAGAAAAATATTCGGTACGGTGAGGAAAAAGTAGAAAAAGCATAAAAAAAAAGTCCTACTTAGAGTAAACAGGAAGCAGGTGAAGGAAAAGAGTACATGATGTTTTCATTCGCCGTACCTTTAACCCCCCCCCCCCCCCCCACCCCCACCTTCCTTCCCACTCCTCCTTTTTCTTCTCCTCTTACCCCCCACGTTACCCTCATACCTCCCCCCCGCCCTCCTATCCCCTCCTTTGCCAGTATCTTTACCACAGTGGACAATCCCAACGTACCTTTTCATTTTTTACCCCAGCTGTGAGGAACATTACAGTAAGTACATGACAACATCCCCATGTATGACCCGACAGGTGGTGCTGGTTGGGGGGAGGGGCGCCTAGGCGCCCGGGCCCCCCGGCCCCCCTTATGCTTTTTTCGGCTATCCCCCCCCTCCCCCTGACTGGCCCCGGAACAGGAGGTGCATGGGGGCGGTTCGTTCGTGGCCACAACTTCGGGGATTCACGGCGTCAGGCAAGTAGATATATTATATATTATATCTATATATATATATATTCTGATTATTATATATATAATATATAGAATATATTATATATATATATATATACCGGTATTCATATGTATATATAGGTAATATATACCAGTATATATATCTATAGATATAATATATATATATATATACATATATATATGACCGTATATATATATATATATAATACCGGTATATATATATATATATATATATAAATAAATCGACCAATGAATAATTATACCCTTCCCCCTTTTAATCCCTCGTGTAACCATATATATATATATATATATATATATATTGCATTGAATCGAACACGCTACCATTACGTAACCTTATGATGATGATATTAGCTATAAATAAAGTTTACGTGAAGTTGAAGGAATATTTAGGTAGGGTAAAGGTAAAACAGTTCTCTCTCTCTCTCTCTCTCTCTCTCTCTCTCTCTCTCTCTCTCTCTGATATTAGCTATAAATGTAGTTTACGTAAAGTTGAAGGACTACTGTATTTGGATGCTACGTAAGTGGGATATTGTGAGACATTGGTGGAGAATCTTAGTGAGTATTGTGTCTTGAGTCATGAGGGGTTGATGAGGACTAGTATATATGGGGTTTGGGTCAGGTGGAAGGAATGTTAAGACTGTGTGTGTGTGTATGTATGTGTATGTGTGTGTGATGTACAGTTGGCCACATTAATTTTCACACCTTCCCTGATTGTAAGTATGGAAGTTCAAATGGTGTGGTTGACTTACAGGAATAATTGGCTATAATACTCTTAACCCGTTCAATACTAGGGATGTCCTTTTTATCATATTCTGGCAACTGTTAGACGATTTTAGCCAGCTTAAGAAGGACCTCTAGTAATAACAAGGCTTCAAACTCTCAACCAACCCTTTTAAGTACCACAGATCCTTCCTAAGCCACATAGTACTCAAAGGGTTAGGTGAACATGAATGAACTACTACACAACAAACTACACATAACATTACCTAATAGTATTTACCCCCGTTGAGTCCTAAGGGTAGATTATAAGCTTCAGAAAGTGGTCTAATGGTAACCAGCATAAGAGGAGAATTACCTGGGCGTGATGAATGGGTTAGGGGGGTCGCCGGTTTTGTTTTTATCTTTCTCTCCTTTTCTCTCTTTCCCTGGCTTGTATCCATGCGGCCCCATTCAGCCAACTGTTTTAAGACGTTTATCCCCATCCAGCTGTCGATTTCTTCCAGCATTGTTTGGAGAAATCCGGCTTCGCCGGAGAAATTTTTCTTTCGAAAAATGTAAAAATTTAGCTTGCTGTCAAAACAAAAATACTGTATAATATGCTGGCTCGCTACCGCTCGCCAGGAAAATATTGACACCTGGATGGGGGTAAGCGTCTTAAAATCGTAGGTTGAATGGGGCCGAATGGATACAAGCCAAAGAGAGAGGGAATGAAAGATAAAAAAAAATCCGAGGTGGGTTCCCTTAAGGGATGTTAGACAGTAAAATATATTGATTATGTAAACTGTGAATGAGTGTGTGAGTCAGTTTAGAGCCAGGACGGAAGGCAGGGAGGTTATTTTAACATGGTGTGGGTGTGGGTGTGTGTGTGTGTGATGAGGTATTTGCTGATTTGAGATGAGTGTGTATGTGTGTGTGTGTGTAAAGGTAGGTATGTGTGTGTGTGTATAGAGGTGTGTGTGTGTGTGTGTGTTTACAAATGAGGTTAAAATGAGGGCGTCAGAAGTATTAAGTGCATGTATTTATGTGTAGCCTAGGAATGTGTGTGTGTAAAGGTAGGTATGTGTGTGTGTGTTCACAAATGAGGTTAAAATGAGGGCGTCAGAAGTATTAAGTGCATGTATTTATGTGTAGCCTAGGAATGTGTGTGTGTAAAGGTAGGTATGTGTGTGTGTGTTCACAAATGAGGTTAAAATGAGGGCGTCAGAAGTATTAAGTGCATGTATTTATGTGTATAGCCCTACTGGAATGTGTGTGTAGTGTGTTTGTGTGTTGGTGTGTGTGTGTGTGTGTGTGTGTGAAGTAAGGTGTGTGTGTGTAGGGTGTGTGTGTGTGTTGTGTGTTGTGTGTGTGTGTGTTGTGTGTGTGTGTGTTGTGTGTGTTTGTGTGTGTGTGTGTGTGTGTGTGTGTATGTAGCTAATATAACCCAGTGTGTGCATACTTGATGACGTCAGTGTTTGTTGTTGAGAGTAAGAGGAAAGTGAGTGTTAAGGGAGGGTCACCGGCTTGCTTTATCTTTCTCTCCTTTTCTCTCTTTCCTTGGCTTGTATCCATTCGGCCCCATTCAGCCAACTGTTTTTAAGCACGTTTATCCCCATCCAGGTGTTCCAATTTCTTCCTGGCGAGCGATAGCGAGCCAGCATGGTATGGAGAAACTCCGGCTTCGCCGGGAGACATTTTCTAATCGAAAATTTTTACAAATTTTAGGCTCTTTGCTGTCAAAACAAAAATAACTGGTAATATATATATTGCTGGACTCGCTTACCGGCTCGCCAGGAAAATATTGACACCTAGATGGGGGTAAACGTCTTAAAACAGTATGCTGAATGGGGCCGAATAGATACAAGCCAAAGAGAGAGGGAGAGAAAGAAAAAAAAAAAAACGCGAGGTGGGCCCCCTTAAGAGACACACAAGCTGCTCACAGGAAGGTGGGGAAACAATTCGGAAATGGCATGATGTAGCAGTTTAAAAATAGGTGGAAGATCAGTGAAGGTAAACTTTAGGACACTAGACTATACCCTCTTCCAAGTAGGTAGGCCAAAGCTCTTTAAGGGGGGATGATTCACTTTTTGGGCGATTTTTGCATGTATTCATTATTTTTCTAGTTTCCTCCCTAGACCTCCATCAAATTAAAAAAAACATCCATTAGATCCCCCTTATAGATTAATTTGTACATTTTTCGGTAGAAAATGTACCGGCCGAAGGCCGGTTCTTCCAACATTACAGGCTCACTATCGTTCGCCAGGGAAAAAATCGACACCTAAATAACACGAAAGGTCTAAATATTGACGAACAAATGGGTCGAAAGGTCTTGAAATCGACAAACTAGTGGGGCAAACTTCTTAAGATCTGAAAACTAAAGTGGCTTAACATGAGGGAGAAAGTGGTCCAGCCCATGTCCCCTTAACATTAACATGAGGGAGAAAGTGGTCCAGCCCATGTCCCCTTAACATTAACATGAGGGAGAAAGTGGTCCAGCCCATGTCCCCTTAACATTAACATGAGGAGAAAGTGGTCCAGCCCATGTCCCCTTAACATTAACATGAGGGAGAAAGTGGTCCAGCCCATGTCCCCTTAACATTAACATGAGGGAGAAAGTGGTCCAGCCCATGTCCCCTTAACATTAACATGAGGGAGAAAGTGGTCCAGCCCATGTCCCCTTAACATTAACATGAGGGAGAAAGTGGTCCAGCCCATGTCCCCTTAACATTAACATGAGGGAGAAAGTGGTCCAGCCCATGTCCCCTTAACATTAACATGAGGGAGAAAGTGGTCCAGCCCATGTCCCCTTAAAGTGGTCCAGCCCATGTCCCCTTAACATTAGCCCCTGTAACTTGCTAACGACTTCAGTATTCGACCTAATATGTCTACCATTTGGGATGGGTCAGCCAGGGAATATGTGTGGAAATTTAAAGCCCATTTGCTCTATCCCTTTTGAGTTATAGGATTTGTAGCCTACCTATTTGAAACAGGGTATAGGACAAACATCGTGGCTCTATATGAAGCCTCGAATAGCACAAGATCAAATCTTTGAAATGTCAATATTAAGGGGAGGTTTTTAATTTGGTCTCTAGATATCTACCAAGCTTAAGATTACACCTCCTTGAGCCCCTTTCTAGATAAATTTGTACATTTTTCGGTAGAAAAATGTCCCGGCTGAAAGCCGGTTCCTCTTAAATTACAGGCTCGCTATCGCTCGCCAGGATAAAATCGACACCTACATGGCACGAAAGGTCTTAAAATTGACAGAAATGGGTCGAAAGTTCTTAAAATTGTCAAAATAATGGGGCGAACGTCTTAAAATTAGAAAAGCAATGGGGCTAAACATGAGGGAGAAAGGAGTCAAGAAAAAACTCCCGTAAGTGGACATCTCCCCTTAACTAATGAAAGAATTAGCCTAGTGAACATGTTCGATTCACTTGAGGAATATAAAGCCATGATTTATGTCCAAGATATAAACCCAAGACACATATCCTGGGCTAATATGAACCCTCGAAAAAGTTGATTTGTTTTATATTATATTTAGGGTTCCATGTCATCTCAACCAGTAGACCATTTCAACCAGTAGCTCTCAACCAGTGCCAAATGAACCCAGACCAACCAAACCAGTGCCAAAATATAGTACTAACCTAACCTAACCTAACCGTATTGGTTGATTTGGTACTGGTTGAGAGCTACTGGTTGAAATGGTCTACTGGTTGAGTTGGCCGGTCACCTATATATTTATATATATTTAATAATGTATTTATTAAGTTTGTTATATATATGCAGTCCCTTGATTTGTGGCCCTGTCACTCTTTCAACTATGAGGGAGGCACTCGCTATTTGCCTCCCTCAATCAGATAGGAAAACAAAAAGTATATATATTATTTATTTGTATTTATTTTGTATTTATTTATTTATTTATTTATTTATTTTTTTGTATGCAAAATATCCCTGAAAATTGCCGGGAAAATGTTGGCCTTCGAAAGTTGAGGATCCAAGCTCTCGTGTGATACCCCCCCCCCCCCCCCCCCCCTTATATAACAGTGCCAATGTTGATACTACAAGAGTTTGGAGTGGGCCAAATCCGATAATAGGGTACCTGTCAGTGTCACGCGTTAATTTATGAACTCTGTTAGTGCCAGTTATAGTGCCTACAATTCTTAATCGATGCCAACTCTGATAGCTAAACAATCACTAGGACAACTGTTAAGGTCGAAACTCTTGACACTCTCAATGCAATATTTCTTAAGGGGTAGGTAGTTGCTTTTTCTCTCTCATGTTTAGCCCCAATAGTTTTGAGATTATAAGACATTCGGCCCATTAGTTTGGCGATTTTAACACGTTTCGCCCCATTTCGTTGTCACTTTTAAGACCTTCCGTGCCATTTAGGGGTCGATTTCATCCTGGCGAGCGATAGCGAGCCTGTAATTCTAAGTCAAACCGGCTTTCGGCCGGGACATTTTTCTACCGAAAAATTTACAAATATATCTTGAAGGAGGGTGTAGGGGGTGTTTTTTAAAGCAAGATGGAGCTGTAGCGAAGTTACTATAACAAATAAATATATAAATACAATATACCAAAAAATATATAAATATATAAATACAGTATACCAAAAAATGAACACTACCCCTTTAAACTCTTTAAGGGGAGATTTCCACTTGAGGGAATTTTTTCTTGACCCCTTTCTCCCTCATGTCTAGCCCCATTGCTTTTGAGATTTTAAGAAGTTTTCCCCATTAGTTTGGTGATTTTTAAGAATTTTCGCCCCATTCTGTCAATTTTAAGACCTTTCGTGCCATTTAGGTGTCGATTTTATCCTGGCGAGCGATAGCGAGCCTGTAATTTAAGAGTAATCGGCCTTCGGCCGGGACATTTTTCTACACCGAAAATGTACAAAGTATCTTGAAATGTGGTCAAGGGGGTGACATTTTAAGATTGCTGGAGGAGTAGGAAACAAACTAAAAATCTCCCCTTAATGTTACTATGACGTCTTCATATTCTGGCTAACAGTCTGCGGGTTTACAGGGTAGGCTACGTAATGTTAACTCATATCCAGACGTGTTAACTCAACCAGGTGCCATCAACTAACACTTGCTACCAACCTAACATATCTAACCCAACCCAGCCCAACCCTAACTAACAGCATGGTTAAGTTGGTACTGGTTGAGCTGTTTGGTTGTTGTTGTTGTTGTTGTGGTTGTGGTTGGTGTTGGTGTTGGTGTTGTTGTGGTTGTTGTTGTTGGTGTTGTTGTGGTTGGTGTTGTTGGTGTTGTTGTTGTTGTTGTTGTTGTTGTTGTTGTGGTTGTTGTTGTTGTTGTTGTTGGTGTGGTTGTTGTTGGTGTGGTTGTTGTTGTTGTTGTTGTTGTTGTTGGTGTGGTTGTTGGTGTGGTTGTTGTTGTTGTTGTTGTTGGTGTTGTTGTTGTTGGTGTTGTTGTTGTTGTTGTTGGTGTTGTTGTTGTTGTTGTTGGTGTTGTTGTGGTTGTTGTTGTTGTTGTTGTTGTTGTTGTTGTTGTAACATGGTTTAAGGACAGTAACGTCACGTGATGCGGAGGTTATTATGTCATGCAGCAGAAAATCTATACTAGGTTCACTGACCCAACCCGGCTCCACAGTCATGCTATCACTGCACCCGGTCCCTCTAGTCTACACATATATAAATATATTAACACACACACACACACACACTTCACCCTTTAGACAGATATAAATAAACTAAAGTCGGTATCGCACGAGCTCTTTTCCCCTTGACATTTATCCTCAACACTGGTCTGGCAGCTTATGATGTTAACTTTCTATATACTGTAAATATGTCACGTACATTAATCTACTTTCAATCTAGTTTCCGATACCAGAACAAATGATCCCAGGAATGTTGACAGAAAAATGTTGATCATCGAATGTTGCGGCCGGCCTTGGGCCGGGACAATTTTCTACTGAAAAAATGTACACATTTATCTTGAAAGAGGTTCTAGGGGGTTTAATTATATGCTTGATAGAGATTTTGGAACAAACTAAAAGCCTCCCCTTAACACATTGAGGGATACTTGAATAAATGTTAGACTAACACAATATATGTTAGACTAACACAATAAATGTTAGACTAACACAATAAATGTTAGACTAACACAATAAATGTTAGACTAACACAATATACTGTATAATGTACTGTGACATATTACGTCTATTGTTCAATATATGTTATCAATTATCTCTCTCCCTCTCACTCACACACTCTCTGTCTCTCTCTCTCAACAAACAGTTCCTTGTTTTCTACAGTCCAGCAGGCTTTTATACCTCCCTCACTACACCACATCACTCAAGCCGAGAGAGAGAGAGAGAGAGAGAGAGAGTAAAGGAAGTACAGTAATGGAGGGACAGCAGTAAATGACGGGATAAATGGGATTCCTCAATCAACCCAAAGCGGTCTGGTAATGTAGAGAGAGAGATATAGGGGGAGGGGAGTGTGTGTGTGTGTGAGAGAGTGAGAGTGAGACCGTAATACTATGTGAAGGAACAAATGAAAGGACAACAGTATTATGATTGGATAAAGGGATTTCATAAGAGAGGGAGAGAGAGAGAGAGAGAGAGAGAGAGAGAGAGAGAGACCGAGACCGTATGTGTGAAGGAACAAATGAAAGGACAGCAGTATTATGATTGGATAAAGGGATTTCATAAGAGAGGGAGAGAGAGAGAGAGAGAGAGAGTGTGTGTGTATGTGTGTGTGTGAGAGAGCGAGAGAGAGACCGAGACCGTATGTGTGAAGGAACAAATGAAAGGACAGCAGTATTATGATTGGATAAAGGGATTTCATAAGAGAGGGAGAGAGAGAGAGAGAGAGAGTGTGTGTGTGTATGTGTGTGTGTGAGAGAGCGAGAGAGAGACCGAGACCGTATGTGTGAAGGAACAAATGAAAGGACAGCAGTATTATGATTGGATAAAGGGATTTCATAAGAGAGGGAGAGAGAGAGTGTGTGTGTGTGAGAGAGCGAGAGAGAGACCGAGACCGTATGTGTGAAGGAACAAATGAAAGGACAGCAGTATTATGATTGGATAAAGGGATTTCATAAGAGAGGGAGAGAGAGAGTGTGTGTGTGTGAGAGAGAGAGAGAGAGAGAGAGACCGAGACCGTATGTGTGAAGGAACAAATGAAAGGACAGCAGTAGGCTATATGATTGGATACAGGGAGAGTGAGAGTGTGAGTGTGTGTGTAACAAAGATTCATAATTCCTACAAAATAAAATCGTCTAATGCCAGTCAAAATAAAGGGTCAAAAGTTCTCCTAATCTTCAAAAGGGTATAAATTCCGTAAAGACCTACTGTATATAATAACACGTGACTAAAGCCTGAAAACAAATGGGTCTTAACACGAGGGAGAAAGGGGACCAGAAAACCGGCCCATCCCCCCTTAACCCATGGCAACAATTCTTCAAGGTGTATGCGGAAGTAAATGGGGGGGAGGGGGGAATCACATACGTCATACGGTATCACACGAGACCTTTTACCAGCAATTTTCCAAGGTTGACATGTTTCTGGACACATTTCGGGACTCTTTATGCATCGATATTCCGTACCGGCGACGTCTTTTTAATTATACTCTAGTTAAATTTAGACGATTTTGTGCAGTTTAAGAAGAAGCTGTGGCAGTCAAAAATGGTTAAGCGAGATTGTTCGAAGCCTGGTCATTGCTGGAGGCCCTTTTGAAACTGAATAAAATCGTCTAATAGTGGCCAAAGGAAAGATAGAAGTCGTCGCCGGTACAGTAGGGGTTAATTTACAAACTGGGAGAACAGAATTGCCTCAGAAAGTTTCCGGGTATAGTGTGATACCGGTAATGACCCGAGAGGAAGGTGAGCCAAATTGGCAGGTGTGTTGACGGTGGGGGGGGGGGGGGGGGTAATTTATTTGCTTGTTTACCGTACTTATTTATCTATGCTTTTTTTTTTCTCAGACCTCTATCAAACTTTAAAAAAAAAACATCCATTAGATCCCCCTTCTAGATTAATTTGTAAATTTTTCGGCAGAAAAATGTAGCGGCCAAAGGCCGGTTCTTCCGAAATTACAGGCTCACTATCGTTCGCCAGGAAAAAATCGACACCTAAATAGCAAGAAAGGTCTTAATATTGACAACACATTGGGGCGAAAGGTCTTAAAATCGACAAACTTGAAACTAATGGGGCAAACATTTTAAAATCGAAAACTAATGGGGCTAAGCATGAGAGAGAAAAGGGTCCATAAAAGTTACCCATCTCCCCTTAACCCTTTCAATACCGGGAGCGTCTATTTTAGTGGATTGCAGCTACATTTAGACGATTTTATGAAGCTTAGGAAGGATATGCGGTAGCTAAAAGGATTGATTGAGATAGTCTGTAGCCTTGTAATGGGTAGACGTCCTTCCTTAGCTGAATAAAATCGTCAATAGTAGCCAGACTATAGTGAAAAAGACGTTCCCGGTACAGAAGGGGTTAAATGGTCCACTGCCGACTGAGTTGTTGGAATGTATGTGTTGAAATAGCATACTCTCTCTCTCTCTCTCTCTCTCTCTCTCTCTCTCTCTCTCTCTTATGTATGTGTTGAAATACCACCTCTACTCTCTCTCTCTCTCTCTCTCTCTCTCTCTAATGTATGTATTGAAATAGCACCTCTAGGAAGGACATGAACCTGTCTCTTTGTAGCAGGCACATGAGCTTGTCTTGTATATCTGCCAAGTCGCATTCTCTTTCTCTCTCTACCCACATGTATTAACCCTTTCAAGCTCCAATACGCGTTTCTGTTCTGTTTTCTGGCTACTATTAGACGATTTTAGTCAGATTAGTAACGGTATATGGAATGATTGAGATAGTATTTACCCTTTTAATACCCACATATACTTCCTAAGCTGCATAAAATTGTCTAATGATAGCCAAAATAAACTGCTAAAACGCGTCAGAGCTTCAAGGGGTTAATAAAGGTTGCGGTCAAATCGTTTGTATGCGTTGAGTAGAATAGTGACACCTGTACACGATAGTCACAGTTATTAGGGACATAACATGGATTAGTTATTGTTATTATTATTGTTATTTGGGCACCATACTATCAATTACTATGTTAATCTCAGCTTTGTGTCTTCTATTTAAACTTATAAGTATATTAACCAATCCAGCCCCAGCGACGTCCATTAGCCGACACCTACATATGTAACGCAGAGCTCCAGCAACGTCCGTTGGATGTCGGCTATTTTTGCCTTATTAAAATAAATTTAGGCCTCCCAAAAGGCTCGTAGGGTCTCAAATGTGTACATATGGTAGCTTAACCCTTTCACGCATTTATGATGCAGAGGTTGCCAGATTAGCAATATTCTCTCACTCTTATAATTACCTTTCCAAAATTAGTGTTCTGCCCACTATACTAAAGTAACTATACTAAAGGTTTCTAAATACCCCTGATGGTAACAAAGGCTTTAAAGTATCCCCAATAGGCTCAAAATCGCGTCATATGTCGGAGAGGGTTAAGATGTTGGGTAAAGTTGGCAGCCCACAGAGACCACCTTGGGCCATCCCATTGTGTATAATATTACAAACAAAAAAACAAATCAGAATAATGCCTGGGACTGGGTGTTACATTTTCTGATGGGGCTCAACGTGTTACTTTAAATATAAGTTCATACCGATAACTTATGTAAACACTCTCTAACGTGTCTAATTTTCTTTGCACGCTGCTTTACCCACTTGGATGAACACCCACGGTTTGTATGGTCTCCCTAAACTGTTATTATTATTTGTATTATTATTATTATTATTATTATTATTATAACTGTCCCGGCACCTTTGTAATATGTGTGTGTGTGTGCGAAATGCTATGCGTTTTTTTGCATGTATATATTTGTATGTGTACTGGATGTGTGTGTGTGTGTAATGCTACGTGTATAATTGTATGTGTACTGGATGTGTGTATGTAATGTTACCGGTATGTGTTAATTTGTATGTGTACTGGATGTGTGTGTGTGTGTAATGCTACGTGTATATTTGTATGTGTACTGTATATGTGTATGTAATGTTACCGGTATGTGTTAATTTGTATATGTGTGTGTGTAATGCTATGTGTATATTTGTATGTGTAATGGATGTGTATATATTTGTATGTGTACTGAATGTGTGTGTGTTTAATGTGTGTGTGTAATGCTATGTGTGTATTTGGGTGTGTATATATTTGTATGTGTACTGAATGTGTGTGTGTAATGCTATGTGTATATTTGGGTGTGTATATATTTGTATGTGTACTGAATGTGTGTGTATGTATGTGTACTTCAATATGTTCCACCATTGCTGTACGTGTGATAAGAGCGGAGAGAGTGTGCAACAGTTCAGTTCGGAAGGAAACACGGGTGACTGGTAAAGATGGTCAGACTAAAGTGGTGTCCAGTGAATCAGAATCATCATCCTCACGGTATACTAACATGTGTATTTGTATATATATGTGTGTGTGTGTGTGTGCTGTGAAGATAACAAGAGTGACTGGTAAAGATTGTCATAACTCAAAAGGGCCTAGAGCAAACTGGCTGTACAGCCAGTTTGCTCTATTTCCTGGTGGGCTCTTCCCAAATGATAGACATGTCAGCTCGATTGCTTTCATTCATTTTGAGTTATGAGAAGTTAAGGGGTCAAGATTATTGTCAAGTTCGTTGGCGCTACCTATAATATGCCTGCACATCTTACATTATAGTCAAACCATTTTATCAAGTCAGTTCTCTGGCTATGGATTGGCACCCGCTGGACCTACCGCTTATCAAGTGTAATTTGATACCACTGATGAGAGCTTGTGTGTCTCTCTCTCTCTCTTTCATGAGGTCATTCCTAATTTGAACAAAATCACCTGGCGGTTTTCACTGTATTAGTAGAATTCATAATGAGAATTAAGTTAAATAAGGGAAGGAGAGAGAGAGAGAGATATATATCATCTGTAGTATCAAATTACACCTGATAAGTGGAAGATCCAGTGGTGCCAGAGAACTGACTTCATAAAATGGTTTGACTATAGTTTAACCTCTTTGTTTATTGTTAATACTATACCTTCCTCCAAATAAGATGGCCTAAACTCTTGCACAATAAGGGGAGGCAGACCGGTTTTTTTGGGACCCCCTTCTCCCTAATGTTTAGCTACCCTAGTTCGGGCCCATTAGTTTGGCGATTTTAACACCTTTCGCCCCATTTCGTTGTCAATTTTAAGACCTTTCATGCCATTTAGGTGTCGATTTTTTCCTGGCGAGCGATAGCAAGCCTGCAATTTTAAGAGGAACCGGCTGAAAAATGTAGGCTACACATTTATCTTGAAGGGGGGGGGGGGGGGGTTCTAAGCTTGATGGAGGTCTAGGGAGGAAACTAAAAAAATATATGAATACATGAATTAATAGACCAAACAAACGGCCAGTCTCCTCTTAACCTCTATAACTCACAACTTTATTGTAAATACTATACCCTATTCCAAGTAGGCCTACATTATAAAGCCTCTGTCACACGAGCACTTTTTCCATCAATTTTCCATGAGCAAGTTGTATCATTTCGGGACTTTTTCGCACTGGTATCGGTTACTAGACTGAAGGTAGATTATGTTAGGCGGCTGAATTCTGATAAAGTGTACATTTTTAAGCTTCCAGACCATAATTGCCCGTAAAAATTGCCTCGTGTGACTCCGGCTTAACTCTTGACATTATCCTTAATAACTCACAAGCGACTGAAGTAAAGCCGCTGTCACACGAGCGCTTTTTCCGTCAATTTTCCATGAGCAAGTTTTTTCTCGTATTATTTTGGGACATTTTTGCACTGGTATCGTTAACTAGACTGAAGGTAGATTAGGTTAGGCGGCAGAATTTGGATAAAGTGTAATTTTTGAAGCTTCCAGACCATAATTGCCCGTAAAAATTGCTCGAAAAAGGGCTTGTGTGACTCCGGCTTAATCAAACTATTATTTCTAACATTTGGAAAGGGTCAGCCAGGGAATAGGTGTGGACATTTACAGCCCATTTACTCTAGCCCTTTTTGAGTTAGAGAGGTTAGGGTTCACAATTTCTGGACTATTTATTTGGAACAGGATAGGTTTTTTTTTTTTTTTTTTTTTTTCTGGTGAAATTGCACTACACTTTGAGCAAGACAACTCTACTATGAGCTGATTGGCTATAGTCTATTCGCTGTAAGTAGGCGAGAAATTATGACCTCTAACCTCTGTAACTAAAAACCGAATAAAGCAATCGAGCAAATATTCTACCATTTGGGAAGAGTCAGCCAAGGAATTGATCTTGAAATTTACAGCCAATTTGATCCAGCCTTTTTTGTGTTCCAGAGGATTAGAGGTCATGATTTCTCGCCTACTTACAGCGAATAGACTATAGTTATATCGTGTAGTATATTCCTTGTGTTTAATTTTCCTATTGGAAATATTTTGTGTACACGTCATTCCAATCAGCTGGAAATAAAGTTTTGCTAACATTGATCAAGTGCAAATTTGCCAGGTTAATAAAAATAGACTAGACATTACATTTCCAATAGGTAATTAGTCTACAGTTAGATTTACTTTACAAAACTCAGTTATTTTCAAAATTATAGAGCATATCCTCCCCCTAGGCAATTATAGAGCATATCCTCGCCCTAGGCAATTTGTTTTAGAGCAAAATGTACTTACTGATGCAGAGCACAATTGTGCGAGACTAAATTACTAGTGACCACAGAAAGGCCCTTTGATCCCGAGCTGGGCCTTATAAGGCTTGGATTTGCCCACAGAAAACCAAAACGCTTCAGGACTCATCACGAGTCCGCCCTTGGGGCTGCACTCACCCCTCCTCCCTCCCTCAACAGCAGCACTCCAGCTTGGTCAACGGCACTGGCCATCTCAGAAAACCCTCTTTCTGAATTAGTGAATGAGACGACCTCTAGACGACTCCGTCGTCGACACATGCCCAGGATGTAACACAGCACCCCATACCAATAAACACATCATAGAAGACTGCATTTCACACAACCACTTACACCAACAACACAATCTAAACTCCTTGATAGCTCTGTGGGAAAACCCGACCGTGGCCATGGCCTTCCTAAGGGACTCAGGGCTGATCGGCCAGGCAGCCACCACTGGATGCTGGGCTGTCCCTGGAGTGCTCGGAGCTAAGCGATTTGAAGACACTGATTTGTCCTGACGAACCTGACGACTACTTTGAGAAGCTCAGCCACCAGTAGGAGCTGCCCTGAACCCTCCAAGCCTGGCAAGAGGATACACCAGTGTCGGGAGCAGAGACAGAGTCTGGGCGCTGGTAGTGGCCGCCTTGTTCCTGAAGCAGTAGACGACGTTTGAAGTCACCTTATTTCAGGCCATTGCCCCTACCCCCTTCTTCTTGACCCCCATAACTTGTTTCTGAAGAAGTAGCTGACGTCAGAAGTCAGTACGATTCAGGCCAACGCCCTGTACCCACGTTCCTGAAGAAGTAGCTGACGTCTGAAGACGTCCACCGTCATGACGTCCCCTTGTTCCTGAAGAAATAGATGAAGCCTGAAGTCACCATGACTCAGATTCCCATCTTGGTCAACAGCACCCCCTTACCAGCCCGGCACCTGACCAGCCCGGCACCGACGTACGCTAGGGTCCATTAAAGCTAATGGTACCTGTCTCTGAAGACCCAGCCAGCCAAGCTACCAAGCCAAGATATTGTTGTATATGTTTTCCCTGTATTTATTCTGTGTACTTCTGTTGTGATTGTATGTTCATTATACTGTATATGTTATACAGTATATTTATATGTTTTGTTTTTGTTTCAGTCAGCAGGATCAGGGGAACACCAACCAAGGGTCTGGGTCATGGCTGGAAGGTATGAACTCACCTCTCATCCAACAAGATGGTGACTGTAAACAACTCAAGCTAAGGTTTGATGTCAGTCAGTACAAGCCAGAGGAGATTGTTGTCAAGACCGTTGATAACAAACTTTTGGTAAGATTACACTTCTCAGTATGCAACACTGAATATTGAAATATGTTCGGTATATTAAAAAAAGCCTCTTATAAATTTTGATAAATGGCTAGGACACAGTTAAATCATAATTAAATATGACAAGCAAAGATATACTATACTTAAAGTGACTAAGTTAGCTAGTACACCAAAGAAATAAGAAATATTTAAGTCCGTCAGGCGCCTGGCCCGGGGAGCCTGTGTATATGAAGGATCATGTCTGTATGTGAGGTGGGCAGGCATTGTGGTGGTAAAGCTTCGCTGCGTGTCTGCCTGCTGAGACCGGAACCTCTCCGGGAGGTCTGGGACCTGGGAATCTTTTGTTGGAGACCCCAAATGGGCCTGGGTCTCTGGGTCTTCTCCTGGGCGACCTAGATGTGTGTGAGTTTGTGTGTATCATCACATCTTTACAGTCCACTCACTATAATTTAGATACAGTAATACAATATTTATTATAGCCCAGATGCTCCAGAACTTGGCCAAGTTCAAAGATATAAATTTATGTTCGGTAACCTTATTTATGCTCACGACTGTACAATCGCGCTAATGAGTGATGTATCGGCACCAAGTATGTTTTGATCAATAATTGGTATCAGCAATATCTAAGCTTCATTTCTTCATATCAAGTGAAATATACAAACATGTTCCTACACTTACCCACCCTATTCAACATCTGACAGAAATTAATACAGTACAGAGCAAGCCAAACGTAATGACAGCTGGGACATGACTTATTAGCGTGACCGTACCTCCATCATTATTGTGACACAATGATTTCCTTAACAGGTCCATGCGAAACACGAAGAAAAGACGGACAGTCGATCAGTGTACCGCGAATACAACCGAGAGTTCCTACTACCCAAGGGCACCAACCCCGAGCTGATCAAGTCCTCTCTCTCCAAGGATGGTGTGTTGACCGTGGAGTCTCCGCTGCCGGCCATAGCAGGAAACGAAGAGACAGTCATTCCCATCGCACAGAAATAAACATCTCCACACAATTCTTCTCTTAACCCCTTCTGGACTGGCGACGTCTTTTTTCACATTATGCTAGCTATATTTACACGATTCTATGCAGTTTAAGAAGGATCTGCGGTAGTAAAAATGGTGAAGTGAGCTAGTTCAAGGCCTGTTAACCCTTACTGTACCAGCGATGGTATATAGCCGTCAGTAAAAAAGTAACTCGTCAGTAGCCTACCAGCGACGGAAGATGTCAGTCAGTATTATACGGTTCTTGTAACTGCCAGTATCGAGCGGTACCTGGTACTATGACTTGTACTCACTGCTCTGAGACATTGGCAACACTTCTCAGCGTGGATCCAAGTCTGTAGGAGCTAGCTGGGACAGTATTCCTCTAACTTTCGGGGTGAGAGGGTGTTCTCTCTTGTCTCTGAAGCCATTTTGGCCACACTGCCTGGTACTGGAGGGTACATTTATAGTAATACCCTCTGGTACAGTAGGGGTTAATTGCTGGAGGCCCTTTTTAAGCTGAATAAAATTGTCTAACAGTAGCTAAAGTAAAGTTAAAAGGACGTCACCAGTACAGAAGGGGTTAATCCAAGGGTATCTCTTAAGAAAACTTTTGCTAAACATTTTTAATGTTTAAATTTGAGATAATTTTCTTTTAATGAAAAATGTATTAATCCCTATTAAGAATAATTTAGTGTATCATCAGTTAAGTGCAGTACCACACATCACACATGGAAGCTACTGGACTACTTATAAAAATACTTAATAAATTTACTTATTAGTTTGTTTGACACAGGACAGTCATCAAACCTGACAATGGGACATCAATCATTATCTATATATAAGGGGAGATTTTTAGTTTGCTTCCTAGATCCCCATCAAGCTTTACAAAAAAATACCCCCAAGACCCATCTTCAATACAGATTTGTACATTTTTCGTTAGAAAAATGTCCTGCCCAAAAGGTGGGTTCCTTCTAAATCTAAATTAATGAAAGCATATATGTGATCCACCGGTTCCTTATTACAGGCTTGCTATCGCTCGCCAGGAAAACATTGACTCCGAAAAATGTAGAGATTCATCTTGAGAGGAGTCCTGGGAGTGTTTTTTTAAGCTTGATGGAGGTCTAGCGAGGCAACTCAAAAATAAATATATAAATATATAGACCTAAAAACAAGCACTACCCCCTTAAATTTGTTTAAGTATGACCAGGCCAGAAAAATATACCGCCATTATTGACAGGAATTGAATTTGAGAATTACGTTTCATTCTATCTCTTAATAGTTAAACTGGTACCGTAAATGCTGAAGTTATTATGTTTACACAGAGTTTATATGCCATTATAGCTTGGGAGTTCTTTTACAGCATAGAGGACTTTAGAATTTGTTTTTAAATTGGTTATTTTTTATAAAACTTGTGTACTGTAATGTTTAGAAATATAGTAGACTATTTATAATGTGTTTTACAACCACCAGTTATTATGTTTTCTCCACCAACCAACTCTACTCCTAAAATCGATTAATGAAATTAACAGACACATGTGGCAGTCCGGGAATTCGAACCCAGGATGCTCACCGAAAATCAACACACTATGCACTGCACCACGAAGACTTTAAGGGTTTGGTGAGATTGTGTGATATGAACAAACTAACCTATACTCTGTTTCTCTTCATTGGCGGTAAATTAAATCCTTTGGGAGCTTATTTCTCGATAATTAATGGAAAAATCTGAAACTACTATGAGTCTGCATCATAATTAGCACCATATTTCACTACAAAATCTTCAAAATAACTGAGATCTCATGATGGGAATTATGCAATTTACCGTAAGTTGAAAAGAAACAGTGTGTTCTAGGCTGAAAGAACCCGAATCCAATCCAATCCACACAACCCGGAATGGATCCCTACTTGGATATTAACTCGGCAGATGGGCAGCCTATGTAGTGAACACCATGCCGTGGTGCGGAGGTATTTACACTGTTTCCTTCACTAAAATAGTTATTTTACCATAAGTATAATAATACTTATCCATATGTGCCTATTTTACGTTTAATGTGAAGATAGTAACATGTTACAACAATAAAACAAGTAGAAAAAGTGTTTGGATGGTCAAAATGAAAGAGAGTTTCATTCATCAAGTGTGAGCCAGCCTGCTCCACATCCTCCCCTCTCGAGGCCTGGAGAGAGGCAGAGGAATCTGCCTTGTGTTAGAGGAATCTGTCTTGTGTTAGAGGAATCTGTCGTGTGAGAGGAATCTGTCTTGTGTTAGAGGGATCTGTCTTGTGTTAGAGGGATCTGTCTTGTGTGAGAGGAATCTGTCTTGTGTGAGAGGAATCTGTCTTGTGTGAGAGGAATCTGTCTTGTGTGAGAGGAATCTGTCTTGTGTTAGAGGGATCTGTCTTGTGTTAGAGGAATCTGTCTTGTGTTAGAGGGATCTGTCTTGTGTTAGAGGGATCTGTCTTGTGTGAGAGGGATCTGTCTTGTGTGAGAGGAATCTGTCTTGTGTTAGAGGAATTGTCTTGTGTGAGAGGAATCTGTCTTGTGTTAGAGGGATCTGTTTTGTGTTAGAGGAATCTGTCTTGTGTGAGAGGAATCTGTCTTGTGTGAGAGGAATCTGTCTTGTGTGAGCGGAATCTGTCTTGTGTGAGAGGAATCTGTCTTGTGTTAGAGGGATCTGTCTTGTGTTAGAGGGATCTGTCTTGTGTTAGAGGGATCTGTCTTGTGTTAGAGGGATCTGTCTTGTGTTAGAGGGATCTGTCTTGTGTGAGAGGGATCTGTCTTGTGTGAGAGGGATCTGTCTTGTGTGAGAGGAATCTGTCTTGTGTTAGAGGAATCTGTCTTGTGTTAGAGGAATCTGTCTTGTGTGACAGGAATCTGTCTTGTGTGAGAGGAATCTGTCGTGTGTTACAGGAATCTGTCTTGTGTTACAGGAATTTGTCTTGTGTTAGAGGAATCTGTCTTGTGTTAGAGGGATCTGTCTTGTGTTAGAGGAATCTGTCTTGTGTTAGAGGGATCTGTCTTGTGTGAGAGGAATCTGTCTTGTGTTAGAGGGATCTGTCTTGTGTTAGAGGAATATGTCTTGTGTTAGAGGAATATGTCTTGTGTTAGAGGAATCTGTCTTGTGTTAGAGGAATCTGTCTTGTGTTAGAGGAATCTGTCTTGTGTTAGAGGGTCTTGTGTGAGAGGAATCTGTCTTGTGTTAGAGGAATCTGCCTTGTGTTAGAGGAATCTGTCTTGTGTTAGAGGAATCTATCTTGTGTTAGAGGGATCTGTCTTGTGTTAGAGGAATCTGCTTTGTGTGAGAGGAATCTGTCTTGTGTTAGAGGGATCTGTCTTGTGTTAGAGGAATCTGTCTTGTGTTAGAGGGATCTGTCTTGTGTTGGAGGAATCTGCCTTGTGTTAGAGGAATCTGTCTTGTATGAGAGGAATCTGTCTTGTGTTAGAGGAATCTGTCTTGTGTTAGAGGGATCTGTCTTGTGTTAGAGGAATCTGTTGTGTTAGAGGAATCTGTCTTGTGTTAGAGGAATCTGTCTTGTATGAGAGGAATCTGTCTTGTGTTAGAGGGATCTGTCTTGTGTTAGAGGAATCTGTCTTGTGTGAGAGGAATCTGTCTTGTGTGAGCGGAATCTGTCTTGTGTGAGAGGAATCTGCCTTGTGTGAGAGGAATCTGCCTTGTGCTAGAGGGATCTGCCTTGTGTTAGAGGAATCTGTCTTGTGTTAGAGGATTATATACATTTTTGGACTTAAACCGTTTTGTAGGATAAATAATATTATTGTTACCCTAAAATTATCTGGCAGCTCCATTTTCTTTTACACTGTGTATCAGACAGAGGACGATATTATAGCGGTAACTAAAACATTTTACGAAGATTTCTATCTCCAAATTTCACTTGCAATATTTTTGTTTTTTCTGCGATAAATGTCTTATTGGCATGGAATATGTCTTGTGTGACAGGGATCTGCCTTGTGTTAGAGGAATCTGTCTTGTGTTAAAGGAATCTGCCTTGTGTGAGAGGAATCTGTCCTTACGTGTTACAGGGATTTGCATTGTGTTACAGGGGTCTGCCTTGTGTTAGAGGAATCTGTCTTGTGTTAAAGGATTCTGTCTTTTGTTAAAGGAATCTGCCTTGTGAGAGGAATCTGTCCTGTGTTACAGGGATCTGTATTGTGTTACAGGGATCTGCCTTATGTTAGAGGAATCTGTTGTGTTAGAGAGATCTGTCTTGTGTGAGAGGAATCTACATGTCTTGTGTTAGAGGGATCTGCCTTGTGTGAGAGGAATCTGCCTTGTGTTAGAGGGATCTGCCTTGTGTTAGAGGGATCTGCCTTGTGTTAGAGGAATCTGCCTTGTGTTAGAGGGATCTGCCTTGTGTGAGAGGAATCTGCCTTGTCTTACATGAATCTGCCTTGTGTTTAAGAGGGATCTGCCTTTTTTGTTAGAGGTTAAGCCCTGGCAAATCCTTGACTTCGGTCGGATTTTGACTGCTCAAGATTATGACATTTGGATTCGTCTCGTCGGTGCGATTCCAACGGTATAATTTTTGTTTTTAATGACCAATTTTTAGGCCCAAAAGGCCTATTTTAAAGGCCTATTTTTGGGCCTATTTGCCCAGGCAAATTTTTGCACATGGCGGGGACTTTCGAATTTCGAGTTTTCATGGGTATATATGGATTCATCTCATTACGATTCCAACGGTATATGAATTTTTTAATTTTGATAAGTTTTTGAGGCCCAATAGGCCTATTTTAAAGTAAAACAAAACAAAAATATATATATATATATATTATTGTTACCCTAATATTCTCTGAAAGCTCCATTTTCTGTTACACTGTGTATCAGACAGAGAACGATGTTATAGCGGTAACTAAAACATTTTACCAAGATTTCTTACAGTTTCTTAGTTTCTTACAGTAGATCCTCTGGAAAAAAGCAAATTTCACTTGCAATTTGTTTGCTTTTTCTGTGATAAATGTCTTATTGGCATGGAATCTTCTGTGATGGGCTGGTCTATCAGAGTGAGAACTGAGCGATCTCTGCCATTAGCTTACTCCGACTGTTCCTTTTACTTATATATTTTCTAGATCTCAAGTGACTGCGTCTCTGCCGTGGATTGACCTCCCAATCTACCAAGATTGGAAGCCAAAGCATCACATTCTTCCTTTGCACCTCACCTTTCTCTTCATAATTACTGAGGGGCACAGGGCCCTTGGTGGGGCTTTGGTTTCCCGGGCGTTTCTGCACCCTCCTCAGCTCCCCGCCATGGAATACTGGCTTTGGTCACCCAGGCTTTATTGTGGTCGGCAGGGAGGGTTCTCGGTTATGGCCTTTGCCTTGCTCGGGGCCTTGTGGCTGTTCGGCCAGGCATCTTGGGGAACAACAACAACAACACTCAGTCTTAAAATGTTATGTAGCCTATGTATGTAATGTCTTCATTTATTTTACTTTCTTGTTTTGTTTGTTCTTTCCACTTTCCCTTTTAGATAATAGCCGGGAAGATGCTCTTGTGAAGCAGCTTTTTGTTGTTGTACATGTTTGTGTCGTAGATTTTGTTGGTTAGGTTGTGGCGGGGGCATCGAAGGCTTACTAATGTCGAGTGTGGCAAGGAGTGATCTGTGTGGTGGTCTGGCAGAGTTGATGCGAGTCAAGCTCTTTGTGTGTGTGATAGGGCGGTGTGAGGAGGGTAGTGTGGGGTCTTTTGTTGGGCTTTGTTGGGCTTGGTTGATGATGTGCTTTGTCTGGTAGTTGGTGATGGATGCATAGTCAGGGTCTGTGGGGAATTGTCTCTTACGTCGAAAAAGAAAATGGGAGTCTGCAGAGCCGATTGGCCCACACATGCCAGATCCCTTTCACACTCAACCCATCCCGCACTCTCTCATATTTATCGCTATCTTCCTTACGTTTACGAAATCCTATTCTCTCTCCCTCACAAATTAGAACATTAAAAAAATAAGAAAACGGGAGTCTGCAGAGCCGATTGACCTACACATGGCAGATCCCTTTCACACCCAACCCATCTCGTTCTATCTAATTTCAAGTTAAAGCTCTATTGTTCTTGATCCCATTATAGCACTTGGTAGCCTATTCCTCATATCTACAACTATGTTACTAAACGAATAGAGGCAGATCCCTTATACAGCCAATCTCTCCCTCTCTCGCTCTTGTTTGTTTGCACAATCTGTTCCTTCTGTAGTTTCTCTATGCCCGATAAGTTAAATGATCTTTTGATATCTGTGACACAGCTTTTGTATCCAACACAATACGCTGCTTGCAAAACCGGTCGAACCCCAGACAACGTTGCTTGTAACTTTAATTATTAATTATTATTATTATTACTATTATTATAACTACAGTATCTGGATTGATTTTTGGATAGAACTTGCTTTTCAATAAACAGTATATATAGTTTTGTAGTTAATGTAAAGAAAAATATGTTCTTTGATTAGTTTCCAGAGATATACTTCCATAATTAGAAATAGGTGAAGTCCACGAATATTTATGAGTGGGCTATAGAGACTATGGCATCCGACTGTAGCCACCTATGGATTCTTTGCAATACATCTAGTAGCACCGTCGAGAAAAGGATGAACATATTATAAACCTTGAATTTTTAAAACATGTATTTAATACCAGTAGATTTTAGTCTCCAGTATTTTATGGTACTGTATAATCATTTAATACAGTATAACCCTTTAAGGGGGGTCACCTGCTTTTTTATATTTTTCTCTCTTTCCCTGGCTTGTATTCATTCGGCCCCATTCAGCCAACTGTTTTAAGACGTTTATCCCCATCCAGGTGTCGATTTCTTCCTGGCGAGCGAAAGCGAGCCAGCATTGTACGGAGATATCCGGCATCGCCGGAGAAAATTTTCTATCGAAAAACTTACAAATTTAGCTTGCTGTCAAATAAAAAATACATATATGGTGGCTCGCTACCGCTCGCCAGGAAAATATTAACACCTGGATGGGGGTAAACGTCTTAAAACAGTTGGCTGAATGGGGCCGAATGGATACAAGCCAAAGAGAGAGAGAAAGAGAAAAAAAAAGTGATTTGGGCCCCTATAACAGATCAGTTGAGGACAGTCCAAGAGGTACAGTATTTATAATTTTGGTGTGACCATTGTGTGACCAGCTAATTCACTGAAGAATATCTGAGTCAACAAGTTACAGGTAACGCCAACGAACTTGACAATAATCTTAATCCCTGACCTTTCTGTAACTCAAAAGGGCCTAGAGCAAACTGGCTGTAAATATCCACACCTATATCCTGGTGGACTCTTCCCAAATGTTAAGACACATCAGCCCGATTGCTTTCATTCATTTTGAGTTATAAGAAGTTAAGGGGTCAAGATTATTGTCAAGTTCGTTGTCGCTACCTATAGTGACAATAAAGCCGGTATCACACGAGAGCCTTTTCACTTAACATTTATCCTTAACACTGGTCTGGCAGCTTATGTGGGCAACATTTAAAATATTTTGGTTGCCTAAATTTATCTATCGGCAGTCTAGTTTCCAATACCGTAACAAAATATTCCAGAAATTTTTTGATCATCGAATGTTGACTATAAAAGCTCTCGTGTGATACCGGCTTAATAGACGTTACATAATACAGTAATATTATGCATAATGTATAATATCGTGTATACCACAAAAACCACTCTACTATCCAGTCTTCAACACAGAGGAGCTTCCCCATTCTGGACATTTAGCAAGCCATCTATAAGCGACGTCTTGTTAATTTTATTCTAGCTATATTTAGACTATTTTGACCAGTTTAAGAAGGATCTGTGGTAGCATAATGGGTCAAGCGAGATAGTTTGAAGCCTCGTAATTGCTGGAGGCCCTTTGAAAACTGAATAAAATTGTCTAACAGTAGCCACAATTAATTAAAAAGACATCGCCGGTACAGAAGGGTTTAAACAGGCCACCGAGAGTTCTGGTTGAAAGGAGTGATGGTGAATACACAATGAAGATGATCAACATGGATCCAAACCTACTGCAGTGGTTGTTGTCGTTCCCTAGGCTGCTGGACCGAACAGCCCAGACTACTCGTGGTATAGGCATATAGAGAGTACAAAGGAGTACAAAGGAGTACAAAGGAAATCAAGCAACAACAGATCTAGTGACCCTTCTAGGTTGCTCGTCCTCCAAAACACTGAGGATCAAGTGTCCAAACAGTGGTTTAGAGTGGGTAAGGGAACATTGGAAAGGGAATTACTGCCCTGGAACTAATGTCCGTGGCAGGATTAGGAAGTTAGTAGGGGACAGATGGGTTAGTAACTGAGGGGGGGATAAAATAAAGTTATTCATTTACAAACGCAGTCAGTCGCGGGTTTGATGCGAGATATTTGTCTAGGCGGAGTTTAAATGAATCAACGGATGAGTGAAGAAGATCAACAAAGCAGGGGGGATGGGGTGAGGAATTATTATGGTTTTTTTCCACAAACCAACTTCACCTCTAAACTCAATTAATTAAATCAACAAATACATGTGGCACTCCAAGGACCCGAACCTAGGACACTCATATCGAAATTCCGCATCAAGACAGTTAAAAGAAATATGCACAAGCCTACGATTTATTATGCACTTTCGAATCCTACATATGAACACCAAAGAGGAAATAGAGAGATGGAGTAAAAATGCATTAACAACAGAGGCTTCAGCACCCAGGAGGCTAAAAGGTGTGCAAAAGAGAGTAAGCTGGATTTTTTTTTATTTTTTTTTATTACGTTAGTTTAACCAGACGACTGAGCCACATTACATGACTCTCATAGGGCTGGCCGAGTAAGCTGGAGTACCGCCGGCCTAATAAGTGATGTCTCAGGACCAATTATGTTTTTATCAATAATTGATATCGGCAATATTTACGCATGATTTCTTCTGTTTGAGTGAGATATACAAAACTCTTCCTACACTTACCCACCCTATTCAACATCTGACACACATAAATACAGTACAGAGCAAGCCAACTGTAATGAGAGCTGAGACATGACTTATTAGCGCGACTGTACAGTGGTATTATGGGTAGGATGATCCACCAGAACAGGTTGCTGGGAAGTGGTTGGGTAAACCGTCGTGCTGGGAAGCTCTTGTAGCTTGATGCAGATGCCGTTTATAATACTGTGCACTCCCTTGTTTGTCAGGCTTGGGACGTGCCATTGTTACAGGGAATTAATTGGACATTATGCCATGAATTGCTACACCGAGCTGCCCAAACTCTTGCCGTCTGCCAATGGCACGGCGTGGGATCAAACTGCAGACCATTGGATCAGCAGTCAGAGGCGCAAACAGCCATGTCAGAGCCCGAGGCCATGGATACTTATGCTGGATTATTGCTATTTCCAAATGACAAGAGAATATGTGAGCGAAGGTGTGTGATAATATCCATTTGTTTAACTCTTACTGTACCAGCGACGGTATACAGCCGTCCATACCAGCGACGGAAGATGTCCGTCAGTACTATGCGGTCCTTGTAACTGCCAGTATCGAGCAGTACCTGGTACCATGACTGCTCTGAGACATTGGCAACACTTCTCAGCTTGGATCCAAGCCTGTGGGAGCTGGGCTGGGTCAGTATTCCTCCAATTTTCTGGGTGGGAGGGTGTTCTCTCTTGACTATGAAGCCATTTTGGCCACAATGCCTGGTACTGGAGGGTACATTTATAGTAATACCCTCTGGTACAGTAGGAGTTAATTTCTTATTCTCTTGGTGTGTTTGTACTTCTGTCGGCCACCTCACCCAGACCGATATGGCTGGTGTATAATAATAATAATCTTATTACAAGCTTGCAAAAATATAAAATCTTGAAAGGGGACACATACTGTATTCCCTATTAACCAACGAAATCCAGGGGGCTTCATATGATCCCGATCGCTGTGTCCGGGGCCCTATTGGTACAGGCAAATTTCATAATTCAGTAGCTACTGATTGAGACCACCTAGACCAGTCAATTATTTTGCAAATTGTAGAACTTTTTGTTGTCTGTAGACTGCCGTTGAGATGACATCGCTACGACGCGTGGTTGCCGAGTTATGATGATTTTAGCACCTCATATGAGGCCTCCCGGATTCCGAGGGTTAAAGACTATGGCTGTATATTTAAGGTTGGACATTTTATTTTCTTGTCATCAGTATAAACACTAAAATCTAATACCATAAAAAAGTAGTTCTTCAACACATAAACTATCACATCAGCCTTAACCCATAAATGTCAACATATACTGTCAAACTTCACCAAGTAATAAAACACAAGTGTATACAATTTGGTACCGGTATAGTTTATAATTAATTATGAAAGTTTTCTGCTCTGAATATATTCATGAATATCATAAATACATCTCATATTTTCAATATTAGTTCTTAAACAATATTTAAATAGTAGGCCTATATGCAAACCAATATGCATTCAATTCATCTGTAGTTCAGTTAATAATAATGTACAGTCGCAACCCAAAGTTTGTGTCCACCCAGTGTTTTTTTGCCCGGCTGATGGTAAATTGCCATGTTGTTAGGAAGGCCTCAACCCATGTGGTAGAGGAATTATAAGAATATGCCCCATGTGTCTACTACATGATGTAAAAGGTACCGTAACTAAAAGATGGATGACATAAGTCTAGGTTACCGTTCATCGTAATAGGTCCATTTCAGCCTAATGGTAACTGCGGGACAAACAATGCCAAAATACTTTTCCCTCTAGATGCAGGCGAGATCGCCCGATTGGGAGGCACTGCAAGGGGGGCTGCGGACGGTGGGGGCATTGGCCCGTGGGATGATTTTCCCCTCCCCCGCTGCCCTTTCAAAGACAGACTTCATCTCACCCTGGCCCCTTTGGGGGCCCGAGCATCTGGAGCGACTTCGGTCAACCAGACTCGGAACTGCTCGGCCAGATAGTCTGGGGAACTATAACAATGGCTGCTCATGCCTTGAAGGGCTGCCTTGGGGCATATGGGGTGGCGTTTATTGAGCAAAAAATACTGTTCACGGCAAAATTATTTTAAAAAACAGGGTGGCTCCGTATTATGGTTTGTGACTGTACAATGTTGCAAACTTGGAATGCCAGTAAGTGTAGCGGTACAGTACGGTAATAGCTTAATACTTAAATACTTCACTATAGGTAGCGCCAACGAACTTGACAATTATCTCGATCCCTGACCTCTTCGTAACTCAAAAGGGCCTAGAGCAAACTGGCTGTAACTATCCACACCTATTTCCTGGTGGACTCTTCCCAAATTATAGAAACGTCAGCCCGAGTGCTTTCATTAATTTCGAGTTATAAGAAGTTAAGGGGTCCAGATTTTTGTCAAGTTCGCTGGCGCTACCTATAAACCTGTAGCTCTCAATCCTGATACACAACAAGAGACCTTACAAATGTACGGATACATCTTGTGCATCGATAGGGTAGACTAGAGACCCTATATTAACAGAGATTAGCCAACCTCGGCTATTTTGGTGCCATTAGAGTCTGTTTTTTTCCCAGCTGATGGTAAATTGCTATCTCGGCATTCTGATTATTCAGATATTACCAAGATTTTGTTGCGAATTATGTTGCTATTGTAATTATGAAAACTTGGCAATAATAAAACGCAGAGACATAGCAGTATCATATTTGGCCATTAAATATCGAGAAATCAGATGCTAAGGGATTCAATTGATCACTTGCGAGTTTCAGGCTATAAGGAAGTTGGAGTTTTTTACATTGATATTTAGCAGAATTACCAGCTAAAATGCGGTTGTAGTCCATTTATACTTACGTTTTATCCATTAGACATGTACTTTATTATTGTATTTCTGTTTAATACCGATGTTTACGGCACCAACTTCCTTATAGCCTGAAACTCGCAAGTGGTCAATTTACCATCAGCAGGAGAAAAAAAACAGGGTTATACTATAGTGTTAGTACCGGTAGCTTCCCTTTACACTTAACTATATCCATACCCATCAAAAACTGACGCCCTAATTTATATATTGTGAATCACCTTGATGTGGTGCTGGAAAGTTTAAGGGGAGATGGGTTGTTTTTTCTAGACCCCCTTCTCCCTCAGGGGGACCAGAAAAACTAACCATCTCCCCTTAATGTAATAATCTAACCATACCGGTAACATGACTTAACTTCGGACGGGGAGAAAACTTCGGACACTCTAGAAAATCTATACAATGAACCACAGTTATGGGATAAATACATGATGTTATGGAAAAACAACTATGTCTGCAGTGTTCTTCCATAATGCAGAGTCATATTTCCATAACTGTAGCTTATATACTTTTATCCAGAAATGTCCAAAGTATAGCCCCCGTCCGAAGCTAGGGCATTTCACGGTACCACAGAGTTTCAGAATAAAACTCTCATTGTGCTGGCCTGTAGAATTAGGACAAGATGAGACCAGAGACGGTTAGGTACGAGAAGGAACTGAGAGAGACTAAGGGCCGTTCCTTTAAACATCGTAAAAAAAATCCCGACCCAGATTGACCCTTATTGTTTATCTGTATAAGGGTCAATCTGGGTCAGGAAAGGTCGCAGGGAAAGCTTTTACCATGTTTAGAGGAATGGCCCTTTATCAGGCTAAGATGTAAGCATAGAAAAACTCAGATTTGATGAATGAGTGAGCACGAGGTAAGAAATGGTAAAATAGGATGATGGGTGTCCCTAGATGCCTCTATCTCCCGTTAGTTCTTCCTGAATTTAACACCTGCACGGTCATAAGCCGGTATCACACGAGCGCTTTTTCACTCGACATTTATCCTCAACACTGGTCTGGCAGCTCAGGTGGTTAACATATAAAATATTTTGGTTGCCTAAATTCATCTACCATCAGTCTAGCTTCCGATACCAGTGCAAAACGTTCCAGAAATGTTGCCAGAAAAATGTTGATCATAGAATATTGACTATAAAAGCTCTCGTGTGATACCTGCTTTACATGAATCCACATCCCTCGTAATAACATGTGAAAGGTGTATCATTCTCAATTATTTAACCCCTTCTGTACTGGCGACGTATTTATAATTTTATTCTGGCTACAGTACTACTAATCGATTTTATTCACTTTAGGCCAGCCCTATGAGTCTCGGAATGTGACTCGGTGGTTTGGTTAAACTACCGGTACTGTATTAAAAAAAATATATATACCGGTATATATATATATATATATATACAGGTACAGTAGGGTCCCGCATAAAACGTGTTCACATAAAACGAGTCTCGATTAAAACGACCGACCTAAAATATTAATATTTAATTTTCGATCAGAACGAATGTGATCACATAAAACGAGTCCGCCGCCAAAGTGGGGCAAATCCGAGGAGTTTTCATATAGAGCGCCGAAATATCGTACAAAACGTACAAAATATCGTACGCTTTCATATAGAACGCCGAAATATCGTACAAAACGTACGAAATATCGTACGCTCCTGACAGAAATTTACGCTTCCAGTGAACATTGACGATATTGGGCCACCAAAATGCTGTGTTCACATAAAACGAAATCGCATAAAACGCCCTCGTTTATCGACCATATACTCGTTTTATGTGAGACCCTACTGTATATATATATATATATTCACTTAAGGATGGATCTCTAGCGGGTGCCCAACCCAGAAAGGATTTGAAATAGGGGAGCTATCCCCCCGCCAAAGGTGGCTTTCTAGGGCCTTTCCTAGCCGATGCTGAGAGGATTGGGTTCTAGTCATGTGGTGATGGGCTGGTCTATCAGAGTGAGAACTGAGCGATCTCTGCTACACCCATAGCTTACTCTGACTGTTCCTTTTACTTATATATTTCCTAAATCTCAAGTGATGGTGTCTCTTCCTTGGATTGACCTTCCTACTGCCAACTCTTGAGGTTGGCAGATTGGGAGTCAAAGTGTCACATTTTTCCTTTGCCCCTGAACTTTCCCCTCATAATTGCTGAGGGGCATAGGGCCTTGGGTGGGGCTTCGGTACAGAAGGGGTTAAAATAGTATTCAGTGGTAAGTCACTCCAGTAGGTACGTAGCTACTCTTCTAGGAATATTATCTTGTATTAACTTCCAATGACAGTCAAATTGTCTTATCTTAGTTTGCAAGTTTTAAAATATTCATTCTTCTCATTGCAACCACTATTCTTTCAGTAAATCATCTTGTCCCACATGTCACGCTACACTCTCTATAAAATTATCTCATCTCATTTCCAACAAGTCCTGAGAACAACATAGACCGGCATTGAAGGGCACAATGTTCATGGTACGAGAGAAGTTGATAACGGCATCAACCCCAGCCACCCGACACTGTCCGGTAACCTTAGCCTGAGCACCACTACCACCGGTGTTAACCAACTTGACAGCCAGAGAGAAGGAACTGTGTTGATGTTGTGTGGCCGGTAGTTGGCTTAGTGCTTCACGGATCTTGTCCTGACCCACAAACACATTACTACCCAAGGAACTCACAACGGAGGACTTAATCTCCAGGACGGCATCTGGTGTGTACGCCGCCACCAGGTTGGTTCGCTCCGGAGTGTCGATCAGGTTATAGTATTGGTCCAGGTATAGCCGCACCATTTCCTCCGTCACCGAGCTACTAGAGCTGCTGGGGGCGGCGCTCTCATTCACTTGCAACTTGGCCCGCTGGATGTTATTTGTTTTGCCATTTTCCAAGAGGTAAGCATTAACATCCACACCATCCAGAAGGTTGAGGCTGGGTAGCTCTTTCTTCACTAGTTGTATGTATTTCACCGGGTTTTGCTTATATTTCAACACAAATGGATTAAATTCCAGACTCAACTCTGTTAGGGGAAACATTTTTATGAGTTTCAACGCTTGAATATCCGCTAGGTAATTATGGCTCAAGTTTAAGGCGTTCAACTGGGACGTGCCAGTTTGCAAATTTTGAAGCCCTTTTAAACTGCCTACACGCAGATTATTTTTACTTAGGCTAAGCGCTTTTATGTGAGGAACGTTTTCTCTGATTAACCTCAAAACTTGCTTGAAGATGATTGGAGAGGTGAGAGGGACGAGCATATCCTTCTCAATAAAACCAGAATCATGATGTAAGTCCGTCAGATCCAACAAACTAGAACTTTCATTGAACCTCTTAGACAGTACAGCTTTGAGCACCTGTATCTGATCTGAGTTGAGGACCAAGTCAGGAACTGGACAGCTATCCACAACAATCTTCAACAGACTACCATCCTTGCCCTGTAATCTCTTGGTCAGACCTCCGATGGCTGAGGCGGCCGGCTCGTTAGCTTCCAAGTAGAAGCAGGTCATTTTGTCACATTTGTGGAACCCGAGAGGTTGGAATTCCACATCTACAACATTTCCGATACTGGTGTAAAGGAAATTCTTCTCCTGGGCGCTCTCCCCGCTGATTTTAATGCTGTGCCAACCGGCATGAGAAGTGTTGGCGGTGGCGGCATCTTTATTCCCCTGTTGGCGATGATGACCTCGACCTTTTTGCTGCTTCTCCTTCTTGAGCTGCTTTTTTAACTTCTTTCTCAGCTTGGAGGTTTGCTTGACGTTCCGGTGAGCGTTGGTGTCTTCAAGGTCCAGGGCCATCATATTCGACACTGTTTCCAGCTCGTCATCTCTCTTTTTCCTTTGTTTTGATCTGCGGCCCATGGTGCCTCGCTGATAACAGACCACTCTACGGAAGTCAAAGTATAAAATTATGTATGGTAGCACACATTATGTATGGTAGCACACATTATGTATGGTAGCACACATTTATATGTGTAATATCTAGCACTATTAGTTCTATGGAAGGTCATTCTAAGCAAAATAAAAACACCTTTTAACCCGTTCACGTACATATGGACGCCAAGGTTGCCGATTAGCAATAAGAAATAGAGTTCTCTCACTCTTATAATTACCTCTCCAAAATTAGTTTTCTGCCTACAGCTAACTCAAAGACAACTACAGAAGTTGAAGTAAATAAACTAAATGTTTCTAAACACCCCTGATGGTAACAAAGGTTTTTAAGTATCCCATAATAGGCTCAAATGGCATCCTGTGTGTGAAAGGGTTAATAACCTGAAAAATAAAAACAAATATAAAACAAAAATGATGACTTGGTAATAAAGATGTTTATAGATGAAGTGTGTGGTGAAGTATGGGAGTAAGGTAGTGATTAAATGGGTATGGCAAATGTATAGACTAGCATGGGGAGAGAGGACTGTGTGGTAACCACCAGGGGATATGTCTCCTTAGCATAGTAAGGAAGATGTATTGTAGGATAGTGATTGAGAGAGTGAGAGCAGTAACAGAGCAATGGGTAGGTGAGGAACAGGGTGGGTTTAGGGAGGGAAGAGGCTGTGTAAACCAGATCTCCTTGAAAATTGTTGATGATAAGTATCTGGAGAAACAGGGTGTCAAACAAAATCAGAGTACAGTACTCCCTCGAATTTTGCGAGAATATGGTCGACATTGCAGCCCGCAAAATTCAAAATCGCAAATTTCAAATAACTAACCTTATGGGATTAATTGAATATGGTCGACATCTCATCATCGAGGGCCTATTTTTTGGTGATTTTCGTCCTTGTTTGTACACACATTATGACACATACACTTAATTATACATCCTACAATAAAGAAAAACACAGAAATACAGATTCAGGGGACCCAGGGAACACTTCAATTTTGCCCAAGGAAGTCGATTATGCGAGAGCGTGAGAACATATAGGAGCGTGAGAGAATCTATAAACAGTAAACAATGGGCCGCAGGGCGGCCCGACGTCACGACCCTGCTACCCCTCCCCCCCGAAAACTAGTGCGGAAACCCTGTATCATTTGGCGCCACCCGCAAAACTCAAGTAATATCGCACATATCAAGTCCCGCAAAAAAGGTCAAATCTTGGGTCCCGTTCGCAAAATCGAAATTTCGCAAATTTGAAAGACGCAAAATTCGAGGGACTACTGTACTTTCATTTTAGTCATTATTATTAATAAATATGCAGCGATGATTTTTTTTTTTTTTTTAGTTCAAATTATGTCTTTGGAAGTGATACAATGGCCAAAAACTACTATTTCTTGTTAATTTGCTTCTCATATTCATTCAAGTCTTCAAACTAAATTGACCACTTGTGAATTTCAGGCTACAAGGAAGTTGGAGTTATTTACATTGATATTTAGCAGAATTACCAGCTAAAATAAGAGTAAGAGTAAGAGGGTGGTGAAGAGAGTAGTGAAGGAAAGTAAGAGAAGAGTAGATGAGGAATTTGGAAGGAATCTGAGTGTAAAATGGAGGGAGAGTAAGAAACTGTTCTGGAAAGAAGTCAAGAAAGTTAGGGAAGGTAGCAAGGGAAACAGTAAGGGTGTGAAAGATAAGAATGGGAGAATGCTAGCCGAGAAGCAAGAGAGAGTCGAAAGATGGAGGGAGTACTTCAGTGAGTTGATAAATGTAAGGAATGAAGAGCCAGCAAACATAGCTGGATATGGTATGGGAGGGAGAAGAAGAGAAGTAGTGGAGGAGGAGGTGGGGATCAGGTCAGAAATGTGGGAAGCCATGAAAAGAGTGAAGATGGGGAAAGCACCAGGAACAGATGGAGTGTGTGGGGAAATGTTGAGGTATGGTGGTGAGATAGTGATAGAATGGGTATGGAAAATGTGCAAACTAGCATGGGAGAAGGGGAGTGCACCCGATGACTGGAAGACTGGCATAATAGTCCCCCTATATAAGGGCAAAGGGAAAAGAGGAGTGTGTGGTAACCACCGAGGAATATGTCTTCTAAGCGTAGTAGGGAAGGTATACAGTAGGGTAGTGCTTGAGAGAGTGAGAGTGAGAACGGAGAAATGGATAGGCGACGAGCAGGGAGGTTTTAGGAAGGGAAGAGGATGTGTAGATCAGATTTTTACCCTGAATTGTGTTGTGGAGAAGTATCTGGAGAAGAAACAAAAGGTGTATGTTGCCTTTATGGACTTGGAGAAGGCCTATGACAGAGTGGATAGAGAAGGTTTGTGGAAAGTACTAAGAATATACAGAGTAGAGGGCAAGTTGCTGAAAGCAGTGAAGAGCATGTATGAGGGTGCAAAGGCGGCAGTACGTGTGGAGAGTGAGCAGAGCGAGTTCTTTGACCTGAATGTTGGTTTGAAACAGGGGTGTGTGATGTCCCTGTGGTTGTTGTTGTTGTTCCCTAAGCTGCCTGGCCGAACAGCCCCGAGTCCCTGAGGAAGGCCATGGCCACGATCGGGCTTTCCCACAGAGCTCTCATTGAGTGTAGATTATGTTGTTAGCGTAAGTGGTTGTGTGAAATGCAGTCTTCTATGATGTGTTTAATGGTATGGGGTGCTGTGTTACATCCCGGGCAGGCGTCGACAACGGAGTCATCCAGTCTCTTCTGATAGCTCAGGAGAGCTGGGAGGGAGGATTCGGAAGGATGGATTTCGGGAGGTCGTGCATGCAGCTGCGTGTTGTTTACGTGTTGTGGTTGTTTACTGTATATATGGATGGAGTCATGAAAGAAATACTATCAAGAGCAGTGGATGTTGGTGTATCGCTGAAAAGGGAGGGAATTGAGTGGAAGCTACCTATACTGCTGTTTGCGGATGATACAGTTCTGATGAGTGATAATGAATGGGAGTTGCAGGGTCTGGTAAATGAGTTTGGAACAGTGTGCGAAAAACGGAATTTGAAGGTAAATACAGGGAAGAGCAAGGTTATGGTCTTCGAAAGGGGTGAAGTCACAGAGTGTGAGGTGAAGCTGAACGGTCAGGCTATGGAGATCGTCAACTCTTTTAAGTATCTGGGCAGTGTGTTGAGTAAAGATGGGACTATGGATGAAGAAGTGCGGGAGAGGGTACAACAGGGGAAGAGGGTTGTAGGAACGCTAAAAGCAGTAACAAGAAATAGGGTGGTCAGTATGGAAGTGAAAAAGTCCTTGCATGACAGTGTGGTAATCCCGACACTGACTTACGGAAGCGAAGCATGGACGTTGGTTGAGAGACTCAGACCAAGAGTGAGAGCAGTGGAAATGAATTACTTAAGGAGTGCGTGCGGAGTTACATGGAGGGATAGACAGACTAATGAGGAAGTAAGAAGGAGGTGTGGTGTGGAGGTAGATGTGCTGGAAAGTGTGAAAAGGAACAACTTGAGATGGTTCGGCCATATGGAACATATGGAAAGCGAGAGAATGACTAAGAGGGTGTACGAGAGCGAGGTGGAGGGACAGAGGGGGAGAGGTAGACCGAATATGAGGTGGAAGGATGGAGTGAGGAACTACATGAACGAAGGCGGTGCTGGTTGGGGGGGAGGGGCGTCGACTGACTGGGGACAGAGGTGCATGGGGGCGGTTCGTTCGTGGCCACCCCTTCGGGGATCACGGCGTCAGGCAATAGATAGATAGATAGACCAGCTAAAATGCAGTTGTAATACATTTATAAATACATACAACTAAATTCAACATATGTTTTATCCATTAGAAATCTACTTTATTTTTGTATTTCTGTTTAATACCGATGTTTACGGCACCAACTTCCTTATAGCCAGAAACTCGCAAGTGGTCAATTGCTCCGGTTTGACACCCTGTGGAGAAAGGACAGAACTTTTATGCTGCCTTCATGGTCTTGGACAAAGCCTATGACAGAGTTGACAGAGAAGGTTTGAGAAAAGTACTGAGAATATATAGGGTACCGTGAAATGCCCTAGCTTCGGACGTGGGCTATACTTTGGACATTTATGGATAAAAGTATATAAGCTACAGTTATGGAAAAATTACTCTGCATTATGGAAGAACACCGAAGACATACTTGTTTTTCCATAACATCATGTATTTATCCCATAACTGTGGTTCAGTGTATAGTTTTTCTAAAGTGTCCGAAGTTATCTCCCCGTCCGAAGTTACGTCATGTTACCGGTACTTGGTAAGTTGCTGGAAGTGACGAAGAACATGTAAGAGGGTGCAAGGGCAGCAGTATGTGTAGAGGATGAACAGACCAAGTTCTTTGATCTGAATATTGGGTTGAAGCAAGGGTGTGTGATGTCATCATGGTTGTTCAGTATATGTATGGTTGAAGTCATGAAAGAAATCCCAGGAAGAGCAGTTGATGTTGGAATACCCCTGGTGAGGCAAGGAAGTGAATGGAAGTTGCCTGTGCTACTATTTGCTGATAAATCACTTCACATGGAAAGAAGGATGTAGGAATGATGAAAGCAGTGACAATGAATAAGGTGGAGAGCATGGAATGATGGAAGTAAAGACAATCCAGGGAGTTAATACTGTAATTGTTTCTCAAATATTCTCATGATGATCATGATTCTATTAATTTTATTAGGGCATTTTTGAACAAAAGGTTATATTGATTCATAAATTTCATATTCAAAGATAGAACCTCGCCCATCCAGACTAATAGGGGAATACTCTTGTCTGCATGTCTGAAAATTCCGGATATGCTGAAAGTCCGAACTTCACACTCAGACTTCCGGAAAAGTTTGGAAGTCTAAGTAATATACTGTAGGCTAGTTCGGGCAAGATATTGTTTTTCCGAACCATATTACTCAGACTTCCAAACGTTTGAATAAGGAGTTCAAATTGAAATGCTTGTCCGGAAACATTGGGTTTCCAGATGGGTGGGCTCCAGATTATCGGATAGGTGAGGTTCTACTGTAGTATCAATATGAGAATTTCCATTTAGAACATGAGACTATAACCACACTCTCTGTGGACAAAACAGTCTTTAAACTTGTATGTCTGTCTGTAATCACATGATATTCACATTTCAACACTCTCGATTGTCAAGACTAATTATGAAAATGGGATTTGGACTGACAAATGGCATACATACTATAGTTGTTGTTGTTGTTGTTGTTCCCCAAGCTGCCTGGCCGAACAGCCCCAAGGCCCCGAGCAAGGCCAAGGCCATAACTGAGCGCCCCCACAGAACCCTCTCTGCCTACCACAATAAAGCCTGGGTGACCGAAGCCACTCCATGGCGGGGAGCTGAGGAGGGTGCGGAAACGCCCGGGAAACCAAAGTCCCACCCAGGGCCCTGTGCCCCTCAGCAATTATGAAGAGAAAGTTGAGGGGCAACATACTATAGTAAACCAATCTTATAACAGTGGTCCAATTCCTTACCAGTGGTGGCGAGTAAGGTGTGTACCCTGGTACGTCTGTGGTGACTGGGACGGTGATCAACACCAAGGCCAAGAAACGTCTTCAACAATCTCCACCTCTGGTTGTTGGATGGTATCACTGCACACCTACTTGGGAACTCTGTTGATATTTAACATATATTAGTGAATAGGTTTACAATATTTGCACTCACCACCCACAATAACCACACGCTTCTTTCACAAACTAGATAATGCAGTGCTATATAATATCCAAATGCTTCTGAATTTGGCTTTAACCCCTTTGACCCCCAGGGAGGCACGTTATGCATCGCCTATGTATGTAACCCAAAGTACCAGCGACGCAACGTATGTGACCGCCTTAATTACTCTTGTCCTATGGTACCTAGAGGGTTCAGATTTGTATGGGAACTACTTTAGGATCCCACGAAACAATACCGATGGTTGGGAACCCCTAGAGTCCAACCGCATGCGGCATGCGTGTAGGCGCACGCGGGAGTGATAGGCCAATATATTGCCTACCCATCACCCAATGATAATGATGACTTTCCCCTGCCCACCAGGACCCCCAAATGACTTAGGTGAGTGGTTTTAGTTTGTTTTACCTTCATTACTAACCCATCCCATGTGTTTTCAGGAAAAAACAAAATATATGGAAAAGTGGCTGGACCTGGAGTGACCCGAGTGATTGATGCATTTTTACCACCATACACTCCCTGCTGAATAGCAAGGCTAGGGTGGGTGAATAGGGACTTAGTGAATAGTTGCCACAGATTGCTAGACCGCACCGTTCACCAACAGCACTGAAATCTGCCAATAACTCACTGGCTGGCCCGAGGCTCGAACCGTCAACCTCACGGTTAGCAGGCGAACGCTCTACGGCCTGTGACCGGTCATTTATTATTAGCCTACAGTAGAGTCACGCATCTCACGCATTTAGATCCCACGATTACGCATCCCACGGTACTATCCAATGGCTACCTGAATTCTCATCCCACGAAAAACTACACGATTCCCACGGATACAGAGCTGATGATGATGATGATGTTGAGGGATAGCCTTAAGTATCGGCCCCTCGTTGGTCTTCTTACACCTTCCCCAGTTTTCTTTCTTCACTGTAGATGTATTATTTCTTCATCTAATGGAAGCTCTACAGGACGCCGAACTTGATGCCATGGACGATGATTTCACGGGCTTTGGCGGCGACGGTGGGGTGACTGAGAACGAGAGTGGGGCCACGGAGGGTGGTATCTAACATCCGCCTCCCGTCTATCACCACATCCATCACAATAATCACGTCATCAACTTTTCTAAGTTTTTTGTTTGTGTTTTACTTACCTTTCTTTTCATAGCAGCTTGAAAGCCTGTAAGCTTGTTTTGAAAGGCGTCCGTCCGACGCATGTAAACAACAGCTGGTAAGGCGTCGCTTGTTCGTGTGTGGCTGTGTTATTGTTAAGTAGTGAAAAGTGGCTGACATCGCCACAAAGTTCTCTCCACGGAAATCGTCATCACAACTGAACCAGTTGACTTAGAGAGCTCTACTCAATGCCATTCTACAGGTAAGAGACACATCTACGCTAGGGGATGCGCGGGAATGCGGAAGCAGTCAAAATAACAAAGATACGGTAGCCTAGGCGAGACGTTTTTTCGGCCAAATCACCCAGGTTGTGGGGATATACCGGTATTATAGAATGCGTAGCCGAGGCTGGAGGGTTAAAGCAACTTACTTTGGATTATTGGCATGTAAAGTGATGGTCAATAGTCGCCCGACGATAGCCTCCAGTACTTTTGTAATTTTCCCCATTACTTTAATACTCTGCATCCCACGAATTCCGGTCCCACGGTAATATTTCGGCACCAATAAATCGTGGGATGCGAGATTCTACTGTATAATAATAATAATAATAAGCATGTTACTTATTTCTCATAAGCGCCAATTTTTCCGAAGAATTCACTAGCGCTCGAAAAGAGAAAGAAAAAAGAACAAAAATCAATGCATCAAAAGAAGGCTCATATACAACACACATTTAACAATCACTAGCAGTGGCAAAATAGCCTAAACTCTATAGCCATCTGTCATGACACCTCTCTCAAGATCATAGCTTCTCTCAAAGAGAAAAGTCTTAAGTTGTCTCTTGAAGCCTTCAACAGAACTCAGTTGTCTCATGGACAGCGGCAACCTGTTGTACAACCTCGGAGCCATGTAGGAGAATGACCTCTCAAAGAAAGAAGACTGCTGGAAAGCCCTTGGTTCATCAAGACGAAAAGGGTCATTGTCATGACGCACAACTACACCATGGTGTGCCGGTGGGCGCCTGAGCACCTATAGGGCCTATTGCTTGGGGTCCAGGGGGTTAAAGCTTCAAAGATTCAATGTTTTATTAGTGTATAGGCCTAACACTCTTTTTTTCTTGATATACATTACTATACAATATTGATATACAATACTACAAATTGAAAGCTTATATTAACACCAAACGAGCGGCCTAGGCGGTAATTTATATGTACCGCCCAGCGGGGTGTTTTTACCCTAAATAGGGTTGTTTACATGATCATTTTCATGCCTAAATAAGATCCAGAGCGTAAAACAAGTATCTATCCCTAAAAGGACATAAACAGAGCTTTCCAATGACACCCCAACCATCCTTGTACGACCGCTAGTTTTCTTGCAACGATCGCGCAACACGAGTGCAAAAACCATGTAATTAGGTACTTTCCCTACATAATTCCCCATGTAGCGAGTGTGAGGGGGGAAGGAAGGGTGGTTTTCACTTCAGTTGGCCCACCGCGGTGGTGTGCGACGGTCATAGCCTTACTACGCTCCTCACACCGCTCAGCTCTCTCTCTCTGCAACATTACGTGCTGAAAATGGCACACGACATAAGTTGTGAACCGCCACTTAGTCCAAATTTCTTTCACACGACATAAGTTGCGCACCACCAATAAAGGGTTATTAGGTTAAAGTTCTTTATGTACGGTAAGTACGGTAGGTATAAAAGGAACAGTCTCACTTGAGCCAGTAGGTCTTTTACAAACTCCCATTTTCTTATGTTCTTATTTGGTATTATAGATAACTTTGCAAATAAAGTAGTTGCAATCAACTAGTATATATAAACATACAGTAATAGTTTTATTAAAACATATGTGCAGGTAGTTAATGCGCGACAGCCACAGGCCGTAGCGCGGTTGGTAGAGCACTCGCCTGCTTGCTATTTATTTTATTGTGTAGGATATATATATATATATATATATATATATATATATATATATATATACAGTATATATATACACTGGGTATATATATATATATTTATATATATATATACCGGTAGGCCTATCTTATAGCCTAGCTAAGTAAGAATATCTCACTACAATCCACTAGTATAGGGCCTGTCCCCTAAAAAAAAAATCTTTAAAATTGTTCATGCTTTGGTATCCGTTTTAGGCCCTAGGCCTATAGGCTAGCTATGGGTAGCCTAGGCCTAGGCCTATAGTGTATTTGTTCTGAGCCAAAGGTTAATGAAATCCCTTTGCTGATTAACATCTGATTTCTCAATTCATAATGGATAGGATACTACGTCTCTGCATCATATTAGCCTATTGACAACTTAGGCCTATCACAATTAGCAACATAGGCCTAGGCCTATTTCGCTACAAAATCTTGGTAATATCCGAGTAGTTATGATGGCGAAAAAACAAAATAGAATCCGGTAAAAGGCTAACCCATTCTGCAACTTAATAGCCTAGTTTTGAGTTGACTGACAATCTTAATTCATCCTAGGCCTAAAAGCCAAACCCTGAGGGATGAGGCTGAGGACCCTGACGGTCTGACCAATTTAGCATGGGCCTAGAACGAGAACAAAAGGAGACCAAGGGTAGGCCTATAATCTTTGTTTACGTTATGGGCATTAAACTTAAATCCTAGATACAGACTAACAAGACAAGACAATAGTTAAATTAGGTCATTATATCAACATCAATGTACACTAATATTATAATCACATCATGCAATAGCCTAAGCCAACAAACAATCCCGTCAGACGATCAAGTGGCAGCGGCATTGACAGATTAGAGGCGTTATTTGCATTGATAAACAGCAAAATTTACCCCTAATTAACTTGTAACGTGCTAATGAACCTTTATGGTAACTTGTCCAAGGTACGGTGTAGCTATCATGTTAATAAAAAGTATCATGCTATGAAGGAGTAAGTTTATTACTGACCAACTTGCCCAACACTCTCGGCCCCCTCGTTGCTGCATGGGTTTGTTGTCAACCCACTACCTGTGCTCTCATCAATTTCTCGCCCATTTTCATCCTATTTCATTCATTATTATACTTATTTTCACAAAAATAGCAGCAGTATATTTTTAAAATAATTCTATAAATACTAGGCCTACTGTGTGCTATGTAAAGGCCAGATCATAATGTCAGGAGTGGTTCACGACTGAGAGATTCGAACTGCACAAACCTTGCGTTCTCAAAAATGGGGTCCGGCTTTAATTCTAAAGTTTTTTTCAAATGTTACGAAAACCGGCCCAAAAAGTATGTATTGCTGGGTAACACCTTATCATTGCGGCAGAGGCCGCAGAGCTCTTCGCCATCTACCGTGCTCTGGTTTTCATAAGGATTACGGACTATATAATCTCCATGCAGCCTCAACATGTAGGCTATGTGGTTCTTTTAGGCCTACAAGTTTTAGAGGCGAGCAATCAAACCGCCAATAGGTGCAATCCTTCTCGCATAGTTATACCATGGTAAGTTATACAGACTCGCGGCCATTCCTCGCTCCATCTCCTCCTCTCCGGTTACCCATCGGCTAGCTACGTATAGCCTATGCTTGCTTGGTCTGAGATCCAGACTCTACTGCATCATTGTTTGGCCCCTCCCTGGTTAGTAGGCTAGTGCTCTAATGGATTCCCTCCCACCGCGAGCATATGTGTGGTAATGCAGTGGCTGATGGCCGGTGCAGCGATGTTGGCGCATTCTTCTACGACTCTGCAAGGTATTTGCAAGAGGATACGCGATCTCACCATACTGTTGTTCGGAGGAAATGTCGTCGCCGCATGCTATTAGACCAGAAACTTCGACCCCTTAATTTCTGTAGAATACGACATTGGGTTGGTATCGGATTGACTCTTGTCCTCAGCCTTGGAGACGCCACCCCCTCTGAAGAATCGATGTTGCCTTGACCAGATTGCTCGTCAGACACTCGAGCAGCCCTTTCTGCTCATTTGTTCCGACTATAGCTGTTGCAGAGCCTGGCTTAACAATTGCTGCTGGTGTCAATTCCTGGAGTGTTCGCCTTCTAACCCAAGGGTCCCGAGTTCAATTCCCGGCCAGGGCATGATATTTTCGGGAGGCTATTTCAGCATCTAACGAAGTTTAGGTGTGTTGGTAAAATTGTTAAGATGGTTGAGAGTAAGATCGGAGCTCCATAAATCCTCTTTCGGGTATGGTATAAAAACCTATTCCTACGTACATAAGTGCACCAGATCACACAGAGTTGTGCATGCATGCAGTAGGCCTACTCAATAACTCATGTATTTAATCATTGATAAATTATTTATGTGGAGCTTGATGGTGCTCAAAGGAAATTTTAATAAACAAAAAGAAAGTTATATAATTATAATTGCACATATATGATATAGGCCTATATAGAATGTTATATGATCGGATCACAATGTCCGTCTTCCATAAGAAGGAGCAACATACTATATATGCTGCAAAGGAGAAGAGGGAACTCAAAAAGAGTATATATAAGCATGACACAATCCTGTCAGTACGTAAATACTGATATGAAGGTGCATGTGGAGGAATTAATTTTATTTAATGAGGAACAGAATGATTATGCATAGGCAAGCTTGTCTTTCGGGCATCTATCTTCACTCGATCTGCCTCTCTTTTTCAAAGTCCTCTACAATTTGCTCCATTTCATATATAAGCGAGACAGGAGAGTAGCCTACTTTGTGAGAGACAGAGAAGGGTGTGAGAGAGACAGTGGAAGGAATGAGAGACAGTGGAAGAAGAAAGAGAGGCAGTGGAAGGTAGGAGAGAGACAGCTATAGTGGAAGGAGAAAGAGACAGTGGAAGGAGAAGCTATAGAGAGGCAGTGGAAGGTAGGAGAGAGACAATGAAAGGAGAAAGAGAGACAGTGGAAGATAGGAGAGAAACAGTGGAAGGTAGGAGATAGACCGTGGAAGGAGAGAGAGACAGTGGAAGGGGAAAAAGAGACAGTGGAAATTAAGTAGGAGAGAGAAAGATGTGGAAGGAGAAAGAGCTAGAGATAGTGCAAGGTAGGAGACAGTGGAAGGTAGGAGCCACACTAATGGAAGGTAGGAGAGAGACAGTGCAGGTAGGAGAGAGATAGTGGATCGAGGTAGGAGAGAGACAGTGGAAGGTTACAGGAGAGAGACAGCTAGAGGAAGGTATAGGAGAGAGACAGTGGAAGGTATAGGAGAGAGACAGTGGAAGCTATGGCTTTCAAAAGAGACAGTGGAAGGAGAAATAGATCGATACAGTGGAAGGAGAAAGAGAGACAATGGAAGGTAGGGGAGAGACAGTAGAAGGAGAAATAGTTAAAGTGGAAGGAGAAAGAGAGACAGTGTAATGTAGGGGAGAGACAGTGGAAGGTATAGGGAGAGACAGTGGAAGGAGAAAGAAAGGAAAGTAGGAGAGCGAAAATGGAAGGAGACTGTGGAAAGAGAAAGATAGGCAGTGGAAGGAGAAAGAGACAGTGGAAGGAGAAAGAGAGACAGTGAATGGAGAAAGAGAGACAGTGGAAGGTATATAGGATCGAGAGAAACAGTGGAAGGAGAAAGAGACAGTGGATCGAATTCTAGGTAGGAGAGAGAAAATGGAAGGAGACAAAGAGACAGTGGAAAGAGAAAGAGACAGTGAAAGGTATAGGAGATACAATGGAAGGAGGCAGAGAGACAGTGGTAAGAGAAAGAGAAACAGTGGAAGGTAGGAGAGACAGTGGAAGGTAGGAGAGAGACAGGAAGGTAGGAGAGACAGTGGAAGGTATACAGAGACAATGGAAGGTATAGAGAGACAGTGGAAGGTATATGAGAGACAGTGGAAGGTATAGAGAGACAATGGAAGGTATAGAGAGTCAGTGGAAGGTATAGAGAGACAATGGAAGGTATAGAGACAGTGGAGGGTATATGAGAGACAGTGGAAGGTATATAGAGAGACAGTGGAAGGTATAGAGTCAGTGGAAGGTATATGAGAGACAATGGACAAGGTAGGAGAGAGCCAGTGGAAGGTATAGATCGAGATACAATGGAAGGTATAGAGAGAAAGTGGAAGGTATAGAGACATTGGAAGGTATAGAGAGACAGTGGAAGGTATATGAGACAGTGGAAGGTATAGAGATCGAGTCAGTGGAAGGTATAGAGACAATGGAAGGTAGGAGAGAGCCAGTGGAAGGTATAGAGAGACATTGGAAGGTATAGAGTCAGGTAGGAGAGAGTCAGTGGAAGGTATAGAGAGACAATGGAAGGTATAGATCGAGAGTCAGTGGAAGGTATAGAGAGACAGTGGAAGGTATAGAGAGTCAGTGGAAGGTAGGAGAGAGTCAGTGGAAGGTATAGATCGAGAGACAATGGAAGGTATATAGAGTCAGTGGAAGGTAGGCTATAGAGAGACAGTGGAAGACGGAAGAAAGATGTACAGTGGAGGTAGGAGAGAGACAGTGGAAGGTAGGCCTATAGGAGAGAGACAGTGCACGGAAGGTAGGAGAGAGACATTGGAAGAAGAAAGAGAGACGTACAGTGGAAGGTATAGGAGAGACACAGTGGAAGGTAGGAGAGAAACAGCTAGTAGCCTATAGAACGTAGGAGAGAGACAGCTATAGTGGAAGGAGAAAAAGAGACGTACAATGGAAGGAGTAAGAGAGACAATGGAAGGTGGGAGAGAGAAAGACGTACGTACAGGAACCTACATGGAAGGTATAGCTGCAGGCTATACAGTATATGAGAAAGACAGCTAGTGGAACATCAAGCTATAGAAAGATCGACATACAGCTAGTGGAAGTATAAAGAGAGTGACAGCTAGTGGAGGGAGAAAGAGACAGTGGTCATGGCAAGTAGTTTAATGTGTGGGATGTCATTTTGACTGACTGCAGTTCAAATCCTGGCGAAGGCCTAAACATAATATAAAGAGATAGCTAGATAGAGCTAGAGTGCACGAGAACTATGAGTCAGGGTTTTCTTTCTCCTACAGGCTACACTGGTTTCCAAATTCCGTGTCTACTCTTCTTTTAGTCGGCCCTGACGACATGCAAATCCTCAAAGGGAGTAGCTCTATCCTTATCCTCTACATACAATGATATAAGGCCTAAGTATGATAGACACCGGTAGACAGATAGGCTGCCGGTAGAGCTTATAGGTCTATCTAGATATCAAATAAAACATCGCATAAAATGAGTAAAGCAGGAAAATATACAGTGATTCAAGAATAATCAAAAGTACAATGCCTTTATGGTAGACAGTTCAGTGTCTGGTTAAATGATCATGGCACTGTGCATATTGTTCTTTTTGAGCTTCTTCTGTCTTGCGAAGGGCTGCTGGGAGAGGTGTAGCAGACTGTACTATCCCCTCAATACTTTATCCCTAGGCTGTAGTGCACATGCGCATTGCCGAATTGTCAAATAAGAACAATTATATGTAATTATTTTTAGTATAACTTTAAGCACAAAAATGTGTGATCAAATTGTGAATATTGTATATTGACGTTTGAATTAGGAAACTATAAGCTAAATAAGGTTTATCGAATGCAACCTTCTATGGAGTGGTCTGTCTGAGTCCGATGGGTGTATTGAGACTGTAATGTTGTCTACGTCACAGGTCACATGACCCACCCCACTACCTGTGTTGCCACCACTGACAACATCCCACTACTGCTGGGCACTGACAGTCACTACCTGCTGCCCACTATGTTGTCTATCATTGTGTGTCATCATTATCAATAGTTACTTATAATTGTTAACAGTTACAGGATATTGTTAACAAGATGGCATTAAGGAAGGTGAAGGGAAACCTGGAACGAATGTTCGACAAAAATTTGACAGATCTTGTGAGAGGCATCCGCAACAATAAGGAGACAGAGGTTAGCTAATATTCTCTATTATTAAAACTATTATATCACTGTTACTTTGTCTTGTCTACTCTTGCTTACCTTACTTTAGACATTATTAGACTAGCCTAGTCATGATATTTGTAGTGAATTTTATCTAGGCTAGGCTAGGTTATAGGCTAATTTACAAAAACTTAAAATGATTCTAGGCTACCCTATTATGCTATAGCCTAGTCTAGGCTACTTAGGAAAAATAATGGTACGATTTTAGTTACTGGACACCTATTTGACTGGTACCACCGAGGAGTTAATACATATTTGTTTTCGGTTTCCACTCATCCAACACCAAGCTACACCTTTTTCTGGTCCGGTAATAGTATTGAAAACGATATAATAACTTTTTAAATGTGGTTTTCGACGAGAATAAAACGGGGCGTTTGGGCCGAAAATCGGCGGCCGGGGGGGGGGGGGGGGGAGAGAGTCCGTCGTCGCTTCGGATCGTCGCGGTTTGTTTACCCAGGACGCTCGAGGTTACTACGGCCAGCTGTTTTACTTGCCCCCTGCTGGCCACATAGATGACGATTATTATAATTCACGGGGGGGGGGGGGGGGGGGTGAGGCCCCCCCTCAACCCTGTCCTGTATCCCACGCCCTATAACGCCAGTTTTTATCAAAATATTGACCCAACAAGCTTAGCCATTTGAAGTCGACCGCCAAGGCGGCGTGACCAGGAAGTCACTCCGAGCGTAAAGTAAACAAAGCGACACGAAGGGAAAGACGTTATCCCGTCAGGGATAACGACCGAGGACCGAGGACAGCCATGAATGTAAATGTAGATCCGACCAGAACCAAAAATACGATGAAAGAACGTTCTGCGAGTTCTAAAACCGCAACTTTAAAGGTTTTCTATGCAAACGCTCGTAGCATAAGCAATAAATTTTCAGATTTAGAGGAACTAGTGTTTACAGAAAATTATGATGTGATTGGCATAACAGAATCTTAGCTCAATACAGAAGATAGAGACTTTTTAGCAGAGTATTCACTTCCCGGTTATGTAATGTTTGAGAACAGCCGAATAAATAAAAATGGAGGTGGCGTTTTATTTTATATCAAAGAAAGTCTTAACCCGACCCTCGTGTCAAAACCTCAAATTGTGAACGTCGACACATCTTTTGTGCTAATAAAGAATAATAAAGGTACAAAAATAATACTTGCGTTAATATACAGACCTCCAGCTCAATCAGTGCAAACTGACCGAGAAATTTACGAACAAATTGCAGATGTAAGTAACTCACAAGATACCGTAATTTTTGGCGACTTTAATTTACCTGTGACCAAGTGGGGCGATACTCTTACTTCACACTCCGGACATGACTTGTATACGAACTTGCAAGAGAGTTCGCTTTATCAATTTGTTCGAACGCCGACCCGTGGTAATAACGTTCTTGACATTGTACTTGCAACAAAAGAAGAATTGATAGAGAATTTGAATGTTGGTGATGAATTCAGTAACAGCGACCATCGTACGATAACTTTCACTTTAAAATTTACTAGTAACGAACCAAATAGTAGCATCGAAAAAGTCCCTAATTTCAAGAAAGCAAACTTTCATAAACTTAGAGCTATGTTTAAAGAAACTGACTGGAGCTTTTTAATTAACAATAACGACATAAATACATCTTGGAAGTTATTCAAAACTACTTACCTAAAAGCAGTGCAAGACTGCATACCATCGAAAATACGGCGTCCAGGCCATAATAATAAGCCCAAATGGTGGAATAAAGATATTTCAAACTGCCTGCTTGCTAAAAAATTTGCTAATGTTTATATTAAAATCCTCACAAAATGACGAAGAACGGGTGAAATTTGTAGAGCTACGACGCAAAGCCAAAAAGTTAATTAAGCAAAGTAAAAAGACCTTAGAGTTACATATTGCGAATCAAAGTAAAACAAACCCGAAAGAATTCTATAGTTATATCAGAAAGAAAAAAGTAGTTACTTCAACTGTTGGACCGTTAGTCGATGAAAAAGGAGAATACACCAAAGACGAAGTACAAATGAGTAATGCCCTCAATACCTTCTTTGCATCAGTTTTTACAACAGAAGACCTCAGTGATATCCCTACACCATCGCCGATTCAGATTGATAATTCAGATGTTCTAAGCAATATCACCGTTACAGAGAGAGAAGTATTGAATTGTTTAGATAAACTCAAGGTAAATAAAACGCCAGGACCTGATACAATCTCGCCTAGAGTTCTAAAGGAAGCTAAGAATGAGCTCTCCAAACCACTGACATTACTATTCAATAAATCCTTGCAGTCTGGAACTATGCCTGATCAGTGGAAGCTAGCCAACGTAACACCGATATTCAAAAAAGGCAGCAAATCCCTACCCAGTAACTATCGTCCAATTAGCTTAACCTCAGTTGTATGTAAAATGCTAGAAACGGTCATACGAGACAGACTCGTAAATCACTTGGAGGAAAATAACATACTTAAAGATACTCAACACGGCTTTCGTAAAAAAACGTTCCTGTTTAACAAACCTCTTAGACTTCTTCCACGATATCCTCAACCTCTACGATGAGAGTAAAGCTGTAGATATTATATACCTTGATTTTCAAAAGGCCTTTGACAAAGTTCCCCACAAACGTTTACTGCTAAAACTAAAAGCGCATGGAATACAAGACGGTGTGTTGAAATGGATAGAAAATTGGCTCAGCAACAGAAAGCAAAGGGTAGTCATAAACGGTAAGGCATCTAAATGGACCAATGTAAGTAGCGGGGTACCCCAGGGATCGGTACTAGGACCAATTCTCTTTCTAATTTACATCAACGACATAGATGAGGGTCTCACCTGCACAATCTCAAAATTTGCTGACGATACAAAAATTGCAAATAGCGTACTCTCAAAAGAACAAGTTGGCGATATGCAACACAATCTAGATAAATTGTCATGTTGGGCCCAAATTTGGCAAATGAGTTTCAATGCGGATAAATGTAAAGTACTACATGTCGGATACCTAAATGAGAAAGCAAACTATTCGATGAATGGCACTCAGCTTAAGAATGTAAACAGAGAAACTGATCTGGGAGTAACAATATCGAGTAACCTAAAACCGAGTCAACAATGTTCAGAAGTTGTTAAGAAGGCAAACAAAATAATTGGCTTTATAGGCAGGTCATTTGAGCGTAAATCCAAAGAAGTTATCCTAACCCTTTACAATTCCTTAGTCCGCCCTCTTCTGGAATACTGCGTTCAATCCTGGTGTCCTTATTACCAAAAAGATATAAACAAGCTAGAACGAGTTCAACGTAGAGTTACCAAAATGATACCTAGCCTAAAGAACAAACCATACGAAGAGCGTCTTAGAGAATTAAATCTATTTCCTTTAACCCAGCGCAGATTAAGAGGCGACTTAATTCAAGTGTTCAAAATCATCAAAGGCATCGACAATATGAACTGTAGTAAGTACTTCACTATCGACCAATCTAATTACACGCGGGGAAACGGTTTCAAAATTATTGGTAAATCTTTTAACTCGCACGAATCTAAGAATTTCTTCTTCAATCGAGTTGTCAACTTGTGGAATGGGCTTCCCCGAGACGTTATAGACTGCAGCACCGTTGATTCATTTAAATTCCGCCTAGACAAATATCTCGCATCAAACCCGCGACTGACTGCGTTTGTAAATGAATAACTTTATCCTCCCCTCAGTTACTAACCCATATGTCCCCTACTAACTTCCTAGTCCTGCCACGTTAGTGGCAGGGCAGTAGTTCCCTTTCCAATGTTCCCTTACCCACTCTAAACCACTGTTTGGACACTTGATCCTCAGTGTTTTGGAGGACAAGCAGCCTAGAAGGGTCACTAGATCTGTTGTTGCTTGATTTCCTTTGTACTCCTTTGTATCTCTCTCTCTCTCTCTCTCTCTCTCTCTCTCTCTCTCTCTCTCTCTCTCTCTCTCTCTCTCTCTCTCTCTCTCTCTCTCTCTCTCTCTCTCTCTCTCTCTCTCTCTCTCTCTCTCTCTCGTCCTCTCTCTCTCTCTCTCTCTCTCTTCTCTCTCTCTCTCTCTCTCTCTCTCTCTCTCTCTCTCTCTCTCTCTCTCTCTCTCTCTCTCTCATATCTCCCCCCCCCCCCCACTGTATGTATGTATGTATTTTACCTTCCTTATGTTTATTTTCAGTGCAAGTACATCTCACAATGTATGGAAGAGATCAAGACAGAGCTGCGGCAGGACAACATAGCCGTCAAAGCCAATGCCGTGGCCAAGCTGACCTATGTAAGTTGCCGATTTTTTTTAGTACAGTAGCTAGTCTGTTATTCTGTTACATGTATGGTTATGTATTTGTTATATACTGTATTAATATAGGGTAAGACGGGGTAATTTCGCCGAAAATTGCGTCTTTTGACGAATAGAAACTGCCACAAATGGAATTTTTAAATTTGTTATTTGTTATCTATACATTCAGCCTTTCTGCTATAGATGGCCCCCCCCAAAAACAAAAAATATATAATGTTTTGGTCATGCTGCCGATTTTTTGAAAAAAGTTACTCGCAGTGAAATTACCCCGCCGGGCGGGGTAATTTCGCCGCGACCTATTTTACGCATCCTCTAGCTAGTAAACTAGATAACATTATATGATTAATGGCCAGACAAAACACTAGCACACAGGTAAAAGCGATGAAAACATTCACAAACCCAAACTGACACTAAACATGCCAATAGTAAACCGTCGCACGCACACACACACAACTGAACAGGGCGGGCAGAGATGCAGGTGTGTCACACGTGTAGGCCTAGGCGCCACTGTGTCTAGTGCGGGTTGGGACGTGTCTAGTGTGGTTGTGGACGTATTTATTAGGCCTACGGGTGTGGAAGTATTTAGTGCGGGTGTGGACGTGTCTCGTGTGGGTGCGGCGTTTAGGTTGCTAGTGCAAAGTACCAGGCAGCAGCTGACGGCTACTACCAACACTGTGTCACACGCAAACATACAAACACACCCACACACACCCGACCATACCGTCAGACACGCCGCTAGCCCCGGCTCCATGCCCCGCGAAACTGCAACACAACCTAAGCCAAACTAGATCTACAACCTAAGCCAAACTTGTTCTACAACCTAAGCCAAAACTGGTCTACAACCTAAGCCAAAACTGGTCTACAACCTAAGCCAAAACTGGTCTACAACCTAAGCCAAACTGCAGCCGAATCCATGCAATAGTTTTGGAGATATCGGCGTTTGAATGCAAATTATTAGCGTCGCGGCGAAATTACCCCGTCTTACCCTACTGTATTATATATTAATTGTGAAAACTTGGCATCATGATGAGACAGAGCCATATGAGATTCATATTTTTTAATTGAGTATCGAGTATTTTAATGCTAAGGCATTAAAATGAATCCGACATAGTAGTTTAATTTTTTGTTGTTGAGTATCAAGAAATTTCCTGCTAAGGGCTTCAATTTACCGTCAGCTGAAATGAAACCGACTTATAGTAATGTGTAATGTATGTATGTATGTATGTATGTATGTATGTATGTATGTATGGGCTCAGGCCCATTCCCCACATTGCCTATTTTTGTTTTGGGGGTGGGGGGTGGGGGGGGCTGACTCAAGACAGTAATATATTATAATAATGATAACAACATACTGCATTCTTACTTTTGACAGCTTCAAATGCTTGGTTACGACATCAGCTGGGCGGGGTTCAACATCATAGAGGTGATGAGTTCACTTAAGTTCACTTACAAGAGAATTGGTTACCTCTCAGCCTCACAGTGCTTCCACCAGGATACTGAGGTTAGTGTTATATAATATGCAATATACTGTACTGTGTAGGTCTTTCGGTAAGAGTTGTGTTAGCAGGTGTACCTCCGCTTTGTTTACATAGTCGCATGCTCGCGTCTAATTTGACTGCTGTTATTTGCCCCTGCTGGTGATATATATGATGATGACAATAAGTCAGGGGGAGATTATTGTATCCCATGGCCAGGTGTTGGGTAAATTGTTTTGTTACCAGCCGTGGGATACATTAATGGGTTGAGGGGGGCAAAGCCCCCCCTCAACCCATGACTTATTATTATCATATATATTTCCAGTAGGGGACAATAACAGCAGTCAAATTAGACGCGAATGTAACTGCGCTCGTGCGACTGTAAACAAAGCGGCGGTACGCCCGCTAACACAACCGTTACTGGTCTTTATGGTATTGGAATATAATACAATGCAATACACTGTACATATTCAGTAATACTTGCGATGTCAGTATGCCATTAATGCTTTACCATACCGTACATTATTTTATATCATCTTCAATACATTATTTCCACATAGTGATTTTGTCTGTAAACTGTTTAAAGTTATTTTCAATTAGTGATGTTGACAAGTTCTTTTGTATTTTCTGTAGCCTATAGTGATTTTGATAAGTTCAGTTATCTCTATATTGTGCGGTTCCCATTTTGGTTTGTTTATTTTGTAAGTTTTATACAGTATTTCAATTGTTATATACTTCTTCACTGTTGTACACCCTATGTGGTGGATTGTGTTCTTTTATTTCATAAATTTTATTTTAGTAAGTGTTGTTTCCACATAGTGATTTTGATAAGTTAATTTGTCTTATATTGTCTTTAGTTAATTTGACTTTATATTGTCTTTGTCCCAGTTTATGTTTGTTTAGTTTGCAAGTTTTACATTTTAATTTATATTGTGCGGATCCTCTTTTGGTCCGTTTGTTTTGCAAGTTTCCTAATTGTTATCTCTTCCCTCAGGTTCTCATGCTAACCACCAACATGATCCGTAAAGACCTAAACAGCCACAACATGTACGACTCTGGTACGGCTCTCACCGGTCTGGCCTGTTTCATCAACGGTGACCTAGCACGAGACCTAGCTAATGATGTTATGACTCTGGTACGTGGAATTAACACTTTCGCTGCAGGAATATTTCCGCTATATTAGGGCTAATTCAGGCGCTTCTGAATGAAATTAAATTTATTCAGCCAAAAACTAGAAGAAAATAGCTTCAAAATAATGCAAGAACGAGGTTAAGTAGTGCTCGGGATTAATTCTCAGCGCTACCATAGATATTTGTTAATACTGAGCGAATATCGCTAATATCACACTGCATGAGTGTGGAACGTCTCCCGCAGCCAATGGGTTAAGGTGGTTGCTTAACCCCTTTGGTACCGAGTTGTCCTTGTCATTATAATCTGGATATTATTAGACGATTGTATCCAGCTTAGGGAGAACATGTAGCATTTAATAGGCTTCAAACTATCTCTATTATTCATTTTAACTACCACGATTTCCTCCTAAGCTGCCTAAAATCAGTCTAAATATAGCTGGAATAACACAAAATACACCCTCGGTAAGGATGGGGTTAATGTATAGTAGAGTTTTGGTATGGTACAGTACTATCCTTATTGTAGCACTGTTGAGGCTGGTGTTGTTTGCAGTTATTGCAGGTGATGCTCTTAGACTTGAATCCAACTCAACGGCAAGTGGAATCCCAAAGCTATTAGACTCTACCTCTCATTGAAACACCAATCTATCTATTTACTCAGGCCCAAGCCCCACTTTTCCATTTTTCTTTTCTTTTTTCCCTCTTTTCCTTTTTTTTTTCTTTTTTTTAGGGGTGGTCGACTCAAGACAGAGCAAGAACAGGGAAAACACAACATAAAACAACGAGTACACACAGACAAAACACAAATTCACACACATCTAGGTCAGCCAGGAGAAGACCCAGAGACCATGGTCACCAAGGTCCCTCACCTGAGTAACACAAATACAGTAATTCAATATCTGAACAATGGTATTTAATCTAGAGAAAATGAGATCAATATCTGAATAATAGTATTTAATCCAGAACTATTCCTCTCGCTCTTGTGTACAAAGTCTAGAAAGGCTGAGGTATTTTTTGATTAGTTTTGTCTTTTTACTGTGTTCGTATAAGTTTTGGTTTGTTTATTTTGCAAGTTTTACATTATAATATAAATACAGTCAAACTTCTGGAAATTACACTTTTTATACAGTATCCTAGGTTCAAATCCTTGGAGTACCACATGTATTTGCTAGTTTCATTAGTAAGTTACTTTGCGAGTTGGTGATAATATGAATTAATGTAGCCTATGTCTGTTGCAGCTGACGTCAACCAAGCCGTACCTCCGCAAGAAAGCTGTGTTATTATTGTACAAAGTGTTCCTGAAGTTCCCCGAGGCCCTGCGACCGGCCTTCCCGAGACTGAAGGAGAAACTCGAGGATCCGGACCCGGGCGTACAGTCGGCTGCCGTTAACGTTATCTGTGAACTGGCTCGCAAGAACCCCAAGAACTATCTGAGTCTAGCGCCGGTCTTCTTCAAACTTATGACCTCATCGACCAATAACTGGATGCTCATCAAGATCATCAAACTGGTAGGTGTTATACCTTAATGTAATTATAAGTAGGATAATATGTCTTATTCATACACGGTGTTCCAATTAGTACATATACTGTAATTGATAAAACAATCAATAACATAAAGAATAATCAAGAGTATCGGTGATGCGATGCGTACTAGCAGGCTTTGATGGTTTGGACACATGGAGAGGATGGATGAAACAAGTTGGGTGAAAAGATGCAAGTCAATGAACTTGGAGGGAGCTGCACCAAGGGGCGTACCAAGAAAGACATGGGATCAGATTTTGCAGTCTGACATTGAATCAAAGAACCTGACAAGTTTGGCAGCTCTGGACAGGGCTGCCTAGAACGCCGCCATTAGGACATGAAACCGGAACCGCACTTTGTGTGGAGCACTTAGTCTTTAAATTTGTGTATGTATGGATGTGATACATATACCACATTATCCAAGGATCTGGTGTATACCAGTACAGTATGTCAAACTGGTGAACAAAAAATTATAAAATATTAAGAAGTGATTTGGTTAATAAGCATGAATTATATGTTATTTTATAGTTCATAAATACTGTATATTACTTCCCATGTACTAGATATAAGATTATTATTAACTAGTATTTGCAGTTAATTTTCATTAGTATGCATTTTTGTGCATCAATTTGTGTACGAAGTGACCTCACCATGTATATTTTTCTTAGCCATTGGTCAAATTCCTTGTCCTCAACTTTGTAACTCCTCTGTTTGAAGATTTAGAAGTAAAATATACAGTACAGGTATTGTTATTTATGAAAACTTAGTCTAATATGGTGCAGAAACAATAATTTTACTTTTTTTCATTTAGTATCGAGAACTCGGCAACTAAGGGATTACAATGTCTAGCAGGTGAACTATGCTGTTGGTATTTACAACTTATGTTACCGTATGTTGAAACGAGAATTTGACGATGAAGTTGTTTCAGTTTGGCGTTCTGACATCTCTAGAACCCAAGCTTGGTCGCAGGCTCAGTGAACCTCTCATTGATATAATTAGCAGGTACTGGTACTGGAAATTATGTTACCCCCTGGTACTAGTAGATGATGACTCCTTTATAATTAGCAGGTACTGGAAAGTTATGTTATCCTGGTACTGGTAGATGATGACTCCTTTATAATACCTTTAACCCCTACTGTACCATAGGGTACTAGCATAAATGTATCCCCCAGTCCCAAGCAATGTGGCCAAAATGGCTTCAGAGGCAAGATATAACAACCTCTCACCTCAAAAGATAGAGGAATACTGCCTCTCCCAGCATGTGGGGGCTTGGATATAAGCTGAGAAGTGTTGCCAAGGTCTTAGAGCAGTGCTCAAATGTTGTGGTACCAGGTACTGCCTGATACTGGCAGTTACAAGGATTGTACGTATAATACTGACGGCTGGCAACAGTCGCTGGGACTGGGGAGTGATTTATCTACTAACGGCTCTCTGCCGTCGCTGGTACTGATCGGGTTAACTGTACACGGCTTAGTAATGTACTGTATATTGCTAGATATAATATGCTAATAGACTTTTCACTCCTTCGACACTTTATAATTTCCATCATATTCTGGTTACCATTAGACAATTTTCTTTTGTTTATAATCTACCTCTAGGACTCAAAGGGGTAAAAACGATCTCAAACCCTCCGAATAGCATAGGTTATTCTTAAGCTGCATAAAATTGTCTAATGTCAGCCAGATTCAAGGGCATAAAGACGTCATCATGCTGAAGGGGTTAAAGAGTACCAGTTGTTTTAAGTACTTGGGAGCTGTGTTGTATATAAATGGATATTAATTGACCACTTGCGAGTGTCAGGCTATAAGGAAGTTGGAGCCGTGAACATCGATATTAAACAGAAATACAATAACAATGTGGGTATCGGATGGATGAAAAGTATGATCAATTTGGTTTTATGTATTTATATATGTATTATGACCGTATTTTAGCTGATAATTCTGCTAAATATCGATGGCCACAGCTCCAACTTCCTTATAGATCGAAACTCGCAAGTGGTCAATTGTGGTCATGTGCTGAACCCTTGCAGTAGTTAACTGTTTTGTTAAGAGTTGTGTTATCGGGCGTACCACTATCGACATACAACATAAATGATCTATAAATACTTAACCTAACTAAAAAACCTAACCTAACCTAGTAGTCTCATTACTACATGAATACTAGGTTAGGTTAGGTTAGCTTAATGTTTTAGAGAGGTGTTATGCTGTATGTCGGTAGTGGTACGCCCGATAACACAACTCTTACCACTGTTTTATCCTAATGTACACCCGCTAATAGAGATAGCTGTAACAAAGCTAATTTGATATGAGTTGGTAAGTAATAATTATCTCTGTTAAGTAGATGTAATAACTAACTCATGTAGTTTATCCCACCCCCTGCAGTTTGGAGCGTTGACCCCTCTAGAACCTCGCCTTGGCAAGAAGTTGATAGAACCCCTCACAAACCTCATCCACAGGTAAATACTCTCTTTATTATTGGATGTACAGTCGTGCTAATAAGTGATGTCTCGGCACCAAGTATGTTTTGATCAATAATTGGTATCAGCAATATCTAAGCTGCATTTCTTCATATCCAGTGAAATATACAAACATGTTCCTACACTTACCCACCCTATTCAACATCCGACAGACATTAATACAGCACAGAGCAAGCCAAACGTAATGACAGCTGGGACATGACTTATTAGCGCGACCGTACAAATGTGCGCATCTGTTCTTGACCCCCTTCAGGATGCACACAAATCACAAACACTTATCACATACAAGTGGAAACACAGATCCTCCTCCTGCAGACCCATCACTACTTGTCACAAAATGTATATCAAACTAGGCTACTGGGATTCACTAGTCAGCGCTAACTGCTCTATTCCTTGGTTTCACACTCATGTCCACGTCTGTACGGTGGCGCTAATAAGTCATGTCTCGGCTGTCATTACGTTTGGCTCGCTCTGTGCTGTATTCATGTCTGTCAGATGTTGAATAGGGTGGGTAAGTGTAGGAACATGTTTGTATATTTCACTCGATATGAAGAAATGAAGCTTAGATATTGCTGATACCAATTATTGATAAAAACATACTTGGTGCCGAGACATCACTTATTAGCGCGAGTGTTTTGTTGTAAATGGTAAAAACACAACATTTAGGTTTAGAATAACTTCCAGCCATGTACAATACAGTATATATATTTTTAGATGTATCCCTTTAGCTGTATGATGCAAAAGTTTAGTTAATGGTATATTAGAATTGCATTGACTATCTTTACTCTTTGGAGAACCTTTTAAATTTATATTTGTCTTCATATTAATGCTTAAATTACAGTCGAACAAAGTATATCTTGATTAACAGTATTTTTTAAGTGTTATACCATCCTGCCGGCTGGTCTAGTGGAGAGTGTCTGGAATTTCTACCCTGGAGTCTCGCAGACTTAAGCATGACGGTTTTTCACTGGCCCTGATTGGTACGGTCTTCCTTGAGCAAGAGGATGGGTAATGGTCTCTGTTGGCTGTTACAATAGCATTATCATTACTTTCATATTCCCTCGAGCCATGGCATGGTTGGTAGGGCATCTGGCTTCTGATCGGAGGGTCGACAGTTCGATATCACACTATGCCATTGGTAGACATCAAGAGTTTGGACACTCAGGTCTAGTGATTTGTGGCAAATGTCCAGTAAAGTTCCTGTAACAAGGGCATGCCCTAGCCCTGTCAATCAAGGGAGTTTATGGTGTTTAAAACTGCATCATCGTCATCAATCAATTACATTAACTTTTTCCCCAACGCTACTGAATAATGTACTATAAAGAATTTTGTATGATTGCTGATATAATGTGATTTAATAATTTGTCATTATTTGTGTTATGATTTGTAACTAAGGCGTTCTCTCTCTCTCTCTTCCTCCCAGCACGTCAGCCATGTCACTGTTGTACGAGTGTATCAACACAGTCATTGCCGGTAAGTCACTACAACAATACTCGTCATCTTATAATACCCAGAGAACAAATGCCTGAGCGGATCTTGAAAGGGTTAACCCGTTGAGCCCCATCCGAAAAGTAACGTAATGTAAAACCCGGTCCCAGGCATTATTCATATTTGTTCATTTTTGTTATAATATTGAAAATAATCGACACTGGAGCTGTGCGATACATAAGTAGGCTTCAGCCAATGGGTGTCGCTAGGGCTGGATGGGTTAATGAGAACGTTCATATTTATCTTTGTATGATTTTACTAAATAATGCTTCAATATTCAATTCAAGTAGAATTTTTATGTTTACAGTATTAATAATTTTATATACCTAGTCTAACCTGCTCATAATCGTATGAGGATGATATAGAGCCTGTGTCATTTAAGATACCGGGTAGTTATATATATTATTGTTGAGGAATATGCACAATATAACTAATATAAATGTTAATGTACTGACCTGGTTTTCTCTCTCTCTCTCTCCCCCCCCCTCCCCCGCCCCATGTCTGCTCACACAGTGCTCATTTCTATTTCTTCAGGGATGCCCAACCACAACGCCTCCATACAGGTACAATACATGTTTTCCTGCGTCACACTCTAACACTAGGACAAATACGGAAAATTGAGCTATGGTTCCTATTATTGTACTCATTACATAATTCATTACCTGAAATGAGTGGGAAAATTATTGAAGAGAAATCTATTATGACAAAAACAAAATGAAAATGTCTGCCATGGCCATCCTCTAATGGGGGTTTCCCAGAAGGATGGAAGGTGTCGTAGATAACGAAAATTATCATTATATCTACCAATTTTGAAAGCATTCTTATTTGAAAGTTTTTTTGCTATACGCCGTAATTCCCGAGAAAGGGTGGCCATAAATATTAGGCATTTGTCACGAATCTCTAGGTCAAGTTGCCAGGGCTTGACATCTACCAATAACATTTTGACAGTGCGGTCTCGATCCGGCGACCCTTTGATCAGCAGCTGACGCTCTACTGACTATGCCATGGCTCGAAAGATGAAAGATGAAAGATGCACTTTCTTAATTGGCCATGGTAAAACAGGAATTCTTTTGACACATATGTTATTTGGTGATCTTTGGAACCATAGGCAGTTTTCTGTATTCCCTAGTGCTATGTTCTATGTGGTATTTAACTGATTTTATTGATTAAGTGTAAGGTGTTACTTAGTGGAGATGATGATTTGAAATTCCTCTTGTAATATTAACCCTTTGAAGCGCATAGATACCAGTTTAATTTGTTTTTGTATTTAAGTTAGTCTTCTAAAAATAGTTTTCTTTCAAACCATTAAAGAAAGTGAAAAGGTTTGAGGCAACTAAATAAATTTGTTTATGGTGCATCTGGGGGTGTATGTTACAAACACCGCGAATCGCGTTCTGCGCATCAGGGGGTTAACTTTGTCACTATGATTCCTACAGGGTGTCAAACGAAAGCAAAGTCCATTTTTTTAGTCTTTATTATTGTGTTCGAATCCCGGGAGGATCATATGCTTTCCAACTTGACTAATTCCTTTACTAATTGACTAATTCCTTGAACGTGACGATAGTGCATTGTTATGTGTGCGATTAGTTTGCTTGGGAAACAGATTAATTTGCTCATGTAGTAATGTACACCCTATGTTGTGGATTGTGTGCTTTTATTTCATAACTGAATGCTAGCTAGCTAGCTACTGAATTATGAAGTTTGCCTGTACCAAAATGGCCCCGGGCACAGCGATCGGGATCAGTAGCTCTGAATTATGAAGTTTGCCTGTACCAAAATGGCCCCGGACACAACGATCGGGATCATATGATGCCCACCGGATTTCGTGGGTTATGGGGAGATTTTCACTTGAGGGTGATTTTTTTCGGGACCCCCCCCTTCTCCCTCATGTTTAAAGGGTTTCAAAATGCAAATGGGTGTAACTTAATTAATGCTTACAAATGTACTTATTCCTTACATACAAAAATGATAAAGGTAGAGTGTTCAAAGACAGTGTGGGATTGTTGTGTATTGGTGTTTCTCTGTGATTTATATTGCTTATGAACAAATTGATCTTTCTTAATTGTGATATGTATGTTTCCTTGTGTTATGTGTACAGTACTATAAATGTTCCAAGTAAGTAGGCCAAAACTCTCGAACATTAACCTCTAACTCGCAAACGTAGGGATGCGGCGACCCCACCGCCCGCCACTTTGGTGGTGCAATCAGCTTCTGGAGCAGTGGACCACTGGTTCCTATCTTAGTAAATTCCTGTGCTTGGTATGCTTCCAGCCAGGGCCCCACTGGGGTCAATAAAATAGCAAAACATTGGTGGAACTGCCATCTGGGTGAGGGACTCCTCTGGCCCTGCTCCTTGAGTGTTAAGGGTCATAATCCACTTAGTGGAAATGGCACTGTGGAGTGGGTCAGTCGGGGCATGCCTGGGAGCCTGGAGGCAGTTTCTGCCATGGCCATCCCTTATGGGGTGCTTCCTTTGGAAGCGGGGCATCAGATTTGATGATGATGATGATGATGAACTCGCAAATGGCTAGAGTAATTTAGCTAATATTTCTACCATTTGGAAAAGATAGGCCTGTCTTGATAGCGTAATGCATAAGTGCGCGGTATTTCGGTTTGAGTCCTTGGAGTGCCACATGTATTCGTTGATTTCATTAATTGAGTTTAGAAGTAAAGTTGGTTGGTGAAAAAATATGAATAGGAGTTGAAATTGACAACCCATTTGCTCTCGCCCTTTTTGAGTTAGAGGTGAGAGTTTACGATTTCTGACCTACCTACTTAGAACAGGGTATAGTGTTTGTATGTGTGTTTGTGTATATTTGTGTGTGTTTGTGTATGTGTGTGTATTTGTGTATGTGTTTCTCTAATGCCTGTATGGAGTAGCTCCTGCGAGGCGACGTTTGCTGAATGTTTACATGATGACCACGACATGGGTGAAGTATTGAACCATTTGTATTTTTCATTTCCTGCACAAAAAGTAAATTTAATATTGAGAATACTTTTAGAAATAGTGCACAGTACTTTTATAAATTATTTTAATATGTCCTTTTTTCTATTTTTTTTAAGGAGTGAGGCTGCTATTATTGCTGGTTTGTTTATACAGTTCAAGGTTTTAAAATGCATCAGCATTTTTGTCCATGAGGGTACAATGTAAGAGAGGGAGGTGATGTGCAATACTGGAAGCTAATAATAATAATCATCACCTACAAATAATGTTTTCAAAGAATCAGAGGAGTGTTACAGATAAATTTTAGAGGAATTGATTGATTGATGATTGATGCAGTTTTTAGCGCCGTACACTCCCTTGATTAACAGAGCTAGGGCACGCCCTTGTTACAGGGACTTGACTGGACATTTGCTAGGCCGAGCTGTCCAAACTCTTGACGTCTGCCAATGGCACGGCGTGGAATCAATCTGCTAACCCTTTGATCAGCACCAGCAGTCGGACGTGCTACCGGCCATGCCACGGCCCATGGGCATTATTATCCAGTTATTTTATAGTTCATATGGAGACCTGCAGAAAGATGTTCTTGGGCATCAAGGTGTGCAGGTGCTTGGTGGGAAGGATTTAGTGTAGGGTCATGATATAACATAACTTTTTCATATCTCGGCGGGTGCCCAACCCCGAAAGGGGTTGAAATAGGGGAGCTATCCCCCCGCCAAAGGTGGCTTTCTAGGGCCTTTCCTAGCTGATGCTGAGAGGATTGGGTTCTAGTCATGTGGTGATGGGCTGGTCTATCAGAGTGAGAACTGAGCGATCTCTGCCATACCCATAGCTTACTCTGACTGTTCCTTTTACTTATATGTTTTCTAAATCTCAAGTCTTTTCCGTGGATTGACCTCCCAATCTACCAAGATTGGAAGCCAAAGCGTCACATTTTTCCTTTGCCCCTCAACTTTCTCTTCATAATTGCTGAGGGGCACAGGGTCCTGGATGGGGCTTTGGTTTCCCGGGCGTTTCCGCACCCTCCTCAGCTCCCAGTCATGGAGTGGCTTCGGTCACCCAGGCTTTGTTGTGGTCGGCGGGGAGGGTTCTGTGGGGGCGCTCGGTTATGGCCTTGGCCTTGCTCGGGGCCTTGGGGCTGTTCGGCCAGGCAGCTTGGGGAACAACAACAACAACAACAACAACTTATTCATATCTTCCTTGTGAGATTATGCAGTGCTGTTTTTGTGTAGACCATAATAGTATTGTTGTTGCTGTTCCCTAGGCTGTCTGACCGATCAACCCCAAGGTCCCGAGCAAGGCCAAGGCCTTAACCAAGCGCCCCCACAAAACCCTCCCTGCTAACCACTAATAAAGCCTAGGTGACCGAAGCCATTCCAAGGCGGGGAGCTGAGGAGGGTGCGGAAACGCCCGGGAAGCCAAAGCCCAACCCAAGGCCCTGTGCCCCTAAGCAATTATGAAGGGAAAGTTGAGGGGCAAAGAAAAAATGTGACGCTTTGGCTCCCAGTCTGCCAACCTCTAGGTTGGCAGTAGGGAGGTCAATCCACGGAAGAGATGCCGTCACTTGAGATCTAGAAAATATATAAGTAAAAGGAACAGTCAGAGTAAGCTATGGGTATGGCAGAGAATGCTTAACTCTCACTCTGATAGACCAGCGCATCACCACACCGTATTCAGTGTTATTGTGTCTTGTTATTTGAGGTGTTTTATGTGTTTTTCTCTGCTTGATGGGGGTGTTTCATGTGTTTTTCTTTCATTAATTTAGGTGTTTTATTGTGCTTTTTTTCAGCTGTGTGTTCAGAAGTTGAGAATCCTCATAGAAGACTCGGATCAAAACTGTAAGTGTACTTCATTATTTTCATTTATATTTATAAAGATTTATCCTGTACAGTCGCGGTCAAATGTTGTCTTACGTCCATAGTTTGAACTCTGGTTATTTTCACAAGTTCTTTTGTCTTTAACACTTTCAAGCTCCAATATGCGTTTCTGTTGTTTTATGGTTACTATTAGATGATTTTATTCAGATTACTAATGGTATACGGAAGTCAAAGGGTTGATTGAGATAGTATTTACCCTTTTAATACCCACAGATCCTTCCTAAGCTGCATAAAATCGTCTAATTATAGCCAAAGTAAACGGCTACAACGCGTCAGAGCTTCAAGGGGTTAATAGCGATTTTGATAAGCTCTTTTGTCTTAATATTGTCTCGTCCTTGTTTTGGTTTGTTTATTTTGCAAGTTTTACATTTTAATCTCTAGTCAAAATTTGAACAATATCATCTGCACATGTACATTAGCGCTAAAGTCATGTCTCAGCTGTCATTACGTTTGGCTTGCTCTGTGCTGTATTAATGTCTGTCAGATGTTGAATAAGGTGGGTAAGTGCAGGAACATGTTTATATATCTCACTCAAAATTAATAAATTTAGTTTAGATATTGCTGAAACCAATTATGGATCAAAATAACCTGGTGTCGAGACATCACTTGTTTGGCCGACTGCACACAAAGCCTTTATACCTGTACAGTATTCCAGTTTTATTTAGTGTGGTTCAGGTTTTTTTATTATTTTGTTTATTTTTTTTTTGCAAATTTTACATTATAATTACCTGTCTTGGAAAATTTATATTATTTATATATTTCTTTTCATTGTGGTTTAAGAGTTTATTTGTTTTTATTACTGGAACATCAGGTAAACAAAGGTAAAGGGGAAAGAGGAGTGTGTGGTAACCACCGAGGAATATGCCTTCTAAGCGTAGTAGGGAAGGTGTACAGTAGGGTAGTGATTGAGAGAGTGAGAGCGAGAATGGAGAAATGGATAGGTGACAAGCAGGGCGGGTTTAGGAAGGGAAGAAGATGTGTAGATCAGATTTTTGCCCTGAATTGTGTTGTGGTGAAATATCTGGAGAAGAAACAAAAAGGTGTACAGTATGTTGCCTTTATGGACTTGGAGAAGGCCTATGACAGAGTTGATAGAGAAGGTATGTGGAAAGTACTTAGAATATACGGAGTAGATGGCAAGTTGCTGAAACCAGTGGAGAGCATGTATAAGGGTGCAAAGGCGGCAATATGTGTGGAGAATGAGCTCTTTAACCTGAATGTTGGGTTGAAACAGGGGTGTGTGATGTCCCCGTGGTTGTTTACTGTATATATGGATGGAGTCAATACAAGGAAGAGCAGTGGATGTTGGTGTGTCGCTGATAAGGGAGGGAAACAAACGGAAGTTGCCTGTACTGCTGTTTGCTGATGATACAGTTCTGATGAGCGATAGTGAATGGGAGTTGCAGGGTCTGGTAAATATGTTTGGAACAGTGTGTTAAAAACAGAATCTGAGAGTAAATGCAGGGAAGAGCAAGGTTATGGTCTTTGAAAGGGGTGCAGCCACAGAGTGTGAGGTGAAGTTTTTTTTTTTTGCTATATCGATATTACCACAGTGATTTGGATTAGTTCTTTTGTCTTTATATTGTGTCGTTCCTGTTTTGGTTTGTTTTGCAATTTTAAATTATAATTATAATTAATTTTGAACAGTCTGGTTTGCCGCCCATGCTGTACACACCCCTTCCCTTGTTTACTGGTGTGCAGGACTTTTGCTTTTTATTGTACAGTATTCTTGTATCTGCAAACTGTAGGCTACCCTGTACAAAATAGGTTGGCCAGAAATTGTTAACCCTAACCTCTATAACTCAAAAAGGGCTAGAGCAAATGGGCTGTGAATAAAATGTTGATAAATTCTATTGTCTTTATATTGTGTCGTCTCTGTTTTGGTTTGTTTATTTTGCAAGTTTTACATTATAATTTCCATAGTTTTTCCCTGGCTGACCATTCCCAAATGGTAGAATTACTAGGTGGATTACGCTGGTCGTTTGTGAGTTATAGAGATTAACGTTAAAGAGTTTTGGCCTACATACTTGAAACAGGGTATAGTTGCTATCTCATAGTTTGGTTGTCTGCATCTTTGATACAGTTAGAAAATTAAAATAATCTATATCTACCGGTATCTATCTATTACCTGACACTGTGATCCCTGAAGGGGTGGCCACGAACGAACCGCCCCCATGCACCTCTGTCTCCAGTCAGTCGATGCCCCTCCTCCCAACCAGCACTGCCTTCATCCACATACTTCCCCACTCCATCCTTCCACCTCTCTTTCGGTCTACCTCTCTCTCTCTGTCCCCCCTCCTCGCTCTCACACACCCTCTGTCACTCTCTCGCCTCCCACACTCCATATGGCTGAACCATCTCTAGGTGCTCCCCTTCACACTCTCCAGCACATCTACCTTCACACCACACCTCCCTCCCATTTCCTCATTCGTCTGTCCATCCCTCCATGCAACTCCGCACGCACCTCTCAAGTAACTCATTTCCATCCCTCTCACTTTTGGTCTGAGTCTCTTCTCAAACGTCCATGAAAATAATGAAATTAAAAATATAGTCTTTACTATCTAGCCTATCTATGTATGTATATAGTCAGACACATAACCCATAGCTGGAGGTGGCCGACTCGACACAGAGCCCGAACAGGGAGAACTGTAAAAAAAACAAAAAAACAATCAGACACACACAAATTCACACTCATCTAGGTCGTCCAGGAGAAGATCCAGAGATCCAAGCCCATTTGGGGTCTCCAGCAGGATTCTCAAGTCCTAGACCTCCCGGAGAGGTTCCGGTCTCCGCAGGCAAACATGCAGCGAAGCTGTACCACCACACATCCAGGCGTACCCTTCATATATACCGGCTCGCTGGGCCAGGCGAAGATCAGTAAAATAGCTGGAATATTGGCCTTTTTGATGTGTGAGAGAGCACATGAGTGATACAGCCATATGTCGGGCTTCAGTGCGCGCCCGGATGCTGTTGCGAGCTGTTGGAGTCCGCCTATGCTCCCTCCAATGCCTGGCCTCTCTCTCAGTGCTCATAATAGCCTCAAAATGGGTGCCATAGGATAGGCCAATATTCTCTCCCGTCATATGACAGTCACCGCGAATTAAGGGTTAAGGTTCATGATATCTATCCTACCTATTTGGAACAAGGAATACAGTAGTTTAGGAGTTTTGGAAATTAGAATACTTTTGATACAGAGTTTAAGGTTCATGATTTCTGGCCTACCCATTTGGAACAGGTCATAGTTTGGAAGTTATGAAGATAGCTTTATATGTGTGTGTGTGTATATTGACATGTATTAACCCTCCAGGCCCGGCTATTGTATTCTATAATTTCCCCGAAACCCGGGGGTTTTGGCCGAAAAACTTCTACGCCTAGCCTACCGTATCTTTGTTATTTTAACTGCTTTCGCATTCCCGCACATCCCCAAGCGTAGATATGTTTTGTACCTGTAGAATGGCGTTGAGTAGAGCTCTCTAAGTCAACTGGTTCAGTTGTGATGACGATTTCCGTGGAGAGAACTTTGTGGCGATATCAGCCACTTATCACTACTTTTCACTACTTTTCACTACTTAACAATAACACACAGCCACACACGAACAAGGACGCCTCTCCTTCTTGTGGTCGGAGATGCGCGGCGTTGGTCCAACCGGCTGTTGTTTACATGCGTCGGACGGACACCTCGCACACCAAGCTTACAGGCTTTCAAGCTGCCGGAGCCTCAGAGCCCTACCGGGTTCTGCGGGGGGTATTTGTTATGGGTTTCTCAGAGCCCAACCGGGTCTGGTGGGTTAAGGAGTACAGATACTGCAGTATTATAGATGTGTAAGGACTTCTTTTAGGATTTGTATTCATTATCTTTTCAAATGATCTACCATATCTATTTAACCCTTTCTGTAACGGTGATGTATTTTTTATTAATTTTTTATTTAGCTGAAGGAAATAATTTAATAGTTGCCAGAATATAATGAAATGTACGTCACCGGTGCTGAATGGGTTATTGCCGGACGCCTTACTCCCCCTTATGAGGGCGGCCATACACAAACGCCCCCAAGCAGACCTGTCCCCTGTGAGAAGGAAAACCCTTGCCAGTTTATTCAAGGACTTACAGGATTGTAAATTATCTCTGCTTCAAGATCCTATATGCATTAGTTTTCTATTTTCTTGCCATTATTAGACAATGTTATTCAAATTAGGATGTGTATATGGAAGTCAGATTGTTGAGTTAGTTAACCCTTTCACGCTTATGACGCAATTTTGAGCCTATTAGGGATACTTTAAAGCCTTTGTTACCATCAAGGGTATTTAGAAACCTTTCGTTTAATTACTTCAACCTCTGCAGTTGTCTTTGAGTTAGCTGTGGGCAGAAAACTAGTTTTGGAGAGGTAATTATAAGAGTGAGAGAACTATTTCTTATTGCTAATCTGGCAACCTCTGCGTCATAAAAGCGTGAAAGAGTTAAGAAGGACCTATGTTACTACGAGGGTTTATTGAGATGGTATTTACCCATTTGAGTCCTATAGGTAGAATATAAACTCAAGAAAATTGTCTAACGGTAACCAGAACAGGATATTTAAGTTATGTACTGGTGGTGAAGGAATCAAGGGGATATTTGTATTTATTTGTTTTTATTTGTGCATTTATTTATTTATTTATTTTATTGTAGTAAGCATTGTTTCCACAGCGATTTTGCTTAGTTATTTTGCCTTTATATTGTCTTTGTCTAAGTTTTGGTTTGTTTAGTTTGCAAGTTTTACATTTTAATTTATTTATTATTATTCGTTTCCTCCCAAGACCTCTATCAAGCTTTAATAAATGCCCCCAAGACCTCCCTTCGAGATAATTTGTTTAAATTTTTCGGTAAAATAATTGTTAGTTCTTTTTATTCAGGCTATCATTACATGACTACTGTTTTGGAAGGATATATGATAAGTCAATGTATTAAAGGAAATATTATACACCTCTGATTACTAGGCGTCCTTCCTAAGCTGCATAAAATTATCTAATAATAGTCAGAATATAAGGAATAATGGCGTCACCTGAACTGAAGTGGATAACCCTTTCAGTACCGGTGCCGTCCTTTCAACTTTATTCTGGCTACTATTTGACGATGTTATTGAGTTTAATAAGACCTCCAGCGATTAACAGGCTTCGAACTATCTCACCAAACCCTTTTTACTACCACAGATCCTTCTTGAACTGCACAAAATCGTCTACATATACTGTAGCTAGAATTCAATTAAAAAGACATCGCCGGTACAGATGGGGTTAATGCGGGGAATGCCTGTACAGTATACATGTACTGTAAATATGTACTGTCATAGACTGCAGTAGATCTGGACTTGACACGAAAATGGAACCTTGCAGTACGGGACCCAAAATCGGAAAACTAACCCCCAAGTTCAATCTCGAGACTGAAAATTTAATATTTTTGCGGTTTCGAGGTTCGAACTTGGGGGTTCGTTCTCCAATTTTGGGTCCCTTACTGCAAAGTTCCATTTTCGTGTCCAGTCCAGATCTATTGTAGTCTATGGTGCTGTATATATGTATGTTGCCCTATGTATGAACTTCCCATCACCCTTGACCTAAGCACCAGACACTAGTTTCTTAGTCTACCTTATAATATAATAGTCTACCCATTAATATAATACAATAAATAATATAAATAGTATAAATTGTTTAAATAGCTTCTCAGATCATTAAATTATTGGCAACCCCTCTTGACTTCTAGTTTAATTAATACATTTTTGAGACCTTTCTAAAAAAAAACTCTTGAATCTTTCTGTCAATAACATTTTTCCCCCTTCCTGCTTTGTAGTAGATGCTCAGAAAGACAACGTAGGTGTGTGTTAGTTTACTATCAGTGTGTGTTAGTTTGAATATGTTTACTATTAGTGTTTGTTAGTTTAATATCTTTACTATCGGTGTTCCAACGTTACTTTGCATGCTCATCTTTCCAGTATTTTGATTTAAATGTTTTATTGGGTGACGGGACGACTCGACCAGTAAACCATTTCAACCAGTAGATCTTGACCAGTGCTAACTCAACCAATACTGTTAGGTTGTTATTGTAGTTCCCTAGACTGTCTGGCCGAACAGTCCCGAGTCCGGCTGACCGAACGTGCTCCAGATGCTCGGGCCCCCGAAGGGGCCAGGGTGAGATGAGATCTGTCTCTGAGAGGGCAGTGGGTGAGGGGATCATAAGCCCACGGGCTGGCACCCTCGGTGGAATGCCCCCACCGACCGCAGCCTCCCTTGCAGTGCCACCCAATCGGGCGATCTCACCAGCACCTAGAAGAAAAAGTAGTACAGGAAAAGAGACAGACAGAAATGGCAAAGGTTGGGCAGAGGATGCCAAACCTCAATCTTGATAGGACCAGCCCTCACCCGACCAATACTGTTACGTTAAGTTAGGTAATGTAAAGCCAGTGTCACACGAGGGCATGTATCTGATAATTGGCTCGGAGTCACTTTATCTGATTCATAATATACTAAGGAATAGACTGTTTTTTTACCAATGCTACTTTTAGTTTAACTCTAATTTAAAGTTTGTAGCGTAAAATCATGACCATGTGTCTTAAAGCACCAATAAATTATGTATGTATGTATGTACTCAGGCACATACCCCATAGCTGGGGGTGGCTGACTCGAGACATAGGGTTCACACTTTTGCGTTCCCTTTCTCTCTCGGCTAGTGGGTGATTTTTTACAAGGGGAGGAGGATTCCTAGACCCCTGCCCCCAGAAGGAAAAATAGGACAGTTAAAGAGACTGACAGAAACAGCTAAGGTTGGGTAGAGGATGCCAAACCTCACTCTGGATAGGACCAGCCCTCACCCAATAAATTATGAAAACATTAAATATGGCCTATTAAGTTATTGTGAATACCAACATCTGAAACAGATAATCTGATACGTATAATGCCAGCTTATGATAAGGTTCGGACTATAAATTTGGCACTGGTTGAGATATATTGGTTGAACTGGTCTACTGGTTGAGTTGTCCGGTTTCTTGTAGTCATTTATTGGTCATGATACAGAGCTAAGGCGGCATGAATTCTGTAACTTTAGAGGAATATAATTAACATATACCTTTCCTACCATATACAGTATTGAGTTATTCGGCTTTATAATCTTGATTTTTTTTTTTAGATACAAAGATGTTTTTAGTAGCGGGAGATTTTGAATGCTTGCTGTTTAATCGATAAAGTTTGCGTGGAAGAGGTGATAAGGGGAGGTTTTTAGTTTGCACCCTAGACCTCTGTCAAGCTTAAAAAATAGCCCCTTGATGTGTTTTTTACCACCATCACTCCCTGCTCAAGAGCTGGACTAGGGTGGGTGCCCTGATGATCAGGGACTTCGGTGAACAGTTTACACGGTAGAAAAATTATATAGTATTGAACAACTGCAGGAGCGGACATATTTGTCAGGACATTACTATAGACAAGCTCTTCTATGGTGGCTGAAGATGTTGTAGTTTAGTTAGAAAAGTTTGCTTATTAGTCAAGAAATATAGCGTAAGATGCTGATAATGTAAGGTAAAGCAAATGCTGTATCTGGGTTCAGTTGATACTAGTGTCTGGTGCTTTATTCTGTCTACCCCTTAGCAACCCTTAGCAACAACCTTCATTTGCTGCCCTGTCTGTTCTTAATATCCTCTATATATCCTCTTAGTGAATCTGTCAAATGATTACAATAAGGAAATATTATTTTGTTTATCTTACTGTAATGTTATGTGGTTACCCATAGACCACAGTACATCTGGACTGGACACGAAAATGGAATTTTGCAGTAAGGGACCCAAAATCGGAGAACGAATCCCCAAGTTCGAACCACGAAACCGCGAAAATGAGATAGTTTCGCGGTTTCGAGGTTCGAACAAGGGGGTTCGTTCTCCAATTTTGGGTCCCTTACTACAAAGTTCCATTTTCGTGTCCAGTCCAGATCTTCTGTAGTCTACGGGTTACCCAAACATTTTATGGTTCCATTTGGTAGTGTTTGCATGTGTGTTAGTCATTCTTGATTGCTTATGTTGTCGTACATTCTTCTTGGTGGCTCTTTTTACATCATTCAGAATGTTCGTTATAATTACCGGTATGCCACAAACTTCAAATTCAAACCAGTGACATCAGTACAGTATTTTTTTTTCACCTAGTGAATCTGCTTGACCTGGGTTCGATCCCAGCCAAGGCGGACATTTAGTGGGTGTGGTAGTACGTCCTAGCATGTATATCATGTTCGCACCCAGTCAGGGGACACCTCAACAACGTATACAGACTAATATTCACACAGAACAAAGCCATTCCAACAGCTTCCTCTATCTACAACACCCCTTCTCTGCTATCTACACTTTCTCAGCCGTATGGTCCTAGTGTACTGTCTGATGGCGTATATAATGGAATTCCAAATGTAAGAGATGTGTGTTGTTGTTTTTTTTCTTTTTTTGTTTAGTTATTTCTGTTCATGCTCTGTCTCGAGTCGGGGTATGTGCCTGAGTATATACCTGGGCATATACAGGTCTCCCTCACTATCCGATGCCCCAATTTATGATATTATTATAGGTTTTTAGGTGTTTGGGTTGGTCACAGAATGCAGCCCCATTTACCCCATTCATTTTAGGGTTCGCTATACGATTTTTCTATTCAAGATCAGGTTTCCAGGAACGTAAACCAATCTTAAATCGAGGGAGACCTGTATACTATAACTGGGTCATTTTGCTTAGCTTAGGAGGGATCTACGTTCGTGAAATTATTAAAAAATAGCTTTTAAGGGGAGATATCGACTTGAGGGATTTTTTTCTGGACCCCTTTCTCCCTCATGTTTAGCCCCCATTGCTTTTGAGATTTTAAGACAGTCGCCCCATTAGTTTGGCGATTTTAAGAACTTTCGCCCCATTTCCGTCACTTTTCAGACCTTTCGTGCAATTTAGGTGTCGATTTTATCCTGGCGAGCGATAGCGAGCCTGTAATTTAAGAGGAACCGGCTTTCAGCCGGGACATTTTTCTATCGAAAAATGTACAAATTTATCTTGAAAGGGGCTCAACGGGATGTACTGTAATCTTAAGCTTGATGGAAAACTAGAGACCAAACTAGAAACCTCCCCTTAATCATCCCTTTCATTTCAACGGTAACATTTTGTATTACAGTACAGGTCTCCCTCGATATACGATTGGGTTACGTTCCTGAAAACCCGATCTTATATCGAAAAATCATATAGCGAACCCTGGAATGAATGGGGTAAATGGGGCTGCATTCTGGGGCCAACCAAAACCCCAACCCCAACACCTAAATACCTATAATAATCCTGTACCGGTTTTTAACTCTCGTAGAGCGGGGTGTCGTGTGTATATCACCGTAGCTACGCCAGGCGGGTATATTTGCCGAAAATGAGCTTCATTCCGTGCTCTTTTTCATGCGTAAGTCAGAGCCAGAGCGTAATACACTTGTATATCCGTGAAAGGAAGGGAGGATAATAGAGCTTTCCACTGACACCTGAATTTTATTAACCCCTTCTGTACCGGCGATGTCCTCTTCATTTTTTCTGGCAACTATTAGGCAATTTTATTCAGCTTAGGAAGGACGTTTACCAATTAAAACGGTACAGGTATATATATAATTTTGTTTTGTTTTTGTAGATACAGAATTCTAGAGTTTAAAGTTAACATACTTAGTAGTGTATAGGCCTACAGTAGTAAACAAAAATAGTGTTGATTTGCGAAAGGAAACTATATACTGTATTACCTATTCTTGTCTAATTATAAAAAATAAAATTGTATTTCCAACCCTCTCACTCTTGATATGTGCCTCTCCAACAACTTCCATGCTTCATTCCCGATATTGATGTAGAGTCGCGCTAATAAGTGATGTCTCGGCACCAAATATGATTTGATCAATAATTAGGATAATTATCGCGAATAGACTCACAGCGTTATTATACATAATTTATTAGGGAAAGTGAAGCTCTATGGAATCCTTATAATATACTCACATAGATTCCGTTGTGGTAGAATAGTTTTGATAAGTTTTGTAACTCGATTTTGTACCGCGCGTAAACAAACTCAGTCCCGCAATCTTGAGAGCTCCGCTACGGACGTGTTCATGTTTACAAAAAGTGTTCGAAATGGAGTACACTCGCTACGGTAAAGTGTTATGTTCTACAAAGATGTTATTGTATGTCTAATATATGAACCCACAGTAGCTGGCATGCAACTTGCAAGGGCTAGTGTTGTATCCCATGTACTGGGTCTAGGGCACTCTAGGGTTAGGTTTGGTTAGGTTGTTTGGCTAGGTTAATATACTAGGTCTCGGAAACGAGATTCGTAGTTGTGGTAGTATTTACATCAAAACTATAGTTAACTATCAAAACTATTCTTCCACAGTGGAATCTATGTGAGTATTATTATAAGGATTCCATAGAGCTTCACTTTCCCTAATAAATTATGTATAATAACGCTGCGAGTCTTTTCAAAAAAATTACCATAATTAGTATCAGCAATATCTAAGCTTCATTTCTTCATATCGAGTTAAATATACAAAAACATGTTCCTACACTTACCCCACCCTATGCAACATCTGACAGACATTAATACAGCACAGAACAAGCCAAACGTAAGACAGCTGGGACATGACTTAATAGCGCGACTGTACAGGAGTGAAGCATGGACGTTGTTGGTGACAAATAAATCAAGAATGGGAGAGGTGGATATGAATTACTTAACCCCTTGAAGCTCTGACGCGTTTTAGCAGTATATTTTGGCTATCATTAGACGATTTTATGCAGCTTAGGAAGAATCTGTGGGTATTAAAAGGATAAAGACTCTCTCAATCAACCCTCTGACTTCCATATACCCTTCCTAATCTGAATAAAATCATCTAATAATTACCAGAAAACAAAACAGAAATGCGTACTGGAGCTTGAAAGGGTTAAGATGTGAATGTGGAGTTACATTAAGGGATGGACAGACGAATGAGGAAGTACGAGAGAGGTGTGGTGTGGATTTAGATGTGCTGGAAAGTGTGAAAAAGAATACCTTGAGATGGTTCGGTCATGTGGAAAGTATGGGAAGCGAAAGAATGACTAAGAGAGTGTACAAGACCGACTTGACAGAGAGGGAGAGGTAGACCGAGAGAGAGGTGGAAGGATGGAGTTTAGAAGTATATGAGTGAAAGGGGTGTTGGATGGGAGGAAGGGCAAGGGAGAGGTAGACCGAGAGAGAGGTGGAAGGATGGAGTTTAGAAGTATATGAGTGAAAGGGGTGTTGGATGGGAGGAAGGACAGAGGGAGAGGTAGACCGAGAGAGAGGTGGAAGGATGGAGTTTAGAAGTATACGAGTGAAAGGGGTGTTGGATGGGAGGAGGAGGGGCATCGGTCGGTTGATGGGGGACAGAGGTGCTTGAGGGCGATTAACCCCTTCTGTACCGGTGATGTACTTTTCATTATATTTCTGGCAACTGTTGGATGATTTTGTACAGCTTAGGAAGGACAGCTACCCATTAAAAGGCTATAGACTAATCCCATTAATCCTTTTAGCTACCATATATCCTTCCTAAGCTTCTTAAAATCTTCTAAAAGTAGCTGAAATCAAATAAATTAAAATGTAAAACTTGCAAACTAAACAAACCAAAATTGGGACAAGGAGTCAAATTAAATTATCAAAATCGCTATGTGGAAACAACGCTTACTAAAATGAAAATTATTAAATAAAAGAACACAATCCACCACATAGGGTGCACATTACTACATGAGCAAGTTAATCTGTTTCCCAAGCAAACTAATCGCACATATAACAACGCACTATCGTCACGTTAAAGGAATTAGTCAAGTTTGGGAAGTCCGGGACGTTCTGGTAAATTTGACTAAACTCTGCATGAATAAAGAAACTACATGTTAAATGTTAAAATATTATTTAAAATCAAATTTGCAACATGACAAGACATTAACAATAGTACAAAATACAAATATTGATAAGATATCTATACTATTACAAAATAATATATAAAATACAGTACAGCACTCACTAACGATAGTGCTATCGGGTAGGTACCTGTAAGCATAGCATGCCTCAAGTGACCCCTATCAATAACTACCCTACAAATAACCTACATTTATCGCACATATAAACTAAGGAAATAAATCGCAAAAGCAAGCAATTGATACTATCGACAATGAATACATATAATATAAAGACAAATAATTGCAAAATATGAAGTAACAACAGATTTAAACAAAGAGTACTCTTTTAACAAGAACAATCAATTTTAAAAAATCATCAATATTAATATTAATAATAATAATAATAGAAAAAAAAAAGATAAACAATAAATACAGACAAAAAGTAAGCAGAGGTTATACAAGAAACTTCAAGTTAAAAATGTTTGATTAAAATTATTGATGTCAAATTTTAGAATACAGTCACAATAATTGACCCTAAAAAGATTAAATTTATGGAACAATTTACTTACCTCAAAACCTCTGTCCACTAAGAGTCTGTATAGTAACCTAGCTCTAGCCCAAAAGTCATCTACTTTAGTGCAGATTTTACAAAATCTTATTAATTGGGAATAAAAACAATTATAAGTTATTTTACTATCGATATTACTACTAGGGAAAGGAAAGTTTATTACGTTAAAATTAAAATCATCAACTTTGTGATATACTTTAAGTATGCACTGTTCATTAACAATCTCTATATTTATATCAAGAAAATTTTCAACTTTATAATTTACGTTACATTGTGTGAGGGGAATAGAATTAGGGTAAATAAGTTTAGCAACTTGATTAAAATTTAACAAATTGCAAACAAGAATATCATCAATATATCTACTATTATTACTTAACAATTTAGCAAGTGCTAATTTTTCTGGGATTTTATTTTTCTTGCTACTGTCAACTAAGTCTTTTATATATTTAAATTCTAAAGCAAGCAAGAATAAGTCTGCAATTAAAGGGCTAGCATTTCCACCCATAGGAATTCCTAATATTTGTTTGAAAATGTAAGGCCCGAATCTAACATAAAAAAAGACGTCGACGGTAAAGAAGGGGTTAATTCGTGGCCAGTCCTTCGGGATCATGGCATAAACAGCAGATAGATACGTAGATAGAATTTTAGCCAACTACAGTAGACTCCCTTTTATCCAAAAATCATGAGTATTTTGATATTTTGGATAAGCGATTTTTACGAATAAACGTTATTGAATATGTTATTGGTAGATGTCAAGCCCGGGCAACTTGACCTAGCAATTCGTGACAAACGCTTTATCTCGGGAATTACGGCGTCTGGCAAAAAACAAAACAAACAAACATATTTTTAAGACCAAGTAGTCCTTGCGTTTATCTTGTGTCGTCCCAGTTTTGGTTTGTTTATTTTGCAAGTTTTACATTATAATTTACAATAATACTCTTTTGGTTCTTTATTTTTTCTTATATTTTTGACTAGCAATATATTTTGTATCAAGTTTTGTAATGATATGTTGTTTTTTGTTGTCCACAGTGAAGTACCTTGGACTGCTGGCCATGTCCAAGATCCTGAAGACCCATCCCAAGTCTGTCCAAGCTCACAAGGATCTGGTGCTGCAATGTTTGGATGACAAGGATGAGTCTATCAGGCTTAGAGCTTTGGACCTGCTCTATGGCATGGTTAGTACTACACCTCTTCTCCCTCATGTTTAGCCCCACTAGTTTGCAGAATTTAGGATGTTTGTTCCATTAGTTTAGGAATTTTTAAGACCTTTCGACCCATTATTAGGACCTTTTGTGCCATTCAGGTGTCAAATCTTTCTGTATTTTTGGGAAACCGGCTACCGAAAAATTTACAAATCTATCTAGAAATATGTATATACTCAGGCACATTACCCCATACTTGGGGGTGGCCGACTCGAGACAGAGCTCGAACAGAAACAAAGTTTTAAGTTCCAATTCTTTGGGTCCGGGACCACTTGCGCGTTCCCTCGCCCCTTTCTCTGTCTCATCTAGGTGAATTTTACAAGGGAGGAGGATTCCTTGCTTCCCGCCCCCGAAGTAGGAAAAGAGATAGAAACAGCTAAGGTTGGGTAGAGGATGCCAAACTTCATTCTGGTACTGTATACTGTATATATATAGCTAAAATTGTGGTTTATAGTTCAAATTATATTGTTGTAAGTGATAGGATGTCCAAAACACTGCTATTCCATATTAATTTTCTTGTATTTTTTTTTTTTTTTTGCAGGTGACAAAGAAGACTGTGATGGAGATAGTGCGTCGGTTGATGACCCACATGGACCGGGCCGAGGGCACCATGTATCGGGATGAACTACTACAGAAGATCATACTCATCTGCTCTCAAAATAACTTCCAGTATATCACCAACTTTGAATGGTAAGTTATATATATTATTATGTTCCTTCCAACAACCAACTCTATTCCTAAAATCGATTAATGATATTTACAAACACATGTGACAGTCCGTGGATTCGAACCCAGGACGCTCACACCGAAAATCAACACCTTATGCATCGCACCACGAAGACAGTTAACCTCTGAAGTGCGCATGGGGGTAATTGGAAACGTCCCCCTGTGCTGACGTATTTGAGGTGTTTCCGCCACTAAAATATTCATTGTGCCATTAATAGCATTAATACTTATCCATATGCGCCTATTATGGGTTGATTATAAAGGTATTAACCTGAAACAACAATAAAACGAGTGAAAACAGCGTTTGGATGGTCAAAATCGGAGATATAGCCCGCGAGTTGTATAATGTATGGGTGAGGCAATCTGCTTTCCCGCCAATTTCCCCCAAGGCCACTGAGACACAGTCGATCGATACTCTCTCTCTCTCTCTTGCACTCGCTTGCTATCAGTGATGACCACACCCTCCAATCGGATTTCTAATGTTAGCACGAAAATATACCTCAGAATAAGGGAATAACAGGGAAAATAGGTGATAACTGAAGGAGAGGAGGAAAGTGGGGAAGGAGGGGAGGTAGAGGACTGAGATTTTGCATGGCCCAGGGGCCAAAAAAAAAATAAAAAAAAAAAAAAAAAAATATAATTTTTTTTTTTTTTTTTCGATGTCAAAAGTTGATTTTTATTTTCTCTGACTCTTAAGAGTCTCCCCGCAGTGCGCCGGGGGAACTCTTAAGAGTCTCCCCGCAGCTCCCGGGTTAAAGGATGGTGGACACATAGTTAGAACCCTAGTAGCCCTGTTAATCAAGGGAGTATATGGTATTAATACCTGCAATAAAAAAATATTTTCTTATGTCCTCTTTGTGTGCCACTTCGCTCAGGCGGGAAGCGGCATTTACTAACGGTGTTGGTGGTGTAATGGTTTAGGTGCTTATGTTCAGGGTGTGGTGTCCCAAGTTGGAATCCCGGGAGGGCCATATGCTTTCATTAGTTTATTCAAGTACATTGGGGTTTGTATTTCATATTAATGTTAAAGAATGGGGTGTTACCTATTATAAACAAACCTTTTTGTTTTGTGCAGGTACACATTGTCAAAGAATTATCTGTACCCCTACACTGATCATCTGGTGTGTACAGCTCGGTAGGGATGGCACCTCTGCCTGCAGCTACATCCATTATCTGATGAGGATCATCTCTGACACATAGATAAAGCTGCAGGCACCTCTGCCTGCAGCTACATCCATTATCTGATGAGGATCATCTCTGACACATAGATAAAGCTGCAGGCAGAGGTGCCAACCCTACCGAGCTGTACACACCAGATGATCAGCGTAGGGGTGCAGATAATTTTTGACCAAGTGTACATCAGTGTATAAATAAACAAACCTAGTAATCAGCTGGAGAAAAAAAACTCAGACTATATTGTAAACAAACCTTTTTCTTCTGCAGGTACATCAGTGTGCTGGTGGAGTTGTGTCGTATGGAAGGCACCCAGCACGGAAGCCTGATAGCCGGCCAACTGATGGACGTGGCCATAAGAGTGTCGGCCGTCAGAGAGTTCACAGTGGGACAAATGGCTCTGTTGTTGGATAATGCTCATGTTATTGTGGGACCGGCCGCTGCTAGGTCCTCCATCGCTGAGGTGCTGTATGCTGCGTCGTGGATCTGCGGAGAGTTTTCACAGTAAGTCCCATGACGTTTTCTCATCTATCTATCTACTCGGGCGCATACCGCATTTTTTTTCTTTCTGGGGGTGGCCGACTCGAGACCGAATAGGGGAAAAAAACAAAAATTCACACTCATTTCTCATCTTAGACATTGCACAAGCTCTCCTGTCCATTTTTAAGGTGCTGGATGCTGTCATGGATCTGCGGAGATATGTTACAGTTAATCGTTCAAGCAGTTTTATTTTTAACAATTACATAAGCCTACCTGTTAGCAGACCAACTGATGGATGTGGCCATAAGAGTATCAGCCGTGAGGGAGTGTTAAGCCGGTATCACACAAGAGCTTTTTTAGTCAACATTCGATGATCAACATTTTTCTGGCAACATTTCTAGAGTATTTTGTACTGGTATCGGAAACTAGACTGATGATAGATGAATTCAGGTGATCGAAATATTTTAAATGTTGATCTCATAAGCTGCTAGACTTAGATAAATGATAAATGCTAGATAAATGTTGAGTGAAAAAGCTCTCGTGTGATACCGGCTTTAGGCTGTCTTGATCTATATTTTATTAATTTCACCACAACACCAAACACCTCCAATGAAATTAATGAAAGCATATAATTATGTGATCCACTGGGATTCGAACCTGGGTTATCACACACAGATTTTTAAACACTCTAACCATTACACCACCAGGACGGTTTCATAGCGTAATGCATACTTGCGCGGAATTTCGGTGTGAGTATCCTAGGTTTGAGTCCTTGGAGTGCCACATGTACTTGTTGATTTCCTTGAGTTTAGAAGTAAAGTTGGTTAGTGAAAAAATATGAATTCAGTGTATTCAAGCTAACCAGGCAGGAATTGGTATCATTGCCTTTCCAAAATGCTTGTGTGACGCCGCCTTCAACAGGAACCCCTATTGGCCAGAGTGGTAAGAAGGGTGCTGTGCTGGTATTGATATGTTATGCTAATGGGAGATGAAAGGCTTAAGCCGCTGTCACACGAGCTATTTTTCCGTGAATTTTTACGGTTAATTGTTGTCTGGCAGCTTCAAAATATACCGGTAAATGTCATAAGATTTAAACTATCTAACACTTGAGGCATGCTATGCTTACAGGTACCTACCCGATAGCACTATCGTTAGTGAGTGCTGTACTGTATTTTATATATTATTTTGTAATAGTATAGATATCTTATCAATATTTGTATTTTTTACTATTGTTAATGTCTTGTCATGTTGCAAATTTGATTTTAAATAATATTTTGACATTTAACATGTAGTTTCTTTATTCATGCAGAGTTTAGTAAAATTTGCCAGAACGTCCCGGACTTCCCAAACTTGACTACTTCCTTTAACGTGACGATAGTGCGTTGTTATATGTGCGATTGGTTTGCTTGGGAAACAGATTAACTTGCTCATGTAGTGATGTACACCCTATGTGGTGGATTGTGTTCTTTTATTTAATAATTTTCATTTTAGTAAGCGTTGTTTCCACATAGCGATTTTGATAATTTAATTTGACTTTATATTGTCCTTGTCCCAATTTTGGTTTGTTTAGTTTGCAAGTTTTACATTTTAATAATCTTCCTTCCATCTAGTTTCCGAGTCCAATGCGGAAAAGCCTCAAAATAGTACGAGAAAAAACTTGCTCATCAAAAATTGCCGGAAAAATTGTTTGTGTGACACCGGCTTTACAAAGAGAATATGAGTCAGAAACAAGGGGAAATATATCGAGAGGAATACCTCGGGAGGAGATGAAGAGATGATGTGAAAAAAGCGTTGGATGATAGAGATGACTTAGGAACCGGCAAGAGAAGTGGTAATGAATAGGAATGAATGGAGAATGCTTGTGAATAGATGAGTGATAACGCGGTCATTGGGAGAGAGGTTCAGGTGCCAGTTGGACTAGATAATTAATTTCATCGGAGGTGTTTGGTGTTGTCGTGAAATTAATAAACAAAAAAACAAATAGTCTGTCTGGCGCTTGGCCTGGGGAACCGATGTATATATGAACGGCCATGCATGAAACGGCTTTTGTAGTCTCGAATTTGGAATTCAGTTAATTACCTTTTTTGGAGGATATGTTATATTATAACACTTACACTGTAGTGTACAGTCGCGCTAATAAGTCATGTCCCGGCTGTCATTACGTTTGGCTTGCACTGTGCTGTATTAATGTCTGTCAGATGTTGAATAGGGTGGGTAAGTGTAGGAACATGTTTGTATATTTCACTTGATATGAAGAAATGAAGCTTAGATATTACTGATACCAATTATTGACCAAAACATACTTGGTGCCGAGACATCACTTATTAGCGCGACTGTACATACATTATAGACTCCTTTTTAACATTTCATAGGTTTCTATGTTTACTGCATTTAATGTTTGGTTGTTTTCAGGTTGCTGTCGAACCCCAAAGCCAGCCTGGAGTCCATGGTGCGAGGGAAGGTGGTCTCTCTACCGGGACACATACAAGCCACATATGTTCATAATATGCTCAAACTATACACTCATATCATAACTACGGCTGAGGAAGAGGATGATACCGAGATGATGTCTGAGGTACAGTAATGCCTTTATATTACTACTAATGTACACTCGCTCCAAGAAGTATCTGCACCCCTACGCTGTTCATCTTAATGCCATCTTATGCCTCCCTCAATCACATAGAAAAAAAAAAAAAAAAAAAAAAATCTGGTGTGTACAGCTTGATAGGGTTGGCATCTCTGCCTGCAACTATATCCATGTGTCAGAGAGGATCGTCTCTGACACATGGATATATTTGCAAGCAGAGGTGCCAACCCTACCGAGCTATGCACACCAGATGATCAGCATAGGGGTGCAGATACTTCTTGGAGCGAGTGTACATTCGCTTTTGAAGATTATGATGCATTTTGACAGTTTTTTCTAGTTATTGTTGTTCCCTAAGCCACAGGCCGTAGCTCGAGTGGGAGTCCCTACAAGGACTCGTGCCCCCAGGGAGGGGGCAGGGGATGGTTGTGACGGTTTGGTTATCATTAGATGTTACATAGACTACAGTAGATTTGGACTTGACACGAAAATGGAACTTTGCAGTAAGGGACCCAAAATCGGAGAACAAACCCCCAAGTTCGAATTTCAAAATTACGAAAATATAAAATTTTCGCAGTTGCAAAGTTCCATTTTCGTGTCAAGTCCAGATCTACTGTAGTCTATAGATTTTGTTATACACTTTAGGAAGGATCGGTGTAATGGTAAAGGAGACAGCGTTGAGTGAAGTTCAGATAGTGTCATAAGTTTACAATAAATAATGTTGACGGCGACACTTCTACTAGACTGTCTGCCAGTGTTTGTCATGAGAGTGTGTCGTGTGGTTCAGATAGTGTCATATTTACATTGCTGTCATAATGTTGCAGGTGACACTACTTCTACTAGACCTCTTGCTATTGTTAGTGTCATGAGAGTGTATCGTGTGTCATTCAGATAGTGTCATATGTACATTGGTGTCATAAGTTTACAATAAATAATGTCTTTGCAGGTGACACTACTCCTACTAGACCGTCTGCCAGTGTTTGTGTCATCGGGCGACCTTGAGGTACAGGAGAGAGCGTCATGTGTCATACAGATAGTGTCGTACGTACAGAAGTGTCATCGCGGCGGAGACAAGGTTGGGGCGGACCTGACCCTACTGCTGGCCGGAGAATTGAACCCTGTGGCTCCCAAGGCTCAGAAGAAGGTGCCGCTGCCGGATGGGTAAGTTAACAATATTTAGTTTTATTATTGTTTTGTTCATAGTATTGTTTTGATAAATTCATATCACCAAATCACCACTTGCCGACTTGCGAGTTTAGCAATATCGGACTTTGCAGACACTAATCTCGTCATAGCATACAACAACAACATTGATCCGACGTCGCCTTCTTGTTTTTGGAGGTGCGGTGTTGCAAAGACAGGCTTTGTTTACATGCGTCGGACGCACAGCTTTCAAAACACGCTTAATAGGCTTTCAAGCTTACAGATTTTAAGATGACACCTGGGCTCCTGCATATCTGCCGCGGTGTAATTTTAAAATGACAACCGGGCAGGAAAGGTTAATATCGATGTTCACGGCTCCAACTTCCTTATAGCCTGAAACTCGCAAGTGGTCCATTAACTTAAATAAACTTAATTATAACTATCTAGTTTGTATTATTGTTTTGTTATCATGGTACAGTAGGCTATTGTTTTGCTAAATCTTCAATGCATTATTTCCATATAGGCCTAGTGATTTTGATCAGTTCTTTTACAAACACAATACAAAGATGAAAGTATGTATGTATGTATATACTCAGGCACATAGTCCATACATAGCTGGGGGTGGCCGACTTGAGACAGAGCCCGAACAGGGACAACACAACACAACATAAAAAAACAAAATACAAAAATTAACTCACATCTATATCATCCAAGAGAAGATTCAGAGACCTAAGCCCATTTGGGATCTACAGCACTCCCCCAGTCTGCACCTCCCATAGAGGTTCCAGTTTCAGCAGGCAGACGTGCAGCGGAACCATACCACAATGAATAGACTAGAGGAGGAGGTGGTGGGAGCAATGCATATCCATAATTGTAAAATAGAACTGGATAAAAAGATAATTTAGAGACGGGACAACACGAGCCTAGCTCAATTCCTGTATACTACAACTAGGTGAATACAATGCCTGCCCGCCTCACATCCAGGCATGACCCTTCATAATTATACGCTGGCTCCCCGGGCAAGGCGCCTAACGGTCTATTATCTAGTCCAAAATACAAATAGAAAATTCACACACATCTAGTAAAACTTAGATACTGTACTATAATACTATTTGTTTGTCCCAGGTTGGATCTGGACGCGTGGATCAACGACCCGCCCTCGGAGAGTGAGGATGAGGAAGACGAAGCTTACAAGGAAATATTTGTCAGACCGGAAAGTACCGCCAAACATAAAAAGGACAAATACGAGCCCACTGAAGAGGAACTGCAGAAGGTAGGTTATTGTTAGCCCACAAAATCTGGGGGGCCTCATATGATCCCGATCGCTGTGTCCGGGGCCCTTTTGGTACAGGCAAATTTCATAATTCAGTAGCTACTGATTGAGACCACCTAGAGCAATTAACTTTTTTGCAAATTGTAGAACTTTTTGTTGTCTGTAGAATGCTGTTGAGATGACATCACTACGACGCGTGGTTGTCGTGTTATGATGATTTTAGTGGCAATTTTTAGCCGCGCATTTTACCTCATGAGGCCTCCCAGATTCCTGCCAATTTTTGTTTTTGCCTCATAATTATTAGGCCTCCCGGATTCCGATGGTTAAACTGAATATAATTGTCTTAGAGTTACCAGAGAAAAGTTAAAAGGACAGCACTGGTACAGAAAGGGTTAAGGAGTAGGGTTTTAAGGTGGCAAGGTTTAACCCGATGACTGCGTTGGACGTTCCGGAACGCCATGGCAATTTATAGCAATTTACAGGCTTTTAAAAGCCTGTGGAGACGAGTCCGAGTGAGCGGAAGCGCGGCAGGCCCCCGTCTGCTCTCCAGCCAGGCGGCCGCGGCACTGAGGGATATGAGTCATGTCCCGCTAGAAATATGCAGCGCTGCCAAAGGCAAATATAGCGCGACATTAGCGAATATTTGCCGATGTCTATGGTAGCACTGCGAATTAATCCCGCACACTACGAAGCTCGTTCTGATGTAATTTTGAAGTTATTTTCTTCTAGGTTTTGGCTGAATACATTTAAATTCATTCAGACACTTGCTCAATTATTCATGAGTGCCTGAATGAGCCCTAATGTGTTAAGAATACGGCTGTTCGCTCTACATTAGTCATAATGAAAGGATTATAGGTACCATAATAATGATTATATTTTTTCATTTTTCCCAGCTACGTGATGTGAGAAAGGCGGAACAAGCCAGCAACCCTTACTATGTTAAGAACTCCTCCACCACAGCCCCCGCCGCCCCGCTCCAAACCTTCACCCGACAAGACCAAGATGTGCCCATAGAAGCTATATACCTTAATGTTCCTCTCAAAATACCAGGTTAGTTCTTTTGAGGAGTTTATTTTTTTTTCATAGTATTGTTTTGCTAAATGATCCTCAATGTGTTATTTCCTCATAGTGATTTGGATTAACCTAGTTCTTTTGTCTTTATATTGTACGGTTCCTGTTTTGGTTTGTTTATTGTTGTTGTTGTTCACCAGGCTGTCTGGCCGAGCAGCCCCAAGGTCCTGAGCAAGGCCAAGGCCATTACCAAGCACCCCCACAGAACCCTCCCTGCTTGCTACTAAGAAAGCCCAGGTGACCGAAGCCACTCAAAGGCGAGGGGTTGAGGAGGGTGCAAAAATGCCCGGGACACTAAAGCCCCACCCAGGGCCCTGTGCCCCTTAACAATTATGAAGGGAAAGTTGAGGGGCAAAGGGAAAATGTGACGCTTTGGCTCCCAGTCTGCCAACCTAGATCTAGGTTGGCAGTAGGGAAGTCAATCCAAGGAAGAAACTCCGTCACTTGAGATCTAGAAAATATATAAGTAAAAGTAACAGTCAGAGTAAGCAATGGGTATGGGAGAGATCGCTCAGCTCTCACTCTGATAGACCAGCCCATCACCACATGACTAGAACCCAATCCTCTCAGCATCAGCTAGAAAATGCCCTAGAAAGGTGCTTTTGGCAGGGGCACTCCCCTATTTTAACACTTTTCGGGGTTGGGCACCCGCCCTTTACTTATAGTGATTTGGATTAGTTTTTTGTCTTTATATTATGCGGTTCCTGTTTTGGTTTTGGTTTGGCAAGTTTTAAATTTTAATTAATTGTTCTTATTTTGTGTTTGTGTATTGCAGGTATGACCTCACTAGACAAGTACCAGATGGTGGACGGGTGGGAGGAAGGCAGCAAAAAGAGACACAAGAAACAGAAGAAGCGTAGTAAAAGAAAGGGTCGTACTCACTCCAGCAGTGATGAGGTAGGTGCTATACCATGTTCAAAATGTATGTATGTCTATCTATCTATCTATTTATTGCCCGACGCCGTGATCCCCAAAGTGGTGGCCACGAACGAACTGCCCCCATGCACCTCTGTTCCCAGTCAGTCGACGCCCCTCCCAACCAGCACCGCCTTCATCCATATACTTCCTCATTCCATCCTTCCACCTCTCCCTCTCTGTCCTTCAACCTCGCTCTCGTACACCCTCTTAGTCATTCTCTCGCTTCCCATATGTTCCATATGGCCGAACTATCTCAAGATTTTCCTTTTCACACTTTCCAGCACATCTACCTCCACACCCCACCTCCTCCTTACTTCTTCATTCGTCTGTCTATCCCTCCATGTAACTCCGCACGCACTTCTCAAGTAACTCATTTCCACCCCTCTCACTCTTGGTCTGAGTCTCAACACCAACGTCCATGCTTCACTTCCGTAAGTCAGTGTCAGGATTACCACACTGTCATGCAAGGACTTCTTCACTTCCATACTGACCACCCTATTTCTTGTTACTGCTTTCAGCATTCCTACAACCCTCTTCCCCTGTTGCACCCTCTCCCGCACTTCTTCATCCATAGTCCCATCTTTACTCAACACACTGCCCAGATACTTAAATGAGCTGACATTCTCCATAGCCTGACCGTTCAGCTTCACCTCACACTCTGTGGCTTCACCCCTTTCAAAGACCATAACCTTGCTCTTCCCCGCATTTACCTTCAGATTCCGTTTTTCACACACTGTTCTAAATGCATTTACCGGACCCTGCAACTCCCATTCACTATCGCTCATCAGAACTGTATCATCGGCAAACAGCAGTACAGGTAGCTTCCACTCATTTCCCTCCCTTATCAGAGGTACACCAACATCCACTGCTCTTCCTTGTATTTCTTTCATGACTCCATCCATATATACAGTAAACAACCATGGGGACATCACACACCCCCGTTTCAACCCAACATTCAGGTCATTGTGTTCTTTTATTTAATAATGTTCATTTTAGTAAGCGTTGTTTCCACAGCGATTTTGATCATTTAATTTGACTTTATATTGTCCTTGTCCCAATTTTGGTTTGTTTAGTTTGCAAGTTTTACATTTTAATAATACAAAAAATAGGGGAATGGGCCTTAGTAAATAGATAGCTCGATAGATATTATTTATTAGTGTAGTTATAAAGAAGAAATTATGGTTTATAGATCTAATTATTGTTTTGCTAAATCATCAATACGTTATTTCCACATAGTAATTTTGACAAGTTCCTTTGCTGTTACATTGTGCGGTACCTGTTTTGGTTTGTTTGTTTTGCAAGTTTTACATTTTAATTATAATAGCTTGCCCCCCACCTTCCCCCTCAGGAGTGTGCCCCATCAGTCCATGTGGTGAATACAGACGTAGGAGAGATGCCCGAGGGAGCCCATTTTTCTGATGATTACGATGCTGATGATAGACCAGAGGACGACCCACACAGAGCGCTAGACATCGACCTAGATGTGTACGTATTGTATGTTATTATTTTTAAGAGAAGTGGTAATTATTATGTTCTCTCCACTAACCAACTTTACTCCTAAACTCGATTAATGACGTTAACAAACACATGTGGCAGTCCGGGGATTCGAACCCGGACCGAAAATCAACACACTTATGCATTGCACCACGAAGACAGTTAAAGAATGTTGCACAAGCCTACGATTTATTATAATATAAACGGGAATGAATGGAGAATGCTTGTGAATAGATAAGTGAACACGTGGTCATTTGGGGGAAGGGGTCTGGTGTAAGTTGGACTAGATAATAGTCCATCAGGCGCCAGGCCCGGGGAGACGATTAATATGAAGGGTGCACCTGAAAGTGTGGTGGTAGGGCTTCGTTGCATGTCTGCCTGCCGAGATCGGAAGCTCTCCGGGTGGTCGAGGGCCGGGGGAGTGCTGGAGGGACCTTGGTGACCCTGGTCCCTGGGTCTTCTCCTGAATGACCTAGATGTGTGTGAATTTGTGTTTTGTTTTTGTGTGTTCGTTGTTTTCTGTTGTGTTTTGTGTTGTCCCTGTTCTTGCTGTCTTGAGTCGACCACCCCCCAAAAAAATAAAATAAAAATAGGAAAAGTGGGGATTGGGCCTGAGTAAATAGATAGATTTTTGTTTTCATAAACAAGCAAGATAATCAAATGACGGTAAAACCTTGCCCATCCAGACTAATTGGGGAACTGCGTGAATTAGTTCTGCTACCTGGGCGATACGGTTTCCGCCGGAGGTGGCGCTGAAGCTGGCTCCATTGCTAGAGTCAGAAGTGGCTGTGGAAAGTTTAGAGAGCTGTTGCCACTCCTGACCATGAGAGGGCTCCCACCCCACCTTAGAGGGAAGGTGTATACCTCGTGTGTTACGAGTGCGATGACCTATGCCTCGGAGATGTGGCCAGTTAAAGCGGAGGATATCAATAGAATGGAACAGAATGAGAAGAGAATGGTGAGATGGATGTGTGGGGTTAATCTCAGGGACGGGGTATCGAGCGAGGAATTAAGAAGGCATCTGGGCATTAGGAGTATCAGTGAAGTGATGCGCACGAGCCGACTTGGTTGGTTTGGACACGTAGAGAGAATGGATGATCATAACTGGGTGAAGAAATGCCGGACTGTAATCGTGGGGGGAGCTGCGCGTAGGGGTGAACATAGAATGACGTGGGCTCGGGTACTCCGGTCCGACCTCAAACTAAAGAACTTGACAACAGAGGCAGCCCTTGACAGGGCCGCATGGAAAGCTGCCATTTAGGACGTGAGACTGTAACCACATTCTCTGTGGACAAAACGGTCTTTAAACTTTTATGTTAAACTTGTATGTATGTAAAAAGAACCCTTCAAATACCGTGGCAGTGCCGGGAAATGTCTCAAAATTGTAGGACACCTAGAAAGTAGTAGTATCTCCCTATACCACATCCTTCATTCCCCCCCCCCCCCCTTTATACCTCACTCCCCCTCCCTCCCTCAACTTGACCTTTTATTTTGTCCATTTTATTAGCAGTCCATGGGTTAATATTTTTGTTACTTTACAGACCCCTGGCGCCCAACGAAGTGCTGCCGTCAAGGAGTCACTACCAAGCGCCCCCTCCCAAGTCCCACTCGCAGGACGACGTTACCCTCCCGCCCTCGCACAAGAAGAAGTCTAGAAGTAAAAAGGAGAAGAAGGAGAAGGTGAAAAAGACCGCCAAGAAGGAGGAGAAGAAGAAGTCGAGGAAATCTAGGAAATCGGAGAACAATCTGATCTTAGACTTGGTAGATCCGGTGAACAGTTTGGCGGTGAACGATGAGGATGCCGCGGAGTTGAACGATAAGGATGCCGCGGAGTTGAACCACGTCAACGGCATTGTAGCGGATACCAACAGTGATAAGGTAAATTATTGTTATTATTATTATTTTGTTTATTTATTTTTTATTTTTTTGTACTGATGTACGGTACATTCTGTGTGGTGGTTTAACCCTTCCTCCCCGGGTGTCCGTGTGGAAGGACACCACGAAATAAGGGCAGGTGCCCGGGTGTCCTGTTACTAGGCAGTAAGCTTTCAAGCCTATTCAGCTTGGTCTGAACGCCGTGCGTCCGACGTATGTAAACAAAGCCGATCGTTGCGTCACCGCACCTCCGAAAACAATAAGGAGACGTCGGATCAATGTTATTGTTGTGACGTCAGACGAAATTAGTGTGTGAAAAGCTCCGATATTGTCAACATCGCGGAAAAATTAGCTCCACTGAAATCGTCATCACAACTGAACCAGTTGACTAAGAGAGCTCTACTCAACGCCAGTCTACAGATTGGAAACCACACTACGTTTATAGATGCGTGGAAAATTTCTAGCAGTTAAAGTTAACAAAAATACGGTAGCCTAGACCTAGACGTTTTTCGGCCAGATCGCCCGGGTAGCCCACACTGTCCTTTGGAGATACAGCCCGGGCCTGGAGGGTTAAGGTAAATATTTGTTATTTTTTGTGTTGTTTAATTTTTTTTTTTTTTTTTTTTTTTTTAATGCAGTAGCCTACCTGTAATGTATAAATTGTATATTCTATGTGGTGGTGACGTAGATATGTGTAATTTTGTGTTTTGTTTTACATTTTACTTAACAGTATAAATGTCTCCCCCTAACAGCCTAGTGATGATTTAGACTTCTGGTTATCTAAAAACGACTCTGAATCCCGAGAGTCCACCAGAGAAGAGCAAACCACAGCCGACCTTACCACCACCACCGACACTACCACGCCGGCTGACCCACAACTAACCTTAATTGATGACCAGGTAAAGACACATTCAACCATCCTATTAACACTCAAGCCTCGGTGCCCGTCATATGACGGGCGAGATATAAATGGCCTATCCTCTGGTGCCCGTCATATGACGGGCGGCATTCTGATCACATTAGGGGCTCTGAGAGTCCGCGTGTTGGGAGGACGATAGACGGGCTCTGACCGCTCGGCACCACCACTGGGCCGTGTCTGGGAGCACTGCCGCCTCCCTACACACACCCGGCCTCGCGAGACAAGGAAAAAACTAAGGAAATTACCTTATTTAGGGTATTTTCATCTCCAGTTGCGCGATTGCTACAGGATGATTCAGGTGTCATTGGGAAGCTTTTATTATCGCCCTTTCACGGATACATAATAGTATTACGCTCTGGCTCTTGTTTATGCATGAAAAAGAGCACGGAATGAAGCTCGTTTTCTGTAAATATACCCGCCTGGCAGCTAGGTCATGTCAGCAAACAGCCCCGTCCTTAAGGGGTTTATTTAATTTATATTGTGTCGTCCCTGTTTTGGTTGGCTTAATTTGCAAGGTTTACATTATGATTTTATTAGATGTGTGACTCTCTGATTCCCTTGTCTCATGTAGTAATGTACACTCTATGTGGTGGATTGTGTTCTTTTATTTTTTTTATTTTTTTTCATCATCATCAAATCTGACGCCACGCTTCCAGAGGAAGCGCCCCGAAAGGGATGGCCATGGCAGAAACTACCTCCAGGCTCCCAGACATGCCCTGACTGACCCACTCCACAGTGCCATTTCCACTATGTGGATTATGACCATGGAGCAGGGCCAGAGGAGTCCCTCACCCAGATGGCAGTTCCACCACTGTTTTGCTATTTTATTAACCCCAGTGGGGCCCTGGCTGGAAGCATACCAAGCACAGGAATTTACTGAAGATAGGAACCAGTGGTCCACTGCTCCAGAAGCTGATTGCACCACCAAAGTGGCAGGCAGTGGTGTCGCCGCATCCCGACGCCAGAGAAAGGCCAACTTGTGCCAGTGGGCTGTGAGAGTAAGACAATAGGGAACCATGGAGCACACCATTATGGCCCCACTGCCTTCACCACTCTTAAGAAAAAAGTTAGAAAAAGAATGATGATAAAGGTACTGTACAGTCAGAAACGGCTATGGGAAGTAGAGGACACCAACCCTCACTCTGATAGATAAGCGTTATTTCCAGATAGCGATTTTGATAAAAAAAATTGCCTTTATCTATTGTCATCCCTGTTTTGGTTTGTTTATTTTCCAAGTTTTACATAGTTTAGATGCTTATGTTATGTGTGTGGTGTCCCGAGTTCGATTCCCAGGAGGATCATATGCTTTCATTAATTTATTCAAGTACATGGGGGTTTGTAATGGAGGATTAATGTTAAGAACGGGGTGTTCCTTAATAGATAAAGTTTGTTAGGGGACCTGGCAGCTTGTTTGCACGGGTTCAATGAGGAAATATATTACGAGACTCGACAACTTAAAGGGCTAGTGGACGTTTTTTTGGTCTATTAATTACAGTATTCACATATTTTTAGTTTCTTCCTTAGACCTCCATCAAGCTTAGAAAAACACCCCTAGACCCCCCTTCACGATGAATTTGGAAGAAAAATGTGCCGGCCAAAGGCCGGCAAATTACAGGCTTGCTATTGCTCGCCAGGAAAAAAATCAGACCAAAATGGCACAAAAGGTCTCAAATTTACATCAAAATGGGACGAAAGGTATTAAAATCGCCAAACTAATGGGCCGAATGTCATAAAATCTAAAATGTATACGGAGAGAGAAAGTGAGAAAGCGAGCGAGATTATCATACCTTTCCCATTCTTCCCTTACAGCCCAAGTCCAAAAAGAGGAAAACCAAAAAGGAGAAGAAGAGCAAGAAAGAAAAGGAAAGCAAATCCGAGAAGCGGAGTTGGCGGAAGAGCAAAGCGGAAGACGGCGGCGGGGGTGGTGGGGCGGCGGAAGAAGAAGATACCCCACGGAACAGAGCGGACTACGAGGAAACTAACGGAACGGATATTACCCTAGATCAACAACAACAACCTACTATTACACAACCACTCTCTAGATTACTGGCGGAGGATTCTTCTCTGAGACTGGTAGGTTGCCGTTATTTGTTTTAATCCTTTGCACGCACAGGACGCCTTTTGAGCCTATTCTTAGATACTTTAAAGCCTTTGTGACCATCAGGGATGTTTAGAAACCTTTAGCTTAGTTACTTCAACCTCTGCAGTTGCCTTTGAGTTAGGTGTGGGCAGAAAACTAATTTTGGAGAGGAATTATAAGATTGGGCGAGGTGGGGCTTGTCACGGATATTTGTATCGGTGTGTTTAGTGCATTAGTTGAAGAAGGGTGTATGTGTACAAAGAAGAGGTGTTCTAGAAACTGCAAATCAACAAAAACAGGGCTACTTTTCCATGTAATTGTGACGGCTATTATACTAAGTACGAATTAAAATTAAAATTAAAATTAAAATTAAAATATGAGGGTTTCACCTTTCCAACAACTCCCACTGTTCTGTCAACACACAACATGATAAAATATGTAAATATTATCTAGTTATCGCGAGTGGAAAATGAACGAGAAATCGTTTACTTTCACTCGCGAGTGTAATTTGGGTGGTTTTTAGTAGGCTACCATAGCGCGGTTGGGAATATGAACATGATTAGATTAATATCCAGTATTCGAGAATGGATAATAAGTCGTAGGCGTGTGCATAAACCTTTAACCGTCCTGGTGGTGTAATGGTTAAGGTGGCAAAAATCTGTGTGTGATAACCCGGGTTCGAATCCCGGCGGATCATATATACTTTAATTAATTTCATTGGGGGTGTTTGGTGTTGTGGTGAAATTAATAAAATAAAGTTTAGTGATGAAACTAGCAAAGTATTGATGGATTTTCTAGGTAGTGTGAAGAGATTGGGAGGGTATGGTGACTTATAGGGAGATGTTGACCCAATATTTTCATTAGAGCTTGTTTTAATTCGCTCAGGGCTGCATATATGGCGCTAAGGAGACTCTTATTGAGTTGAATTAGCGGGAAAATAGCCCGCTTGGGCATATTCTTACCTATACATACGGGTTTAACCCGTACTGTACCGTAGGATACAGTAATAAAAGTCCCCAGCAGTCCCAAGCAAAGTGGCCAAAATAGAAGGAGAGACCACCTATCCACCTCCAAAGATGAGGCAACACTGGCTCTTGTCACCCTTCAGTGGGTCTCATATAAGCTGAGAAGTGTTGCCAACACGGGAGCAGTGCTCAAAAGGTTTTGGTAACTGGTACAGGGTTGTACGGGCAGTTACAAGGAAAGTACATTACTGATGGATATATACGTCGCTGGGACTGGGGAGTTACTTATCTACTGACGTATATATACGGCGCTGGGATTGGAGGGGTTAATGACTGCAACCGTCCACAGTGAATGTGGCTTCCATGGTACAATCACAGTACTGCACACAGTGCACAGCAATCATAACACGGTGGCTACAGTCTTTACTGCAGCACAGTACAACAAAGTCTTGCCACAAACAACGCCCCATCATGTTATCACTGTGGCTGATGTTAACTGCTGAGATTAACTGGCTGAGATTAACTTGCTCATGTAGTAATGTACACCCTATGTGGTGGATTGTGTTCTTTTATTTATAAATTATTATTTTACTTAAGCGTTGTTTCCACATAGCGATTTTGATTAGTTGTTTTGTCTTTTTACTGTGTTCGTATGAGTTTTGGTTTGTTTATTTTGCAAGTTTTACGTTATAATTCTTATCTATAGAAAGGGTTAAAGAGTAATTCATGTGAGAGGTAAGAAAATGTGTATAAAGTATCGGTTTTGTATATAGAAAATATGTATTGAAAGAAAGAGTAGTAGGCTACAGTATGATAAAAGAAAAGTGCACTGAATTTTTTTTATTTTTATCTTTCTCCAGATGTATTCCATGGCAGCGATGGATGGTGTGATGAGTGAAGTGCTGGTGTCCATCAAAATTATCAATCAGTCTTCCAAAAGTATTACTAAGGTGGAACTCAGCTTACCGGATTCTGAGTCACTCAAGATGGTGCGAACTGATCCCGGTTCTGAAGTAGTAAAGTTCCCTTGGGAGGTGGCAGCCGGGGAGACACAAGAGGCTAACCTTTCCTTTACTGCCACCACCGACACCATCCCACATAAACTGAGAGGAATGTTAACTTATACACTGGTAGGACAATTATGTTGTATCACATATATTATAATATTCAGTATTTTAATTATTTCCATGTTCTAAGTAACACCCCGTTCTTAACCCACGGAATCCGGGAAGCCTCATATGAGGCAAAATACGCCGCTAAAATCATCATAACACGGCAACCACGCATCGTAGCGATGTCCTCTCAACGGCAGTCAACAGACAACAAAAAGTTCTACAATTTGCAAAAAAAGTTGAATGCTCTAGGTGGTCTCAATCAGTAGCTACTGAATTATGAAGCTTGCCTTTACTCAAATGGCCCCGGACACAGCGATCGGGATCATATGAGGCCCCCGGATTTTGTGGGCTAACAATAATCATCAATTACAAACCCCAATGTACTTGACTAAACTCTGGCCACCACACCCAGAACCTAAGCACCTAAACCATGACACCACCACCACAATACCACACGCTGTATATTAATTATTTTCATTCAGGATCCCTCATAAACTTAAGGGGGGTGACCTGCTTTTTGTTATTTCTCTCCTTTTCTCTCTTTCTCTGGCTTGTATCCATTCGCCCCCATTCAGCCCACTATTTTAAGACGTTTATCCCCATCTAGGTGTCTATTTCTTCCTGGCGAGCGATAGCGAGCCAGAATTATGAAGAAATCCGGCTTCGCCGGAGACATTTTTCTGTCGAAAACTGTACAAATTTAGCCTGCTGTCAAACAAAAATAAATAATATGCTGGCTCGCTACCGCTCACCAGTAAACAATTGACACCTGGATGGGGATAAACGTCTTAAAACAGTAGGCTGAATGGGGCCAAATGGATACAAGGCAGAGAAAGATAGAAAAGGACAGAACCAAAACAGGTCACCTCCCTTAAAGGAATGTTACTTATACACTGATACACTGGTAGGTATGATTATGTTGTACCACGTGTATTCATTATTTTTATTGCTGTCACATTAATCAGGTTTATTTGTAAGTTATTTGGTGGGTTGGTAATACTGTGAATGCAGGCAGGGGGTCTAGGAATCCTTCTCCCCTTGTATAATTCTCCTGCTCAACGTGACAGAGAAACGAGCGAGGGAACGCAAATGTGGTCCCGTACCATGAGAATAGGAACTATAAATGTGGTTTCTCTTCAGGATCTGTCTCGTGTTGGCCACCCCCAACAATGGGGTATGTGCCGGAGTATACTGTATACATACATATATTCATTTATTTGTTTTATTTCTGTGGTCTGTGTGTGAGTGTACAGTCGCACTAATAAGTCATGTCTCGGCACCAAGTATGTTTGGATCAATAATTGGTATCAGAAGTATTTACACATAATTTCTTCTTTTTGAGTGATATATACAAACATGTTCCTACACTTATCCAACATCTTATCGACATTAATACAGCACAGAACAAGCCAAACGTAATTAAAATGTAAAACTTGCAAACTAAACAAACCAAAATTGGGACAAGGACAATATAAAGTCAAATTAAATTATCAAAATCGCTATGTGGAAACAACGTTTACTAAAATGAAAATTATTAAATAAAAGAACACAATCCACCACATAGGGTGTACATTACTACATGAGCAAGTTAATCTGTTTCCCAAGCAAACTAATCGCACATATAACAACGCACTATCGTCACGTTAAAGGAAGTAGTCAAGTTTGTAATGACAGCTGGGACATGACTTATTAGTGCGACCGTACCCCATTACTCAGGGTGGAAGTGGTATTTAGTTAAAACAAAAATTAAAACTAAGAAGTAATGTATTTTGTTGTTTCCAGGGTGAGAGTAGCAGTATGAACCTTGGAATGAGACTGGAGTTCCCGGTAACAGCCTTCCTCTCTGGTAAGACCGCCAGTAGATCAACCTTCACCGATCTACTCGGTTCGGGACAACTCTCAAGTAGATCATCATTCACACTGCCTGACACCCAACTATTATTCTCTCAGGTAATTCACTCATTTTAACCCTTCCTGCCCGGGTGTCATTTTAAAATGACACCCCTTGCGAAGGGCATCCTTTTAAACTCCTTAAGCTTGAAAGCCGCGCGGCGAAACGTTTGTAAACAAAGCCGGTCGGAGCGACGCGCAGTTTCAAAAACAAGAAGAAGTCGGATCTTTGTTGTTTATTGTTTGGTAGAACGAAAATGAGTGTCCCTGCTCAATAAGTGGGTTAGGGTGGGTGTCCTGATGTATGAGGTACTTCAGTAAACAGTTACCACAGATTGCTAGACTGCACCATCCATCAACAACATTGGTGTCTGACAATAACATACTGGTTGGCCCCAGACTCAAACCCTCAACATCACAGATTATAGGCCAGTGCTCTACTAGTCGCACTATGGTCGGTCTGTGGCCGTATGATATGTGGGGGTTAAAGGGTTAATTAAGATGGAGTTTACCCCTTTGATTATTAGAGTCCCATCCCGAGCTGTATTAAATCGCTTAGTGTTAGCAAGATAAACGTGGAAGAGAGCCCATTTTAGAGATAGGGTTAATTGCCCACTGCCGAGTTCAGGCTGTAAGGGAGTTGGAGCTATGAACATCGATATTAAGCAGAAATGCAATAATAATGTATGATTCTGATGGATAAATGTTATGTTGAATTGGGTTGTATATATGTATAAATGCACTACGACCGTATTTTAGCTGTAAATTCTGTTAAATACCGTTGTCTACAGCTCCAACTTCCTTATAGAACGAAACTCGCAAGTCGGCAATTGTGGCCCACAAACTTGAATACAGTATACAGTAGCCATCTGAAAAAAATATCCCTAAAGACAAAACTAATAATATTATGTGTTTGTTTGTAGGTGTTGGATTTGGTAAGTGGAGAAGGTAGCCTGGCAGTGGTGGAGTGTGTGGACCAAACTGCTTCACTTTATGCTCGTTCCCTCCACGGCCACCACGTCTGTCTATTGTTGAAGTATCAGGTATGTTGTTATTGTTATTGTTTTATTGTTGTGTAGCACCCAGCTGACTAATAACCATAACCAGCTCTTCATAACACCTCTGGCAAACTGGTCAGGCTCCCATGTCCTCCATGGTTGTGGTTGTTCCCCAGGTTGTCTGACCGAACAGCCCCAAGGTCCCGAGCAAGGCCAAGGCCATAATCAAGTGCCCCTACAGAACCCTCCCTGCTTTACCACTAAAAAGCCCTGGTGAAGCCATCTTGTTTTTGGAGTCATGACAACACCGATGTAGCAATAAAAATGCAAGCAACTTGTAACCAGAACCAGGATCACTGAAGGTTGAACCATATTGGGGGTATACGGTAGAGGTATTTGGCCACAACAGCTGAATGTTGTGGACATGCTGCTAGGTGGTGGGGCGGTGCCTCTATTCACTATTGTCCTGAAGGGACCAAAGTTGGAGGGTAGACTTCTTCGTATCGAGCGGTACCTGGTACCATGACTTGCACACACTGCTCAACAACACTTCTCAGCTTGGTTCCAAGCTCCCACAGGCTAACTGGGTCAGTGCTCCTCCAACTTTTGAGGTGGAAGGGTGTTCTCTCTTGACTATGAAGGCATTTTTGCCACAATGCCTGGTACTGGAGGGCACAGTTATAGTAATACCCTCTGGTACAGTAGGGGTTAAGACTTGAGAGATAGATGGTGATGGGCTGGTCTATCAGAGTGAGAGCTGAGCATTCTCTGCCATACCCATAGCTTACTCTGACTGTTCCTTTTACTTATCTATTTCCTAGATCTCAAGTGACGGCGTCTCTTCCGTGAATTGACCCTACTGCCAACCTAGAGGTTGGCAGATTGGGAACCAAAGCGTCACATTTTTCGTTTGCCCCTCAGCTTTCCCTTCATAATTGCTGAGGGGCACAGGGCCTTGGGTGGGGCTTTGGTTTGCCGGGCGTTTCCGCACCCTCCTCAGCTCCCCGCCTTGGAGTGGCTTCGGTCACCCAGGCTTTATTAGTGGTAAGCAGGGAGGGTTCTGTGGGTGCGCTCGGTAACCTTGGCCTTGCTTGGCCAGACAGCCTGGGGAACAGCAACAACAACGAAAAAACTTGATAGGTAATTGATAGTCCATAACCATCCAACCAAAGTAATCCATGTTGTTATATTTCAGTCGTGTGGTCGGCTGACAGTGGACGGTAAGAGCACCGAGGGTACGCTGCTCTCTAACACACTGGACCACCTCAAAACAGCCATCACCACGCACCAGTAACTTAGTAGAATGTAAACAAACTTGCTAAACAAACAAAGACTAATACCAATCCTCATTCCTCAACGTATGTATCACCATAACTTATTATAATGTAAAACTTGCGAACCAAACAAAAACCAATACCAAACCTCCTCATTCTTCAACATATATACCACCATAACTTATTATAATATTTAAATTGTGAAACAAACAAACAAAGACTAATACCAATCACCCTCATTCCTCATCGCCTGTACCACATGCCGTAGCTCGGTTGGTAGAGCGCCCGCCTTCTGACCTTGAGGTTGACGGTTGGAGCCTCGGGCCAGCCAGTGTGTTATTGGCAGACGTCAGTGCTGTGGTGAACGGCGCGGTCTATAGTCTATTTTCTTCCAGCTGAGGGTAAATTGTCATGTTTCTATCTTTATTACTCGGCTATAAGGTAGATTTTGTAGTGAAATATGATGTTGATTATGAAAACTTGGCATTAATACGACACACAGCCATAGTACAATCCCACCCCTATTCTGTGCAACTCTCCAACCCTTGATTGAAATGTTACTCTTAGACTTTCTTCTATTCAGTAGTTTCATATATTTCCATTAATTATCGAGAAATCAGCTACTAAGGGATTCAATTTACCATCAGCTGGAAAAAAATAGAGTATAGCAATCTGTGGCAACTGTTCACTGAAGACCCTGATTCACCAGGGCACCTACCCTAGCCCAGCTATTCAGCAGGGAGTGTATGGTGGTAAAAAAAATGCATCATCATCGTCATCATCATCACCACAACTTATTAGAATGTCTAACGGATAAAAAGAAACAAACGAAAGCTAATACCACCTCCATCAAACCGTACACTGTTAAAAACGAAGGTGTGAGTATCCTAGGTTGGAGTCCTTGGAGTGCCACATGTATTTGTTGATTTCATTAATTGATTTTAGAAGTAATGTTGGTTGGTGAAAAAATATGTATATACAATCATTGGGTATATTGATTGATAGTGATTTTCCTTTATATTATAATGTAAAACTTTCAAAACAAACAAACCAAAACAAGAACTGCACAATATAAAGATTTTTTTTTTTTTTTTTATCAAAATCACTACAGTATGTGGAAATAACGTCTGACGGTCGGTAGTTGGATCCCACCCCGTGCCATTGGCAGATGTCTAGAGTTTGGACACTCAGGTCTAGCACTTTGTGGCAAATATTCATATTCATGCAAGTCTTTAAACAAAATATCTCCGGTGTGGCACCCTGGGTATGGTGGTCTATCTATCTATCTATCTATCTATCTATTTACTCAAGCCCAATCCCCACTTTTCATATTTGTTTTCTTTTCTTTTTCACTTTTTTTTTTTTGGGGGGGGGGACTCAAGACAGAGCTAGAATAGGGAAAACACAAAACACAACATAAACCAATGAACACACACACAAAACACAAATTCACACACATGGTGGTAGCGTTGATAAATCCAAGTCCTGCATTATAACTTCAGATTTGGTATTTTTATTAACCCCTTCCGTACGGGGGATTTGAGGGTGTCCTCGGCTATACCCTGTTCCAAATAGGTAGGCCAGAAATTGTGAACTCTTACCTCTGTAACTCAAAAAGGGCTAAAGCAAATGGGCTGTAACTCTCCACACCTATTCCCTGGCTGACCCCTTCCATATGGTAGACATATTAAATGGATTATATCCTTACCTCTGTTACTCAAAAAGGGCTAGAGCAAATGGGCTGTAACTCTCCACACCTATTCCCTGGCTGACTCCTCCTATATGGTAGAAATATTAGATGGATTACTCCAATTGTTAGTGAGTTATAGAGGTTGATGTTTAAGAGTTTTAGCCTACTTATTTGAAACAGGGTACTGTATAGCAACTAAAGGTAGTGCCAACGAACTTGACAACATTCTCGAACCCTGACCTCTTCGTAACTCAAAAGGGCCTAGAGCAAACTGGCTGTAAATATCCACACCTATTAGCTTGTAGACTCTTCCCAAATGATAGGAATAAGTAACACCCCGTTCTTAACATTAATCATCAATTACAAACCCCCAATGTACTTGAATAAACTAATGAAAGCATATGATTCCTCCCGGGATTCAAACTCGGGACACCACACCCAGAACACAAGTACCTAAACCCAATTGCTTTCATTAATTTTGAGTTATAAGAAGTTAAGGGGTAAAGATTATTGTCAAGTTCGTTGGCACTACCTATACTATACATGCCTCCAGTACAGTAACTCTATCCACCAGACCACTCACTCGGACACGGTAACCCTTCCATTTGGTCGTTCGTATGTCCTTCAGCTATCATCATCTTATTCTCAGTTTGGTTCTGGCTAATCGTAGATAGATTTTATTCAGCTTAGGAAGAATGTGTGAGTGGTTAATTAGGATAGTATTAACCTATTTGATTCTCACTACAGTTCATCCTCCAAATATGCGAGTTTGAAATATGCGATCCTCCACATTTGCGAGGAGGGGTCAAAATTGGAAAAAAATATAATATTCCACATTTGCAAGGTCGATTCCACATGTGCGAACTAGCCTGTAGAATTATAAGGGAAATCCGTCATTTCCACTAAATTTGCGACCCCCTAATCCACATTTGCGGCTGTGTAGGCTGAGGAGGACGAGTGGGGTGGGGGAGAGAGAGGCGGTGAGGCCCAGTAGGGGTGCCTTGCCTCGTCTCGGAACCCAAACGTCAAGCCAATTAGGCCTAAGCCAACAAACACTCCGCCAATAACGACTTGTAAAATAACATGTTCGGCAATAACGGCAAGTCAGAATAGTTACCCACTTTCTAAAATAACGTTGGGACTCATGTAAATAACGGTTATTTCGCGGGAAATAACCAGCCGCACCTTGGAGAGTGTTTGGTTTCCCGCCATCTTGATATCAAGACCCTGGAGTTGAAGTTGTATTTTTACCACCAACCTCCAAAATTCAGCCACTTGATCAAGACGTTATAGCAAAGCCAAGTTGTTGTACTATAAATTTGTCCATGACAAGATGAGGAAGGAAACTGACAAACAAGAAAAAATTAAAAAAATTGCTGAAATTGTGAGCAGTAGCGAGAACGATACACCCCTCGCCGCCTCCCCTCACCTCCCTCCTCCGCCTCCGCCGCTCCACACTTTCCACACTGCTCCAGCTCTCCACATTGCTCCACTTCTCCACCAACAAACCCTGCCTTAATGACTATGTATAAATGTTTCCCACAACCGATATAAATGTACTAAGTACAGTTTCGGCGAGTGCCGCCCATAAGTAATTATTCCCATAACCTACGTTGTTTGAAATTTGCGAGGTCGCATGTCGCCCATAATCTCGCAAATTTGGAGGATGGACTGTACTGTATTTGTTTTTAAAGCTGTATAAAATCATGGAATTGTAGACAGAATAATATATATAAATGCCCTATCCTAGCAAAAGGATTAATCTTACATATATGTTATAGAGTATAATATGATAAAGCGATACTAGTTGGTGCTGTTGAATTTATTGGAAAGTATATATTCTTACAGAAGTGTGTGTGTGTGTGTGTGTAAAATACTGTTTGATAATTGATAATGTTTAGTTTAATCTCAGAATGATTTTTCTTTTTTATAAGGATGGGTCCTTTTTCGTATGTGGCCCCTAAGTTATATAATCAATGGGCAACCTCACACGGAGCACATGGCAGCATTTTGTGTTCTCTTGGATTAACCTGGGGCCTCCCACGCCTTTAAATTTTCATGTGTTCCCCCAATCTCAGCCAACCGTGGGGCCAAACAGAGCGGTGCAACACGTCTTATCACTCGTGGCCAACGGCCGACAACCGAGCTCAAGCTGCTGGGGAGATGGAACACTGTTCCAATAAGTTTAGCAAGGCCTCCGCAAATGTTAGCACAATCAGAGTGGTTGTAAGAAAATATATGCATTTTAAAATGTGTCACCTGAGAACTGATATAGAGCCTAGTTTGGGATTATTGTGAACATTTGGTGCGTCAGCCGAGAGTCAACGGTAGGAGGCCCCGGGTTATTTGATGGCTAGATATGGGCCTTAGCAGACAATACAAATGTTTTGCCAAGGCTCATTAACCCACGGAATCCAGGAGGCCTCATATGAGGCAAAAAAACAAAAATTGACAGGAATCCGGGAGGCCTCATATGAGGCACAATGCGCGGCTAAAAATTGACGCTAAAATCATCATAACACGGCAACCACACGTCGTAGCGATGTCATCTCAATGGCAGTCTACAGACAACACAAAGTTCTACAATTTGCAAAACAATTGACTGCTCTAGGTCTCAATCAGTAGCTACTGAATTATGAAGTTTGCCTGTACCAAAAGGGCCCCGGACACAGCTATCGGGATCATATGAAGCCCCCCGGATTTCGTGGGTTAACATATAGAAAATCCTTAATATTTGTACCTGTTGATCTTGGATGATGTTATTGAGCAAATATAAGCCTTTGGATGAGGTCAACAAACATCTGTGCCACATTTTAAGCCATTAAAGCCGGTGCCACACGAGCGCATTTTCCCTCTATTTTTACGGCAGCTTCAAAATTTAAGTTATGTCAGAAATCAGTCTTGATAGCGTAATGCATAAATATGCGGAATTTTGGTGTGAGTATCCTAGGTTCGAGTCCTTGGAGTGCCACATGTTTTATTTCATTAATTAAGTTAGAAGTGAAGTTGGTTGGTGAAAAAATATGAATCTTCAAAATTTAAGTTATATCAGAAATGAGCCACCTAGCATAATCTACCCTCAGTCGAGTTTCCGATGCCAGTGTGATAGAGCCTCAAGATAAGCCGCTGTCACACGAGCGCTTTTTCCGTCAATTTTCCATGAGCAAGTTTTTTTTTTTGTATTATTTTGGGAGTTTTTCGCACTGGTATCGGTAACTAGACTGAAGGTAGATCATGTTAGGCAGTGGAATTCTGATAGTGTAATTTGTTAAGCTTCTAGACCATAATTGCCCGTAAAGATTGCTCGAAAAAGGACTTTTGTGACTCCGGCTATAGTACCAGAAAAAACTTGCTCATGGAAAATTGGCGGAAAAAGCCCTCGTGTGACATCGGCTTTACCACACGACTGGAACACAAGATCCGCCAGTGTGAGGTCGCCCATTACCACTGTTGACTCTCGTTGGATCGTTTAAAAGGGCAACTCAACACCGTTCTCTCTCGGACAAGCCATGATGTTGAAAGCCGTGCTGGAGGACTACAGAGTTTAGTAGTCCATACCACTACGGTATTTTGGCTTTTTGTGTATAATTAACCTACAATGGCATCAATTAACCTACAATGGCATCAATTTAACCCTTGTCTAGCGGGGTGTTTTGGGCTCATTTGGGCATATTCAGGCCCTCCTGAATGATCAATCAAGTATCTGCATGAAAAGAAATGTATTCAGCAAAAAACTAGGCGCTAAAAGCTTCAAAATGAGACTAGAACGAGCTACGTAGCACTCGTGGTTCTAATGCAGTGGTGCCACGAACATGGGAGTTTAGCGTATAGCGGTATATTTTTCCCAGCTATGCTCACTACTGGCTACGCTGCCGTCCTCTCGAGAACACAGGGAGGGTGAGTCAGTGTGCGGCGGTAAGCCCTGGGAATCGGCTGTCTGGCCCGCTGCGCTCCCGGCCATTTGCACTCTATTTTAACCCTTTAAAAGCCTTAATAATGCTCCTAATTTGCTGCAAATTGGTGCACGACTTAAGTCGAGCGCCGCCAATAAGGGGTTAAGGGGGGTGACCTGTTTTTGTTCTGTCCTTTTCTATCTTTCTCTGGCTTGTATCCATTTGGCCCCATTCAGCCTACTGTTTTAATACGTTTATCCCCATCCAGGTGTCAATTTTTTACTGGTGAGCGGTAGCGAGCCAGCATATTTTTTATTTTTGTTTGACAGCAGGCTAAATTTGTACATTTTTCGATAGAAAAATTTCTCCGGCGAAGCCGGATTTTGTTCATATAATGCTGGCTCGCTATCGCTCGCCAGGAAGAAATAGACACCTAGATGGGGATAAACGTCTTAAAATAGCTGACTGAATGGGGCCGAATGGATACAAGCCAGAGAAAGAGAGAAAAGGAGAGAAATAACAAAAAGCAGGTCACCCTCCTTAAGCATGTTCTGGTTATCATTCGATGATTTTATGCAGCTTAGGATTACTCCTAGGAATCCCAAGTGGTAAAATCCCATATGTCCTTCCTAATCTCAATAAACTTGTCTAATTATAGCCAGAAAAATTGTCAAATTGTGCTGAAGGGGTCTAGGGTCACTGAAGGGGTCTAGGGTCACTGAAGGGGTCTAGGGTCACTGAAGGGGTCTAGGGTCACTGAAGGGGTCTAGGGTCACTGAAGGGGTCTAGGGTCACTGAAGGGGTCTAGGGTCACTGAAGGGGTCTAGGGTCACTGAAGGGGTCTAGGGTCACTGAAGGGGTCTAGGGTCACTGTTCCTGAAATAGCAGCGTTATGTTGCGATCCAAGCGCTAAAGTGTGTTGTCATTTCGATAGTTGTTAATTTTCATGAGTTCGTTATAAGGGGTAAGATTTCGAAAGCAACTGGGCTGAACCGGGGGAGAAAGGGGTCCAGATACCAATCCCTGGAGTGGAAATCTCCCCTTAGCCCTTTTTTGTACCGGCGAAGTCTTTATCATTTCATTCTAGCTATAGTTAGGCGATTTTATGCAGTTTAACACTCAACGGGCGGCTAGGTCGGTAACTTCTACTACCTGCCAAGCGGGTGGTTTTACCCTAAATGAGCTTATTTCCGTGCTCTTTTTCATGCATAAACAAGAGCCAGAGCGTAATACAAGTATGTATCCCTGAAAGGGCGATAATTGAGCTTTCCAACGACACCAGAACCATCCTTCTACGACCACGGGTTCTCTTGCAACGATCGTGCAAAATCGCTAAAATACAGTAATATCCTTACATAATTCCCTGTGTAGCGAGGCAGTGAGTGTGGGTGTGTGTGGAGTAGGGCCCAGTGCTGGCGCGGGAGCCGTGCCGAACGGTCAGAGCCGACCTACGCTCCTCCCACCGCTCGTCTCTCTCTCAGAGCCAAATATTGCTCAGAATTGCACACCGCCTTAAGTCGGTCCCCGCCACATAGTCCTTTCTTCTCTAGGGCGACTTAAGTCGGGCCCCGCTAAACAAGGGTTAAGAAGGATCTGTGGTAGTAAAATAGGATATGCGAGGTAGTTTGCACCCTATTAATTTGCTGGAGGTTCTTTTTAAACTGAATAAAATTGTCTTTTAACAGTAGCCAAAATAGGTTTAAAAGATGCTACCGGTAAATAAGGAGTTAACCCTTTGAGTACCAGCGACGTGTTATATTTTATTCCAGCTAGATTTAGACAAAATTATGCAGCTTGGGAAGGATCTGTGGTAGTTAAAAGGGTCGGGTGAGATAGTTGGAAGCCTTATTATTACTAGAGATCCTTCTTAAACTGAATAAAATCGTCCAATAGTTGGCAGAATATGATAAGAAGAACATCCCTGGTACTGAATAGGTTAAGGGGAGGTTTTTAGTGTGTTTCCTAGACCTCCATCAAGCTTGAAAATACACCCCCTCGACCCCCTTTCAAGATAAATTTGTACATTTTTCGGTAGAAAAATTTCCTCTTAAATTACAGGCTTGCTATCGCTCGCCAGGAAAAAATTGACACCTAAATGGGACGAAAGGTCTTAAAAGTGACATAAATGGGGTGAAACTTCTTAAAATCGCCAAACTAATGGGGCGAACGTCTTAAAATTTCTAAAGCAATGGGGCAAAGAAAAAAATCCCTCCAGTGGAAATCTCCCCATAATGTTATTGGGCATTTTTTTGAGTGAGTTAGGTAGCTTTTGTTTTTAAGGTTTTTGTTGTTTTGCTTATACAGTCTGGCCTGCCAATACGCGAGAATATGGGCGACACGCGAGGGCGCGGAATGAAAATTCGCGTATTAGCAATAGAGTATTATATGGGAATAAATCTATATGGGCGGCACTGACTCCAAGTTGTCTACTTTAGGCCTATTTATCTCCATCAATTGCCACAAAAGGTACATATATGTATACATAAACATCCAAATCATAAGAAAATATAACAATAATAATAAACTCACCTTAAAATTAACAGTAAATGTCCAACACGAGTCGGACAGCTGGTGCGCGAGCGTGGACTGAGGGTAGACTGGCGTATCCCACAATGCCCTGCGTGCCTACGTAACTGGCGCGGAATGGTGGGGGACCTCGCGTATTAGCTGAACTCCCCGGAATTGCCCTTATATCGGCCCCGGATTCGCGTTTTAAAGGTACATCACGCGTTTTGAAAGTTTTGGGTATGATTCGACCCCCTCCTCGCGTATAAGGTGAATCGCGTATTAAAAGCTCGCGTATTGGCAGGTCAGACTGTACCTTTTTGTGCTGTGTTTTTGTTTTCAGTTTTCTTTTTTTGTTAGTCATTTGTTGTTACTGATTTCGTCGACCCCTTTTTCATTTACCGGCGGCATCCTATTGACGTTATTCGGGCTATTATTAGACTATTTTATTCAGTTTAAGAAGGGCCTCCAGCAATTAACCCTCTCACGTTCTTGACGCAATTTTGAGCCTATTAGGGATACTTTAAAGCCTTTGTTACCATCAGGGGTATTTAGAAACCTTTAGTTTAGTTACTTCAACCTCTGCAGTTGTCTTTGAGTTAGCTGTGGGCAGAAAACTAATTTTGGAGAGGTAATTATAAGAGTGAGAGAACTCTATTGCTAATCTGGCAACCTCTGCGTCATATGGTCGTGAGAGGGTTAACAGGCTTCGCACTATCTCACTTAACCCTTTTTACTACCACAGATCCTTCTTAAACAGATTAACTCGCTCATGTAGTAATGTACACCCAATGTGGTGGATTGTGTTATTTTATTTCACTCATTTTATTTTAGTAAGCGTTGTTTCCACATAGCGATTTTGATAAGTTGTTTTGACTTTGTATCGTCTATGTCCCAGTTTTGGTTTGTTTAGTTTGCAAGTTTTACATTTTAAGCTACATAGAATCGTGTAAATATCGCCAGTACAGAAGTGATAAATATAACCCGAGTGATTTGATTATATATTCCATTCATGATAAGTTCAGTAGGCCAGAAATCTGCACTATCGTAACTCAAAAAGGACTAGAGTAATCCAGCTAGTATTTCTACCATATAGGAAGAGTCAGCCAGGGAGTAGGCGTGGAAATGTACAGCAACCTATCATATCTCAAAAAGGACTAGAGTAAGCCAGCTAGTATTTACACCATTTGGGAAGGGTCAGCCAGGGAGTAGGTGTGGAAATGTACAGCAACCTCTCATAAGAAGATTAGATAACTCGGAAAGGACTAGAGTAATCCAGCTAATATGTCTTACCATTTGGGAAGGGTCGGCCAGGGGTTAGTTGTGGAAATTTTACAGCCCATTTGCTCCAGCCCTTTTGAGTTACCGAGGTTAGAGGTCACTATTTCCGACCCCCCCCCCCCCCCCCCGATTTGGAACAGGATATAGTCACAGGACACCACAAACACACAAGGACTGTTCAGGAAGAAGCATGTATGTATGTATGTACTGTATATATGTATATAGGCTACTCAGGCACATACCCCATTGCTAGGGGTGGCTGACACGAGACAGAGCCCGAACAGAAACAACATTTAAAGTTCCTATTCTCAGGGTCCGGGACCCCTTTCGTGTTCCCTCGCCCGTTTCTCTGGCTCGTCGAGTATGAGAATTATACAAGGGGGGGAGGATTCCTATCCCCCTGCCCCCTGAAGGAAAGGTAGGACAGTAAGATAGACAGACAGAAACAGCTAAGGTTGGGTAGAGGGTGCCAAACCACACTCTGGATAGGACCAGCCCTGACCCGGTAAAAGTATATCGACGTGAAGTTAAAGTTTATGTGCAAGATTATTTGGAATATTTTGGATTTTGACTGTACATCTTGCACAACAAACTAACATTGATTCATATTTTTTGTTAATTCTTTCGGTACGGGTGAAGCTGTTTTTCTTTTCATTCTGGTTATCATTAGACAATTTTACTCTATTTATAATATTAAACTTGCAAACCAAAACAGGGACGACACAATATAAAGACAAAATAATTTATCAAAATCGCTATGTGGCAATAACGCTTTAGCAAAATAAATTTTTGAAATAAAACTAATTAGTGGGAATATAATATACCTCTGATTACTAGATGTCCTTCCTAACCTGTATAAAGTCATTAAGTTAGAATATAAGGAATAATGCCATCACCCGTACTGAAGAGGTTAACCCTTTCATTACCGAACCGTCTTTTTTCCGTTGTATTCTGGCTATGATAAGACCGTTTTATTTAGCTTAGGAAGGACATGAAGCCATTCAAATACTTCAAAGTATCTCAAGTCACCCTTTTAACCCATAAACGGCGGCAAAGCTCTTAAGATGTTTTACTGGGCGACGGCGGCAAAGCTCTTAAGAGGGAGGCCTAAAAAAACAGCCCCAGTATCACTAAACATTTTTTTGTTTTTTTTTTTCCTATACCTTATATCACTCCTCCACATCCCCTCCTTCCTCCCTTTCCCCTCCCCCTTCAATTATCACCTATTTTCCCTGTTATTCCCTAATTCATTGGTATATTTTTGTGCTAACATTAGCAAACTGTGTGGAGGATGTGCTTACGTGCCTAGAGGGTGTGTTACATAACCGAGTGTGTGTATGAGTAGGCTCAGTGTGGCTTGAGGCCTCGTGGAGGGAGGGTTTGCCTCAATTTTCTCCATAATTCATGAATGGGCTGGTCCATCTATATTCGCGATTTTGACCAGAAATTTTTTATTTTCACTTGTTTTATTGTTGTTACAGGTTACTATCTTCATAGTGAAGGTAAAATAGGCTCATATGAATAAGTAATAACTATATTTATCGTAACATGACAATTATAGGCCTGAATTGAGCCTATATGCTCGCCCATGGGGACCGGGTTCAATACCTCCCCCTCGGCGTTACCGGGTTAACTACCACAGATCCTTCCTTAGCTATACATAAGCCTCCGAATATTTTTGAAACAATAGAAAAAGTTGTGCTCTGTAATGAAGGGGTTAATGGTATAAAGTATTCAGTGTTGGGAATACAACCACCAATAGATCTGGAACACAGTATTTTATGTCTTGATGAACTATAGTCTATTTTTTTCCAGCTGAGCCTAAATTGTCATGTTTCTATCTTTGTTACTCGGCTGTAAGGTAGATTTTGTAGCGAAAGATGATGGTTATTCTGAGAACTTGGCATTAATATGACACACAGCCATTGTAGTTTCATATATTTCCATTAAGTATCGAGAAATCAGCTAATAAGAGATTCAATTTATGATCAGCTGGAAAAAAATAAGAGTTATAGGAATATTTTTATGTATAGTTGCCCACATTAGTTCTGTTCCTCTCTGTGATCTTATCTACATATTGCCAGACGCTGTGATCGCCGAAGGTGTGGCCACAACATAACGCCCCCATGCAATTCTGTCCCCACTCAGTCGACACCCCTCCTCCCATCCAGCACCGCCTTCACTCATACTGTATACTTCTTCACTCCATCCTTCCACCTCTCTCTCGGTTTACCTCTCCCTCTCTGTCCTTCCACCTCGCTCTCGTACACCCTATTAGTCATTCTCTCGCTTCCCATACGTGGGATTATAATGCGCATGATTGAATTAAGAGTGTAGTTTCTTATGCAGTGGTTAACTCATCTCAATAATCAGATAAAGAAATTCAGACTCACAAATCATTCACACTAATTTTACTTTCATGCATACATTACAAAGAGGAACAAAACTTATGTGCCCAACTGTACAATACTATTTAGTTTTGTATTGTTGAAGGCATGAAGAGGTATCACAACAGAAATTACCGATAATTTTCTGGCAACTTTTCTTTGGTCTTTGCTACTGGTATTGGAAACTGAACGCCTCTTTATCTTTGATTCTGGCTTGAACTAGATGATTTTATGCAGTTTATGAAAGACCTATGTTGTTCAGAGGGTTTATCAAGATCATATTTACCCCTTTGAGTCATAGAGGTAGATTATAAGCCAAAGAAAATCGTCTAATGGTAACCAGAATATGATGAAATTACGTCACCGTGCTGAAAGATATACTGTAATTTTTGCCGACCGAATGACGTAATGTTCATGTTCTGGTTACCATTAGACGATTTTGTATGGTTTATAATCTACCTCTATGACTCAAATGGGTCAATACGATCTCAATAAACCCTCATAAATAGCAGATCCTTCAAAAACTGCATAAAATCGTCTAATTGTAGCCAGAATTAAAGGTAAAAAGACGTCATGGTGCTGAAGGGTCTTAAGAAGTTGACCTCTTAAGCTGCCAGACCAGTGTTGACGATAAAAGTTGTTGAAAGCGCTCGTGTGTGATACCGGCTTTTGTGTTCTTTTCAACAGTTTCCTTTCTTACAATGTATCGCTGATTCATTTAAAGGTTTTCGTATTTATATTTTCTTTTTCACCTTTGAATACATTCCATTATTATCATCCATATACATTCAATGAATCTCCATATTGTGAAAAGATTTACTTCAGTAGGCCTATAGCCGCTGTCACACGATCACTTTTTCCGTCAATTTTCCATGAGCAAGTTTTTTCGCGTATTTTGACTTTTTCGCGCTGGTATCGGAAACTAGACTGAAGGTAGATTATGTTAGGCGGCTGAATTCTGATAGTGTAATTTTTTAAGTTTCCTGACCAGAATTGCTCGTAAAAATTGCTCGAAAAATGGTTCGTGTGACTCCGGATTATCTCTTAACCCTTACAGTACCAGCGACGGTTATAGCCGTCAGTAGATAAGTCACTCCCCAGTCCCAGAGACGGCTATACCCGTCAGTAGTGTACTATCCTTGTAACTGCCTGTACAAGGCTGTACCAGGTAACACGACCATTTGTCGATATGGCAACACTGCTCAGCTTATATAAGACCCACTGAACACTGGGAGAGCCAGTATTCCTTCATCTCTTGAAGTGGAAGGGTGTTTTATCCTGCCATTTTGGCCACATTGCTTGGGACTGGGGGGGGGGGGGACTTTTATTACTATACAGAAGGGGTTAATTACCCACTTGCGAGTTTAATGCTTTAAAGAAATTGGAGCCGTAGACGTCAAATAATAATCGTCAATACAGTACTTAGCAGAATTACCAGCTAAAATACGGTAGTAGTATATTGTATATGCATCATGCTTTCTACCCGTCGGGAACCTAAATTCTTATTGCAATTCCCAAGGGTTAAGTGCCCCATTAAATACTCCTTCCATTCGTCTATACATTAGGCTACCATAGCGCAGTTGGAATATATGTACATACTCAGATTAATATGCAGGATTCGAAACTGCATAATAAATCGTAGGCTTGTGCATATTTCTTTAACTCTCTTGATAGCGTAATGTATAAGTGCGCGGAATTCGGGTGTGAGTATCCTAGGTTCGAGTCCTCGGAGTGCCACATGTATTTGTTGATTTCATTAATTGAGTTTAGAGGTGAAGTTGGTTGGTGGAAAAAACATAATAATGTTATCGTTGTTTACGGTTCCAACTTCTGAAGGGGTTAATTGATTCTCTGGATTAATTATATCATATTTTGTTTTTGGAGTTACGACATCAGTGATTGCCTCGTAGTAATATTATAGGAAAGTATTTTATTACCCAATTGTTATAGGCTTATTATTATTATGTGCTTAACCCTTTGAGTACCAGCGACGTATATTTAATTTTGCAGCTACATTTAGACAATTTTATTCAGCTTAGGAAGGACGTCTACCAATTAAAAGGCTGGAAACTATCTCAATTAATCCTTTTAGCTACCACATATCCTTCCTAAGCTTCATCAAATTGTCTAAATGTAGCTGAAATCAAATACAAAATACGTGGCCAGTATAGAAGGGGTTAATATATGTAATAATTCATATATTAGGCCATGTGTATATATACAATAGAGAAATGCAATGTTTATTATGGGGGTAGTACTCGCTTTTTAGGGACCCCCCTTCTCCCTCATGTTTAGCATATTAGTTTTGAGGTTTTAAGAAGTTCGTTCCGTTAGTTTGGCGATTTTGAGAAATTTTGCCTAATTTTGTATTCAATATTAAGACCTTTTGTGCCCTTTAGGTGTCGATTTTTTCCTAGCGAATCGCTCGCCTCTAATTTTAGAAGAAATCGGCCATTGGCCGGGAAAAAAAATTCTACCAAAAAATTTACAAATTTCTGTCTAGGGGGTGTTTTTCTAAGCTTGATGGAGGTCTAGCGAGGAAACTCAAAAGTAATTAAATATATAGCCCAAAAAACAAGTACTGTACTACCCCCTTAACCCAGTGTGAATACAACAGTAGGATATTTGATTATATTAGTGCAGTATATATAATATGCAGTATACAGTATATTCCTGCAACCTGCATGGCTTTGAATATAGCCGGTAAAGACTTGAGTGTATAGGCTTGCAAGTGAAGTATATGATTGATGGTACAGTCGCGCTAATAAGTCATGTCTCGGCACCAATTATGTTTTGATCCATAATTGGTATCAGCAATATCTAAACTTCATTTCGAGTGAGGTATACAAACATGTTCCTACACTTACCATACCCTATTCAACATCTATTCTATTCTATATACAGTACTCGGGCCCAATCCCCACTTTTCCTATTTTGTGTTCTTTCTTTATTTCAACAACTGACAGACATTAATACAGCACAGAGCAAGCCAAACGTAATGAGAGCCGGGACACGACTTATTAGGGCGACCGTACAGTACTATATATATAATAGGTAAGGTTATTAGGGTGATGTATTCTGGGCAAGGGTAACTAGTGATCATATTAGGAGCTTACATCACTTTGGCAAGGGATTTTGTTTCATGTGTAAATAAATTTTACAAGAATTAATATTTGTTTTTAATATCCCATCCTAAGTACTGTCACGGCAGCGCTGTGACAGGGCTTCATTGTTCTAGTCCAAGTTGCCTAATGGCGGCACACTTGTGGTGGATGTCGCTCCCTCCGAACCCGGACCTGGCGCCTTAGCCCAACCTGGACGAAATGGATCCAGAGGGTACAGTGCGTAGTGTTTCTCCGGACTGGCACTCTCCGCCCAACAGTATAGGGGCCCGAACCTGTTGGTAGTGCTCCAGGAGGCTGCCCTGTCATGGAGTGAAAAATACCAGACCAGTCGTAGTGCCGTGTACGCGCACGGGGTGCGTCCCTGCGGCTGGTTCTGTTGGGGCGTACCGAGGCCACTGGATCCTACCCCCTTGTAATCTCTTTGGGGAAGGTACAGTACAAGGAATGGAACCTCTTATCATATCTTACATATACTAAGAAGTGAATAAAATTAGAAGGTGGATGAGAGTGAACCTTGTGAGGCAGCCTGTTTAAGGGAAGGATAAGCCTGAAAAATAGAGAACAACATGACAAACACAATTTGTAATTCTACCTTATTTATGTTTGGAATGAGACTTCTCATAGCCATGGTGGTCTCCTACATTCCTCCTCTGGTGATCCATCTGGTCAAGTATGGAAGTGTCCTCATCACTAAAATGGAGGCTGTATGCCATGGTTTAATTAATATTTAAAACTTGCAAACTAAAACTTAAGATACAAGATAAAGGTAAAATAACTTATCAAATTCAGAAGTAGGATCCAGTTATTTATGTCAAACTTTATTAAATAAAGATAAAATAAGCGGGTGCCCAACCCCGAAAGGGGTTGAAATAGGGGAGCTATCCCCTCGCTAAAGGCGGTTTTCAGGGGCCTTTCCTAGCTGATGCTGAGAGGATTGGGTTCTAGTCATGTGGTGATGGGCTGGTCTATCAGAGTGAGAACTGAGCGATCTCTGCCATACCCATAGCTTAATCTGACTGTTCCTTTTACTTTTATATTTTCTAGATCTCAAGTGACGGCGTCTCTTCCGTGGATTGACCTCCCAATCTGCCGACCTAGAGGTTGGCAGATTGGAAGCCAAAGTGTCACATTTTTCCTTTGCCCTTCAACTTTCTCTTCTTAATTGCTGAGGGGCACAGGGCCCTGGGTGGGGCTTTGGTTTCCCGGGCGTTTCCGCACCCTCCTCAGCTCCCCGCCATGGAGTGGCTTCGGTCACCCGGGCTCTATTGTGGTAGGCAGGGAGGGTTCTGTGGGGGTGTTCGGTTATGGCCTTGGCCTTGCTCGGGGCCTTTGGGCTGTTCGGCCAGGCAGCCTGGGGAACAACAACAACTCAAAAAGGGCTATAGCAAATGGGCTGTAACTTTCCACACTTCCTTGGCTGACCCTTCTCAAATGGTAGAAATATTAGCATGTTTACTCAAGTCGTTTGTGAGTTATAGAGGTTAATGGGTAAGAGTTGTGTTATCGGGCGTACCACTACCGACATACAGCATAATTCGACCTCTTTAAAACATTAACCTAACCAAACAACCTAGCCTAATCTAACCTAGTATTCATGTAGTAATGAGAATACAGTACTAGCTTAAGTTAGGCTTTTTAGTTAGGTTAAGTATTTATAGATGATTTATGTTGTATGTCGGTAGTGGTATGCCCGTTAACACAACTCTTACCGGTTAATGTTCAAGAGTTTTGGCTTACTTCCTTGGAATAGGGTATAGGAATAGAGAGATGAGCATGGAAATAAATAAATTACTGCATGATAGTCTGGTGATCCTAACACTGACGTTCGGGAGTGGGTCAAAATGAATTACTTGAGAAGTGCTTGTAGAGTCACATACAAGAGATGCATGTGGTGTGGATGTAGATGTGCTGGATAGTGTGCAGAGGAAACTCTTGAGGTGGTTCAGTCATGTGGAGCATATGGTGAGTGAAAAAATTACTATACTGTAGGCCTATGCTAATATAATTTATGAAAGTGAGGTAAAAAGGGAGAGAAGGAGAAGAAGACCGAAAATGAGCTGGAAGAATGGAGTTGAGAGGTGTTGGGTGGGAGGAGGGGCGCTGATGGATGAAAGGTAAGTAAGGAGGTGATTCATTCATGGCCACCTCCTCAGGGATTAGGGCTCTGGTAGTAGAGATATGAGAGATAGATACATTTGTTTTCTTCTGCTTGATTTTTGTTCTATCTATCTATTGCCAGACGTCTTGATCTCCGAGGGGGTGGCAAGGAATGCATTTTTTTGCTATTCAATTTTAGCGGGGAAAATTACAGGCTTCTGATACTTCACCATTTGTCTAAAGATTATATGTTATATAAAACAGAACATTTTAGTGGATTGTCACACTGATGTTTTATATATTTTGATTCATGATAAAGTATAAATAACATTTATAATAATACATTGCCCCATAAGTTCCAAGTATAATGATAAAATAAAATATAGCAGTAGTTGAGCTGTGTATTACATGACATAAATGTGTTTATAATGTAAAACCTATGGATGTGTTGATAATGTAAATAATTACTATCAACTGTTTATGTAGCTATTGTCATTGATATGATTTTGTCAGCTATAATTGAAATTGTGTAAGGAGAGTGTTGAGCCCGAGTTGTTGTTTATGTCGCCCTGGCGTCACTGTGGAAGTAGGTCCTTGTTCTGTTGACAGCTGCTACTACAACCAACAACTATGACGATGGCCTATCCTAACCAACCACCTCAGCGTGGAAGACCTCCTCCAAACCCTGCACAGATCCAGAAGGTGATTATATTGTTGTATGTGTTGAGAACGATGTGTAAAAGAGGACTAAAGTATGTAGCCGGCGGGGCCATGGGATGCCACTTCATCAAATAGGCTATGGCTTTTATAATGGTGGCTTGTAGGCTAGCCGCTAGTGGCTTATTTAGTTATCAGATTGGGTATATAATATATAGTACGTAGTATATTAGGGTTCGGTCAATATACAGGAGGCGCTACAATATAGCTTAGGTAGCAAAATTTTAATGGTAGTTTTGGGTTCCTATCATCATATGCTTCATTTCTATATACTTTTTATCCCAGGGAAAAAAACAAAAAATCTTGGGTTTTTTATTTTTTTCTTGGATTTTGTTTTTATTTTTTGTATTAACCTAACCAAAAAACCTAACCTAACCTAACCTAAATGTATTTGGGGGCTATTAGGTTAGGTTTTTTGGTTAGGTTAATGACCAAAACAAAAAATCCCAAGAAAATAAATGAAAAATCCCAAGATTTTTTTTTTTTTTCCCGGGGATAAAAAGTATATAGAAATGAAGCATATGATGATAGGAACCCAAAACTACCATTAGAATTTTGCTACCTATATTGTAGCGCCTCCTGTATATTGACCTAGGGTTCTTCTTCAATAGAGCCTGCTCGACAGTGCTCATGGACCCGTCGCTTCAGTCTTGATCCACAGGGCTACCTTTTCATCGGTAACTTCGGTAAGGATGTAGGCTAGTATTCGGGCGTGCCGCCCGCCTTGTTTTCACTATGCGGACGCTCGATGATGTTCCTGTCTATTTTGACTGTCGTGGGATACAATAATAGCCTAGGCCTAGTTTAAGGGGGGGGATTTGCGCCTTTTCCCCTCCCCACCCTCTCATGACTTATTGTCAATTTGTTTATCATCATAGTCTATCAATTGCCAGCAGGCTGAGCAGGGGGCAAATAACAGAGCCCGGGCCGTCAAAATAGACGGGAACTTAACCGCAAACGATTGACGTAAACGGTAAACATGACGACCGTACGCCTGGATACTACATTCTTCCTGTATATTATTGTATAGGCTAGGCCTAGGTAGGCTAATCTAACTTCATTTTACCCCACTTGTATAGGCTAAAGTTGTATTAGGCCTTGGCTAACACAGATTGACTGAGAGTCTCAGTCAATGTCAATTATGTCTGAGTCTCAGAGCAGCCAGTGGAAATGGACAATTTTTTCTTGTCAGATCTTTCAGCATTCCTGCAACCCTTTTTTTTTTTTTTTTTTTTTTTTAATCTAGCCTAGGCTATTCTATAAACTTCCTTCTTTACTCATCACACTGCCCAAATACGGTACTGTACTTAATCCTCCAGACCCGGTTGGGCTCTGAGGCCTCCATAAAAAACACCCCCCGCGCAACCCGGAAGGGTGCTGAGGCTCCGGCAGCTTGAAAGCCTGTAAGCTTGGTGTGCGAGGCGTCCGTCCGACGCATGTAAACAACAGCCGGCTGGACCGACGCCGCGCATCTCCGACCACAAGAAGGAGAGCGACGCTTGTTCATCTGTGCTTGTATGTTATTGTTAAGTAGCGAAAAGTAGTGTAAAGTGGCTGATATTGCCACAAAGTTATCTTCAATGAAATCGTCATCACAACTGAACCAGTTGACTTAGAGAGCTCTACTTAACGCCATTCTACAGGTACATAAGAACATAAGAAAATGGGAGTCTGCAGAAAGCCGATTGGCCCAAGCAAGGCAGATCCCTGTCCCACACAACCCCAATTCAATTACAAAGCCCAATTATAGGCTCAACACTTTAATACCCTGAGGATCATCTTACCAAAACGGTTAGAGATTAACGCAGGATTATGGGGGTCTGCAGAGCGCTGATTGGCCCAACCCGGCTGATCCCCCTTCACACCCAACCCTTCTCATCCATATGATTATCCAATTTTATCTTAAAGCTCCCTACCGTTTTAGATCCCACTATAGCACTTGGTAGTCCATTCCACCCATCTACAACTCTGTTACCAAACCAATATTTGCCTATATCTTTTCTGAAACAAAATTTATCTAATTTGAAACCATTGGTACGAGTTCTTTCGCTATCACTGAGCTTTAGTACATTTGTCATGTCCCCTTTGTTAATCCCACTAACCCACTTGAACACCTCTATCATATCCCCTCTAACTCTGCGTCTCTAACGAATGTAAACCTAATTTCTTCAACCTTTCTTCATACGGAAGATTTCTAATATTATGAATCATTTTTGTCATTCTACGCTGTACTCTCTCCAATGAATCTATGTCCATTCTGTAAGAAGGACACCAAAATTGGACAGCATAATCCATATGAGGTCTCACTAATGACAAGTAAAGTTTTAAGATAACATCAGCAGTTCTGTTACTCACACTCCTAGAGATGAACCCGAGAATCCTGTTTGCCTTATTACGAACGCTTATACACTGTTTTCTAGGTTTCAAATCATTGCTAACAAACACACCTAGATCTTTCTCGCAGTCTGAATTTTCTAATTCTAAATTAGCTAGTTTATATTTAACATTTGTTTGCATCTTTCCTATCTTTAATACCTTGCATTTGGTACGAAACACATATACGCTTGGGGGATGCGCGGGAATGCGGAAGCAGTCAAAATAACAATAATACAGTAGCCTAGGCGTAGACGTTTTTCGGCCAAAAAACCCCGGGTTTCGGGGAAATTATATAATATAATAGCCGGGGCTGGAGGGTTAATTAATTAATTAATGAGCTGCGACAGTTTCCATTACCTTTTTAGCTGTTAGGCCTACCCTTCAGTATTCTCACACTTTCACACATGGTTCAACTTTATACTTTTCTGTATTTTTATTTTATAGGCCCGGCCCCTACCGGTAGCCTAAATTATGCACTTTACAGTATAGCCTACGGTAATCAGTACAGTACCGGTATTTATATTTTCTATAGCCTATAGGTCTAATGTGATAATTAACATACTTTACTGGTATTTCAGATGCTGGATGAAAATTCTCAATTAATCAAGACCATTACTGACTACCAGAGCCAAGGCAAGCCACAGGAATGTTTTCAGTAAGTCTTCATTATCTCGTTATTTTATTTAGGATTGTTGATTGATTTTTAACCCACACATTGCTTTTGTCACCGTACTATAATTTAGGAGGGACTGGCCTTTGACAAGTTTATCTCAAAAATGGATCTTGGGGACATTTTTTAAAGCTTGATGGAGGTCTGGGGAGGAAACTAATAAACAAAAGTATTAATTCATATACAGTATAAATAAACCAATCAATAAACCCTTCCCCCCCTTCATTATATCATACAGTTTTCCACTTTGCCCTCTTACAGTATTGACTTTACATGCGAGTACGGCTGTGATTCAACCAACAATTTGTCAAAAGTACGGTATTATTTTATTGGGAATTGGTAATTTTTAAAAATATCCAATTTGGGATAGGATTGGTCTTGTCAAATAGTAATAAACATCGATAACAACATGAAAATTCTGTCTTGATAGCGTAATGCATAAGTGCGCGGAATTTCGATGTGAGTATCCTAGATTAGAGTCCTTGGAGTATGCTACCACATGTATTTGTTGTTGTTGTTGTTCCCTAAGCTGCCTGGCCGAACAGCCCCGAGTCCCTGAGAAAGGCCATGGCCACGATCGGGCTTTCCCACAGAGCTCTCATTGAGTGTAGATTGTGTTGTTGGCGTAAGTGGTTGTGTGAAATGCAGTCTTCTATGATGTGTTTAATGGTATGGGGTGCTGTGTTACATCCCGGGCAGGCGTCGACAACGGAGTCATCCAGTCTCTTCTGATAGCTCAGGAGAGCTGGATGGTGTCCGCATCTCAGCCTGGCCAGGTGGACTCTGTCCTCGCGAGGAAGGGAGGATTCGGAAGGATGGATTTCGGGAGGCGTGCATGCAGCTGCGTGTTGTCTGTGAGTGAGTGGATGGATCGGTGAGAGATATGAGTATGGATGTGCTTCTGGAAGTTGGTTCGGGGTGGGCAGGGAGGGAGAGAGGACAATAATTGTGTGTGATACCGTGTGCTGGGTGTTGTTTTGATATTTCTTGGTGTCTGTGGGTGTGTTGCCATGTAGTTTAGTGGGTGGTCTTGGTTCGTGGAGGCTGCTGCCAGGAATTGAGTGCCTCTCATGTCCAGATGGTCTTTGACTTTGAGAATTTTGGTTTCTTGATGTAGGTGATCTGTGGGTGAAGTAGCTGTGCAGCCTGTAATGATCTTCAGGGCTTTGTTTTGAATAGTCTGTAAGGTCTTATGATGTGTTTCAGCTAGGTTAGAAGCCCAGGCTGGGCTTGCGTATTCCATCACTGATCTTATGTATTGTTTATATACTGTGGTGGTAGTTTCTTTGTTGTGTCCAAATTTTGTGTGAGCAAGTGACCTGAGGGCGTTAAGTCTGGGTGTCAGTTTCTTTTTAATGTTTGTGGTGTGCTGTTTGAATGTCATATGAGTATCATATGTTACTCCTAGGATTTTGGGTGTGTGTGTATGTGTTAGGGGTGTGTTGTTTATGGTGAGTTGAGGGATGTATTCGTGTTCTCCTGTCCAACTTGTGAGCAGGGTTGCGGTGGATTTGGCTGGGGCTAGATTAAGTCTGTTTGTAGTGCACCAACCATGTAGTGTGTTGAGATAGGGTTGAAGGAGATCTGTTGCTCTTTTTGGGTCATGGTGTGTGCATGTGAGTGTTATGTCATCTGCATAGGAGGCTAAGTTTATTTGGGGCGTATTGGGTGTAGTTATATCGTGCATGTACAGATTGAAGAGTGCGGGCGATAGGACGGATCCTTGTGGGACTCCGTTTGGAAAGTTTCTGATTTTAGATGACTGACCGGCAAAAGATACGTGTGCACATCTGCCTGCTAGGAAGTTGGCCAGCCACCTTTTTGTGTTGTTGTGCATGTTTGTGTTGTAGATTTTGTTTGTTAGGTTGTGGCGGGGGATGGCATCGAAGGCTTTACTAATGTCGAGTGTGGCTAATAGTGATCTGTGTGGTGGTCTAGCTGAGTTGATGCCGTCGAAAGCTCTTTGTGTAAGGTCTGTGAGAAGAGTGTTTGTGGAATGCAGTGGCCTAAAGCCATGTTGTGTTGGAGCTAGGGGTAGGTCAGGTGTAATTAGTTGTAATACTAGGCGTTCCATGACTTTGGAGGGGGAGCAAAGAAGTGTGATGGGGCGGTGCGAGGAGGGTAGCGTGGGGTCTTTGTTGGGTTTGGGGAATGTGATGATGATACCATGCTTCCAAATGTCTGGTATTGTGTTGTGTGAATAGCTGTAGTTTGATATGTTAGTGAGTGCTTGTATGCCTTGTGGTCCCAGGTGTCTGAGGTGTATGTTGCTTATGTTGTCTAGGCCACAGGCGGGTGAGTGCTTGAGATTGTTGATGATATGCTTTGTCTGGTGATTGGTGAAGGGTGTATAGTCAGGGTCTGTGGGGAATTGTCTCTTACGTCGGATGACACGTCGGTCGTCTTTGTGAGGTTTTAGGTGGCTGACATGTGAAAAGTGATTGATGAGAGTGTTTGCTTGTTGTTTACATGAAGGAGTAGAGTCTGTTGTTGTGATTGCAGCATGTGATTGTGTTGTGTTGCTGTTGGAAAGTGTGATGCTGTTTAGTGTTTTGTAGAGTTTTTTGGGGTTTGTTTTGTGATCAAGTGTTTGTAGGAAGTTATTCCAATTTAGTTTTTGTTGTTCTTGTATTTTGTTGTTAGTTTGGGTGTTGAGTGCTTGAATTTGTTGTGTGATGTCTTGTGTGTGGGGTGCTGGGGAGTGTTTCAGTATGTCGCGTTGTCTGATGAGGTTTTGAATTTCTGGTGTGAAGTTGGGGTTGTGTCTTTTCCTGTTACCTCTTGGAATGTGTTTCTTGTCAGCGTTTTGGATCGTTTTATTGAGTATGTGTACAGCATTGTTGATGTTAGTGATGGGTGTACTGTTTAGAGTTGTGAAGTGTTGTTCTGTCTCATTTGTGAATGCTTCCCAGTTAGCTCTTTTATAATTGGTGTATGTGTGTTTGTGGCTAGCTGGGGTGAGTCTGGTTTTGGTGGTGATAATGATCGGGAGGTGGTCAGAGCCTAAGGTTCTGACCACCCTCCAGGATGTTGTGGGGGCGAGTTCTGGGGAGCAAAAGGTGATGTCTGGAGATGATGGGTTATAGAGGGCTTGGTGAGGAATATGGGTATGTTGATGGATGTCGTTAAGGATGATGAGGTTATCGGTTTGGTTTTGTAGTACCAGCCCTCTGTCTGTGTCGGGGTTGTCGACAAACCAGGCCGACGTCTTGGCGTTGAAGTCACCACCCAGGATGATGTGTGGGGTGTGGGGTGTTTGTGATGTGTTGTAAGTGTGGTCTGTATTCATTTGGTACTGTAGGGGATGTTTGGGGAGGGATGTATGTGTTTATGATGGTTATGTTGGAGTTGTTGCCAGTGCGTATTTTAATTGATTGTATTTCTGTTGTGTTATCATTTGGGGGGAGGAGGGATTTGGTTTGTACACTGGTTACTATGTATGATATTTCTTTGTGTACCAGGGTGATGAGTCCACCGCCCCCGCCGACAGCCCGGTCTTGTCTGATGGTGGTGAAATTATGAAATGTGGGTGTTTTTTGTGTTGTGCGGAGTTTTGTTTCTTGTAAGATGGCAATGTGTATGTTGTGTTGTTTGATGAAGTGTGAGAGTTCGTGTTTCTTTGTGTTGATGCCATCTATGTTCAGTTGAAGAATGTTAATGTTATGTGCACGATGTATGTTGGGTGCTGCTGCACGAGGATGGGGTGGGGGTGGGGGTGAGGGAGGGGCTGGGGGTTGGGATGGGTGAGGTGGGGGTGGGGATTGGGGAGCAGGAGATGGGGGTTGGAATGGATTAGGATGGGGTGTGGTGTGTTGAGTTGAGGATGTGGATGGTATGGGAAGGTTAGGTGGGTTAGGGAGGAGAGGTGGACGGGTTTTAGGGGGGGGAGTGGATGATATGGGAAGGTTAGGTGGGCTGGGGAGGAGAGGTGGACGGGTTTTAGGTGAGGGATTTGACTGGGAGAGGGAGGGGCATGAGGAACAGGTCCAGGTGTTTGTGTAGTGTTTCTTGGAGGCAAGTGTTGTGCAGGTGAAGTGGGTCCAGTTCCCGCATGAATTGCAGAGAACTGAACCCTTAGTATGGCGACTCGAAGTGATGGGTTTTGAGCAAGTTGGACATATGTATGTGTACGTGGGTCCTGGGTTGCTCTCAATGTCTCCGGCTAGAAGAAGTCTTCGAGAAATGACAGCCGGAGAGTCATTTCTCGGTGTAGGAAAAACTGTGTGATGTGTGTGGTGTGAGAGGTGTGGAAATTCCCGGCGCGACCGAAGCCGCTCCAAGGACCCGTGCCCCCAGGGAGGGGGCAGGGGATGGTTGTGACGGTTTGGCTCCCGAAACTGCTCCCCGCGGCCGGCATCCGGTTTTCCTCCACTGGTCGTTGATTTTGTCTTCGGCCGTGGAGGGTCGGCAGCCATCCGCGGTTGGCAGCCTCGGGAGGTGGCCCCACGGCGTAGACGCCGCCACATCAGGACCTGTATTTGTTGATTTCATTAATTGAGTTTAGAAGTGTAGCTGGTTGGTGGAAAAAAATTAATAATTATTACTTAGGCCTGTATATATTATTTTCTGACTGATAACATTTTAAACATTGGTTACCGGTATATTTTGATAAGTTCTTTTGTCTATATGCGGTTCCTGTTTAGTAATTACAATATTACTATTTTTATTTTTATTTTTTTTTTTTATTTTTTTTTTTTGCAAGTTTTACATTTTAATCAATAAATGTATTTGTTATCCAGATTCCAACAATCTCTTCATCGCAACCTGATGTACTTGGCATCAATGGCTGACACGGCTCAAAACATGGCTCAGCTTCTCCCGGTAAGAAAACCACATGGTACTGTCTCATACAGAATGTTTTTGAGGAAATACAGTTTGTTTTTAGCCGGTATCACACGAGAGCTTTTGTAGTCAACATTCAAGGATCAACAGTTTTCTGGAAACATTCTGGAATATTTGGCCCTGGTATCAGAAACTAGACTGATGATGGATGAATTTAGGTGACCGAAATATTTTGAATGTTGACCTCATAAGCTGCCAGACCAGTGTTGAAGATAAATGTTGAGGGAAAAAGCGCTTGTGTGATACCGGCTTTAGAAAGACACATTCACTTCCTTGGAGTTGCTTTCCACAAAATTACAACCCACAACAGTTTAAGTCCAGTTGTTACAGACATTTTATGAATGGAGAATACTTGAGAAGTGTGTGCAGAGTTACATGGGGGGATAGACAGACGAATGAGGAAGTAAGAGGGAGGTGTGGTGTGGATGTGCTGGAAAGTGTGAAAAGGAACACTTTGAGATGGTTCGGCCATGTGGAACGTATGGGAAGCGAGAGAATTACTAAGAGGGTGTACGAGAGTGAGGTGGAAGGGCAGAGAGGGAGAGGTGGAAGGATGGAGTTAAGAAGAATATGGATGAAGGCGGTGCTGGATTGGAGGAGGGGCGTCGACTGACTGGGGACAGAGGTGCATGGGGCCGTTTCGTTCGTGGCCACCCCTTTGGGGATCACGGCATCAGGCAATAGATAGGTAAAGAAATTATGTCGTGCAGAAGTGGTTAAAATCTGAGTTTATGGGAATGTTTCTTTTCTTTATACAGTATATTGATTTTGATAAGTTCTTTAGTTATTTATATTGTGGTGTTCCTGTTTTGGTTTGTTTATTTAAGTAACACCCCGTTCTTAACATTAATCATCAATTACAAACCCCAATGCACTTGAATAAACTAATGAAAGCATATGGTCCTCCCGGGATTCCAACTCGGGACACCACACCCAGAACATAAGCACCTAAACCATTACACCAACAACACAATTACAAGTTGAAGTTTTACAATATAATTTCTGTCTCAGCCTCCCCAGATGCCAGGCCAACAAGGTAGTGATGGTGGTCCTGGGCCCCAGAGTGGTGGACCACCCCCCGGCCAGGGACCACCAGGACCACACCCCGGACCACCAGGACCATACCCAGGACAACAACAGGTGGGATATAGACCACCTGGACCGCCTGGTATGAGTGGTGCACCACCTGGACCGGGTGTACCAGGGTTTAGGATGCCATATGGACAAATACCACATTCTCAAGGACCCTACCCACAGCCCTACCCTCCACAAGGACAACAGGTAAGACAAATAATAATATTGTTTATTGTTTATAATATTGTGTGAATTTGTGTTCATTGTTTTCTGTTATGTTTTGTGTTGGCCCTATTCTGGCTCTGTCTTGAGTCTCCCTCAAAGTCTCCCAGTGGTTTTCGCTCAACAAGTGTTATTGGTATCTTTATAGTTACTGGGAAAAGTGCTTGGCAAGAATGTAGTTACCCTTATTGGCGGCGTGCGACATATGTCGAGTGAAATAAATTTGGACTATGTGGCGGTGCACGACATCTGTCGAGCACCATTTTCAGCACGTAATGTTGCTGAGAGAGAGAGCTGAGCGGTGGGAAGAGCGTAGTACTCTTATGACCGCTCCCCACGACCACCGCGGGTCTACTGAACTGTATTCTAACTTCCTCCCCCTCTCCTCACTCGCTACACAGGGAATTATGTAAGGAAATTACCTTATTTCAGGGTTTTTGCATTCGTGTTGCACGATCCTTGCAAGAGAACCAGTGGTCGTACAAGGATGGTTCGGGTGTCATTGGAAAGCTCTGTTTATGCCCTTTCAGGAATAGATACTTGTTTTACGCTCTGGATCGTATTTATGCATGAAAATGAGCACGGAAACAACCCTATTTAGGGTAAAAAAAAAAAAACGCTGGGCGCTACGGTCAAATAGACCACCTAGCCCGCTAAATAAGGGTTAAAATTAAAAACTATCGAAACTAAAAGATAACACAACAAAATCTATGTAGAAAAATGCTTTTATATTTATCGGAAATCAATCTTTGAAAACAACAAACTTATATCATCCAATGCAAACGATGCCCTATTCCAAGTAGGGAAAAACAATAAATTTTCATTACAATAAAAATTATCTACTTTTGATCTGATGCTGGCAATTTGATTTTAATTACAGTATTTAAAAACAATCTATTTTTTTCAACATATCATTTGTATTCTCTTACAAAGTAAACCAAGGAATAATTTAGTCTAACCTTACCTTAAGCCGCTGTCACACGAGCGCTTTTTCCGTCAATTTCCATGAGCAAGTTTTTTCTCATAGTATTTCGGGACTTTTACATACTGGTATCGGTAACTAGACTGAAGGTAGAGTATGTTAGGCGGCTGAATTCTGATCAAGTGTAATTTGTTAAGCTGCCAGACCATAATTGCCCGTAAAAATTGCTCAAAAAACGACTCGTGTGACTCCGCCTTTAACCCCCAGGCTCCGGGTTTAGTTTAAAACAAGATTGCCTTTATGCATTTTTTTTTTCATTTAGTTTTTTTGCACAGTAAAGGAAGCAGTTAGCATGTGCCTCTCCAAAGCTGCAAGTAAATTCCAGTAACTATTATTTTTCTTCAGAATCTTATATGTACAGTAGAATTAGCTTATAGTACGGTACTGTACTGGTACTTATTTATCTCTTTTCATCCTATCTTATCTGAAATTACATGTCAGTTTTTCCATGCTGTATGTTTCATAATTCTCAATTGTTTCCATGCCAGTGTAAGCTGGTGGGAGTGATTAGGGGGGGGAGGGGGGGGCTTTCTGGTTCGAATCCCGGTGGATCACATGCTTTCATTAATTTTATTGGAGGCGTTTGTTGTTGAAGTGAAATTAATTAACCCTCCAGACCCGGTTGGGCTCTGAGGCCTCCATAAAAAACACACCCCGCGCTACCCGGTAGGGCTCTGAGGCTCCGGCAGCTTGAAAGCCTGTAAGCTTGGTGTGCGAGGCGTCCGTCCGACGCATGTAAACAACAGCCGGCTGGACCGACGCCGCGCATCTCCGACCACAAGAAGGAGTGCGTCGCTTGTTCGTGTGTGCCTGTATGTTATTGTTAAGTATCGAAAAGTAGTGTAATGTGGCTGTTTTTGCCACAAAGTTATCTCCAATGAAATCATCATCACAACTGAACCAGTTGACTTAGAGAGCTCTACTTAACGCCATTCTACAGGTACGAAACACATCTATGCTTGAGGATGTGCGGCAATGCGGAAGCAGTCAAAATAACAAACATACGGTAGCCTAGGCGTAGACGTTTTTCGGCCAAAACCCCCGGGTTTTTGGCAAATTATAGAATACAATAGCCGGGGCTGGAGGGTCAATCTAGGTTGCTGTACTATCCTTTTCTCTACCCAGTAATTAGTACCGTAAAATGGGGTAACTTCGGATTTTTTTTTAGTTTTATTAACAATTTCTCCTGAGTGTAAACACATTATAGAGATTTAACTAGGTCAAGTGATGTATGGTGATAGTGCGCCCTAATCCAGGAAGCCTCCTAAAATTATCCCCCATAATAAGAGAGCTATCCTTATCCTAAATGATGTCCGAAGTTTGCTTGAAATGTTGAAAACTTCGGACATGTATGGATAACTTCGGACATACAGTGATTTCTTATGGAAAATGGTTGCCAAGAAAGCTGGGATAACTCCGGACAAACGGAGGAGAACTTCGGACGTACGTTCGTGGCCTTATTTAATTCATTTTCGGCTCCTATTTTATATGAATATTTTATTATTGCTGCTTATTCCTGTCCGATGTTTTAGTGGAAAATGCACAGTCAATACTTTTACGCCTGTACTGTATAATCAGTATAGGATGGGGTTATATACGATGGTTAACATATATTCTGTTTGGATCTGTTCTCGTTAGGCATTGAGCTCACTCTTAAAAAATATTGAGCAGGAAAAATAACCAATGCTGTCTAATCAATAACTCAAAAATTAACTAGGCCTAGTGAAAATATATAGGTACTGTATGTATACTATATAACTGCATATACACTTTTATGAATTTGAGCATTTTTATAGGTATAACGTATTTGTTGGTGTTTCTTTCGGCAGATAAAAAATTTTGTGGACAAGATATATGCCTCTCCTAATTTATATATATTATATATCCAGAATTATCCGAAATACATAAATCAGTTAGCATATTATCATATTTTTATGGGTTTTTGGACTCAGAGAATGATTATTTGATTTTTTACCACCATGTTAATGATGGACAAGTATTATGAATGATTTTCATAGGGCAAATAATAACAAACGATTGTTTTGTTCCATGTCCGAAGTTAGCATGTTTTTTTTTTTTAAACACAATCCGTTAAATGATAGTGTTCTAGCTAGAGCGTTATACAAGTGTAACAAATTTCCTTTGGTGGATGTTGTCTCTGGTAATGTTACTACAAAATGATATCAGTCACAACATCATTCATACAAACAAATTTCTTCAGGGTGATAGAAGTTTGGCAGGGTAGCGAAAAATGTACATATTTTCGTCATATACAGTATATAATATTTTTTTAGTGTACATATACTCATGTCAGTTCCCTAGGATTTTTACATGCTCTTCCTTTGCCATTTCTCTAAACGGACCCCACAAAAAAAAATAATAAAAAGCGTTTCTATTATATAATGACAATGTGTAATTACTTATTATCGCCGATGTCCGAAGTTATCACCGCAGTACGAAGTTGTTGTTGTTGTTCCCTAAGCTGCCTGGCTGAACAGCCCCAAGTCCCTGAGGAAGGCCATGGCCACGATCGGGCTTTCCCACAGAGCTCTCATTGAGTGTAGATTGTGTTGTTGGCGTAAGTGGTTGTGTGAAATGCAGTCTTCTATGATGTGTTTAATGGTATGGGGTGCTGTGTTACATCCCGGGCAGGCGTCGACAACGGAGTCATCCAGTCTCTTCTGATAGCTCAGGAGAGCTGGATGGTGTCCGCATCTCAGCCTTGCCAGGTGGACTCTGTCCTCGCGAGGAAGGGAGGATTCGGAAGGATGGATTTCGGGAGGTCGTGCATGCAGCTGCGTGTTGTCTGTGAGTGAGTGGATGGATCGGTGAGAGATATGAGTATGGATATGCTTCTGGAAGTTGGTTCGGGGTGGGCAGGGAGGGAGAGAGGACAATAACTGTGTGTGATACCGTGTGCTGGGTGTTGTTTTAATATTTCTTGGTGTCTGTGGGTGTGTTGCCATGTAGTTTAGTGGGTGGTCTTGGTTCGTGGAGGCTGCTGCCAGGAATTGAGTGCCTCTCATGTCCAGATGGTCTTTGACTTTGAGGATTTTGGTTTCTTGATGTAGGTGATCTGTGGGTGCAGTAGCTGTGCAGCCTGTAATGATCTTCAGGGCTTTGTTTTGAATAGTCTGTAAGGTCTTATGATGTGTTTCAGCTAGGTTAGAAGCCCAGGCTGGGCTTGCGTATTCCATCACTGATCTTATGTATTGTTTATATACTGTGGTGGTAGTTTCTTTGTTGTGTCCGAATTTTGTGTGAGCAAGTGACCTGAGGGCGTTAAGTCTGGATGTCAGTTTCTTTTTAATGTTTGTGGTGTGCTGTTTGAATGTCATATGAGTATCATATGTTACTCCTAGGATTTTGGGTGTGTGTGTATGTGTTAGGGGTGTGTTGTTTATGGTGAGTTGAGGGATGTACTCATGTTCTCCTGTCCAGCTTGCGAGCAGGGTTGCGGTGGATTTGGCTGGGGCTAGATTAAGTCTGTTTGTAGTGCACCCGCCATGTAGTGTGTTGAGATAGGGTTGAAGAAGATCTGTTGCTCTTTTTGGGTCATGGTGTGTGCATGTGAGTGTTATGTCGTCTGCATAGGAGGCTAAGTTTATTTGGGGCGTATTGGGTGTAGTTATATCGTGCATGTACAGATTGAAGAGTGCAGGCGATAGGACGGATCCTTGTGGGACTCCGTTTGGAAAGTTTCTAATTTTAGATGACTGACCGGCAAAAGATACGTGTGCACATCTGCCTGCTAGGAAGTTGGCCAGCCACCTTTTTGTGTTGTTGTGCATGTTTGTGTTGTAGATTTTGTTTGTTAGGTTGTGGCGGGGGATGGCATCGAAGGCTTTACTAATGTCGAGTGTGGCTAATAGTGATCTGTGTGGTGGTCTAGCTGAGTTGATGCCGTCGAAAGCTCTTTGTGTAAGGTCTGTGAGAAGAGTGTTTGTGGAGTGCAGTGGCCTAAAGCCATGTTGTGTTGGAGCTAGGGGTAGGTCAGGTGTAATTAGTTGTAATACTAGGCGTTCCATGACTTTGGAGGGGGAGCAAAGGAGGGTGATGGGGCGGTGCAAGGAGGGTAGCGTGGGGTCTTTGTTGGGTTTGGGGAATGTGATGATGATACCATGCTTCCAAATGTCTGGTATTGTGTTATGTGAATAGCTGTAGTTTGATATGTTAGTGAGTGCTTGTATGCCTTGTGGTCCCAGGTGTCTGAGGTGTATGTTGCTTATGTTGTCTAGGCCACAGGCGGGTGAGTGCTTGAGATTGTTGATGATATACTTTGTTTGGTGATTGGTGAAGGGTGTATAGTCAGGGTCTGTGGGGAATTGTCTCTTACGTCGGATGACACGTCGGTCGTGTTTGTGAGGTTTTAGGTGGCTGACATGTGAGAAGTGATTGATGAGAGTGTTTGCTTGTTGTTTACATGAAGGAGTAGAGTCTGTTGTTGTGATTGCAGCATGTGATTGTGTTGTGTTGCTGTTGGAAAGTGTGATGCTGTTTAGTGTTTTGTATAGTTTTTTGGGATTTGTTTTGTGATCAAGTGTTTGTAGGAAGTTATTCCAATTTAGTTTTTGTTGTTCTTGTATTTTGTTGTTAGTTTGGGTGTTGAGTGCTTGAATTTGTTGTGTGATGTCTTGTGTGTGGGGTGCTGGGGAGTGTTTCAGTATGTCGCGTTGTCTGATGAGGTTTTGAATTTCTGGTGTGAAGTTGGGGTTGTGTCTTTTTCTGTTACCTCTTGGAATGTGTTTCTTGTCAGCATTTTGGATAGTTTTATTGAGTATGTGTACAGCATTGTTGATGTTAGTGATGGGTGTATTGTTTAGAGTTGTGAAGTGTTGTTCTGTCTCATTTGTGAATGCTTCCCAGTTAGCTCTTTTATAATTGGTGTATGTGAGGTACGAAGTTACCCCACTTTACAGTACCGTAGCTTAGCAGTGTAGATATTCAAACTGCCCCGTAAGGACCAATAGGTCTTGTTGCAGTTTGTAAGTCCTTTGTATTCCTTTTTAACTCCTATGTAGCTATTATATATTTTGTTCCAGTTTTCATTTGGGGATAGTTGCGCGATTCATTTATACTTCTGATCGCTATCTTGGTGTTCGTGTGGAACTATCATATCGCATTTAGTTAATGAGTTTGTCTATTATACAATCGTATTCTTTTTTATGCCTTTTATTATTCTATTTTTGCCTTTATATTGTTTTGTCCTTGTTTTGGCTTGGTTATTTTGCAAGTTTTACATTTTAATTACTGGGATTGAAGACATGGACTGAGTGCCAAATGTAATTGGAGAGATATAACAGCTCGGCTTCCAGTTTGACAACCTACAACCGACTGACTCCAAGCGTGGAAAACGCCGAGGATCAAATAGAGCAAGAACATATTTGAGTCGGAGGATGTTATTGTTCCTTAGGCTGCCTGGCCGAAGAGCAGTCGAAGGATGTGTTCTGGGATGCTTTGCCATGCGTCTGACGGAATCTCCTGGGCTTTGAGGCTTGATGGATATTTTGTCCATTATAGCGGAAATCTATCTAGTAATTTCTTTGAGTTCTCCTTATGCATGGTAAATTTGGCCTCATTGCCAAACCATAAGCTGATTTCTTAGCTTTAAATACCATACATGCTCAAGTTGGCAGTGTTTATAACCCTGTTTCTTTTCAACTGACGGTAAATTGCAAAGTTCCCATTAAGATTTCTCAGTTATTTTGAAGATTTGTGAGTGAAATATGGTGCTAATTATTAAAACTTGGTCTTGAATATTATGGAGAGACACAGTAGTTTCATATTTTTCCATCAAGTATAAACAAATTAGTTGCTTTAAGGGATTCAATTTACCGTCAGATGAAATAAAACAGAGTATAGGTGATTGGCAATATAAAATAATTTGTATTTCAGTACGGTCAGGGCGGCTACCCCCCAGCATCCACTGGCCCCCAAGGTTACCCCGGCAGTTCCTCTACACCCCCGGCACCCGGAGCTAAAGGTTACGGTACACCACCACCACCGCCAGTATCATCAACACCAAGTGGTTATCCTGGTTGTCCTCCTGGTCCACCTACCTCGCAACCACAGCCAGGGGCACCACCTCCTCCACCCCCGGGGGGACCTAACAACCAAGGGGAGTATAACCAATCATCACAATACCCTGGTACACCGCCAACCTTCACCTCGACACCATCATCTACCGCACCGGTACCTTCCTCTACACCTTCCACTTACTCTGTGTCCTCCTCTCAATATCCTGGTAGTGGTCCGTCGTCCGGGAGTTATCAGATGTCCCCCTCATCAGCTCCACCCACCTCCACCACTAGTACATCGTCTGCTGCTGCTGGTCCTACTGCTCCACCACAGTCAGCCTCCACACCACCTATCTCCTCCACCCCCGGAGCACCTTCACCTATGCCACCCACCTCGGTACCTTCCGCAGGGTCTCCAGGGTTATACGGTCCGGGCCAACCACAGCCATCACCACAGTCATCACAACAACCACCACAACAACCACAAGCTGCACCATCACCACACTCTGCTTCACAACCAGGGAGTCAACCATCACAACCACAACAAACTAGTTCCCCTAACCCTCCCTCAGCAGCTTCCTCCACCCCTACCCCTCCTACCTCCCAGAGTTATCCCGGTACCCCACCACCACCGGTATCCCAACCAGGACCACCCGGCCAAGCACCACCACCATCACCACAACAAGGACCATCACCATACCCACCTACCTCACAACAGTATCCTGGTAGTGGTAGCCAAGGGTATCACCAACCATACCCACCTGGTCAATATGGTTCACCAAGCTCTCAAGGTGGCTACCCTCCTGGTCAATACCCAGGTGGTCAGCCGTACCCTCAGCCATACGGTTCCTACCCACCACCGCCAGGGGGGCACCCGGGGTATGGTGGCCCCATGCCTAACGCTCAACCCGGGTATCAACATCCCTCTGGTCCGGGTTATGGTCAAGGTTATCCTCCACCACCAGGTAGTCAATACAGCCAATACCGACCATCACCGGGTCAAGGGCCACCACAAGGACAGTTCCCGGGGTATGAACAAAGTCGTTATCCAGGAAGTTATCAACCACCACCACCACCATCCGGACCGCCAGCCGCACCTCACTAATACTAACCTTGGTCGCAGCTCACATTTATTGTTAGGTTTTAAAATTACTTAATTATCCATCATGCTTCACAAGTATCCTGAAATATAAGAATATGATCAGGTACGGTACTGTATTTCCAAATTATTTATCAATTTTATATTGCGGCGCGGTTTAGCAATCTGTGGCAACTATTCGCTGAAGTCCCTGATCATCAACCCTAGCCCAGCTCTTGAGCAGGGAGCATGGTGCTATAAACCGCATCAATTCTTGTTCAGTCCAACAGTTTGCAGTGAAACCATTTACTTCACTCAGATGTTGCTTATATATATTATTAATTATTCTGTTGCCAGGTGATTTTACTCTGCTCATGATAGATCTCTAGGAAGCAAAGCATAAAAACTATTCATTTATCATGATGTCCGACACCTTGCATCCTCCCGGGAAAACCCCGCTATAGGATGGCCATGGCTAAAACACCTTGAGGCTACTTTGTTCAGACGGGACTCATTTGGCCGTGGCCCAGTGCTTCTTCCACTATGTGGAAGTTATTCTTCAATATATTTTTCCATTAACCCTCTAGTTTAGTTAGTTGAAAATTCATCTGTTGGTAGCTATTATAAAAAATTCATCTGTTGGTAGCTATTATAAAAATGAAATGATCATCATTAGATTGTGAAGGTTAACAGGGGGGGGGGGGGATTGTCATTAACTCTGGACAAAACAAAATAAAGTAAGACAACGTTAGTATACAATTCATGATGTAAATTTAATTATTTTATAGCCATGTGAATTACTGTATTTGAATTGGTTGTGTACTTTTCTCAAGCACATTTCATTCTACAATTAACCCTCTCCGACATATGACGCAATTTTGAGCCTATTAGGGATACTTTAAAGCCTTTGTTACCATCAGGGGTATTTAGAAACCTTTAGTTTAGTTACTTCAACCTCTGCAGTTGTCTTTGAGTTAGCTGTGTTGAGCCTATTGGGGATACTTTAAAGCCTTTGTTACCATCAGGGGTATTTAGAAACCTTTAGTTTAGTTACTTCAACCTCTGCAGTTGTCTTTGAGTTAGCTGTGTTGAGCCTATTGGGGATACTTTAAAGCCTTTGTTACCATCAGGGGTATTTAGAAACCTTTAGTTTAGTTACTTCAACCTCTGCAGTTGTCTTTGAGTTAGCTGTGTTGAGCCTATTGGGGATACTTTAAAGCCTTTGTTACCATCAGGGGTATTTAGAAACCTTAGTTTAGTTTACTTCAACCTCTGCAGTTGTCTTTGAGTTAGCTGTGTTGAGCCTATTGGGGATACTTTAAAGCCTTTGTTACCATCAGGGGTATTTAGAAACCCTTAGTTTAGTTACTTCAACCTCTGCAGTTGTCTTTGAGTTAGCTGTGGGCAGAAAACTAATTTTGGAGAGGTAATTATAAGAGTGAGAGAACTCTATTTCTTATTGCTAATCTGGCAACTTCTGCGTCATATGAGTCTGAAGGGGTTAATGTAGTTAACTAGTAATACAGTATTTGTAAACAAGTGTATTAAAATTATGCCATGCTCTTCACTACTATTTTATTTGCCTTCAATTGCAGCACTTACCGGTAAAACCCATTGTCCCAAACTATTTTATTTTATTCGCTATTGTTAAATTGACAGAGGTGGGCGCGCTCCGGTGGGACCGGTAATGCGGCAGCGCTCCGCGCTCATCAGACATAAGGTAATGCGGCAGCGCTCACGCGCTCCTTTTGTTAGCAGACCCGATGCGCTTCCCGCTCCGCGCTCCCAAAAATAGTTATATAAAAAACAAAACAAACAAAACAGCTTCTAGAAGTTATTTAATTATTTACCTTTGTCCTTCACTTTGTCCTTTGTCTTTCACTTCACTAAATTCCAAGAATTCAAAACATTAAAAAAAACTCAAGTCATGGTGTCTTTCTGAAGTTTAACTGTTTAAGTTTCTCACTTTCTCAGTTTCTGTTATTCTTTATGTCATATCAATGAATCAAATGTCAATGATATGATATCATTGCAAATGTCAATGATATGATATGATTGATATCATTGTGAGTTTGTGACATTGTGACTGTCCATTGATATCTATGATATGACATAAAGAATTACAGAAACTGTCCAAACTGAGAAACTTAAACAGTTAAACTTATCAAGCTAACATTCTAACAAGCCTAACAATACAATAACAACAATACAACATGATTACATTGATTAGTATTTACTATTTAGTTGATTACATGATTAAATGAATAATAATTTAATATCATAATATCATTAATAATTTAATATGATATGATTAATTGATTATATTATGATTATTGGACCCGTCCAAGCTGTCTACAGACACTCAGACAGTCAGACAGGCTCGGGCTATACCACTGCCAGACTTACCCTTAGGCCCCTTCGTAAGCTGTAACTTGCCCGTAAGGTTTACTTTGCGTTAGCAAAAGCCAAACAAAAAAATAATAACAAGTTAACAACTGTAACACTGTCAGTCTGTCACTATCATAGTAGCACTGTATCACAGTTCACTAACACCGTGGGTAACACCGTACGAACGGTACGATGACTGTACACGATAATGACGTTCTTGTACCTGTTGTTGACAGGAAAAATCGCCTCCGGAGCGCCAGAAAGGAGCGCGAATTTCTAGTTGCGCTCCGATTTCAGAATTTTGCCGCTCCTCGCTCCTCTATATTGGTAATGCGCACCAGAGCGCAGAGCGCCAAATGGCGCGCACCTGCCCACCTCTGTAAATTGATATTGGTCTTTCATAAATATGCTGTAAATTTACATGCATATGATCTCATACATGACAAGCAAGATTTTAATTTCATCATTTAACCCGGGAACTGCGGGGAGACTCTTAACCCGGGAGCTGCGGGGAGACTCTTAAGAGTTCCCCCGGCGCACTGCGGGAAGACTCTTAAGAGTCAGAGAAAATAAAAATCAACTTTTGACATCGAAAAAAAAAAAAATTTTATATTTTTTTTTTTTTAATTTTTATTTTTTTTGGCCCCTGGGCCATGCAAAATCTCAGTCATACCTCCCCTCCTTCCCACTTTCCTCTCTCCTTCAGTTATCACCTATTTTCCCTGTTATTCCTTATTCTGAGGTATTTTCGTGCTAACATTAGAAATCCGATTGGAGTGTGGTCATCACTGATAGCAAGCGAGTGCAAGAGAGAGAGAGAAATCGACTGTCTCAGTGGCCTTGGGGGAATGGCGGGAAGCAGATTGCCTCACATACATTATACAATCGCGGGCTATCTCCGATTTTGACCATCCAAACGCTGTTTCACTCGTTTATTGTTGTTCAGTTAATACCTTATAATCAACCCATAATAGGCGCATATGGATAAATATTAATGCTATTAATGGCACAATGAATATTTTAGTGACGGAAACACCTCAAATACGTCAGCACAGGGGGACGTTTCCAATTACCCCCATGCGCACTTCAGAGGTTAAGAGTTCCCCCGGCGGACTGCGGGAAGACTCTTAAGAGTAAAAAATCCATTTAAAACACCCCCCAATTTTTTTTTTTTTTTTTTTTTTTTTTTTTTTTTTTTTTTTTTGCCCCTGGGCCATGCCAAATATCACTCCTCCACCTCCCCTCCTTCCCCACCTCCTTCAGTTATCACCTATTTTCCCTGTTATTCCCTTATTCTGTGGTCTATTTTCGTGCTAACATTAGCGAGTTGCAAGCAGGGCATTGTCATCACTGTTACCAAGCGAGTGAAGAGAGAGAGTATCGATCGACAGTCTCTCTCCAGACTTGGGAAAGAGTGGTGGGGAGGGAGGTTGCCTCAGCCATACATTATGTAACTCCTGGCCTGTATCGCCGATTTTGACCATCCAAACGCTGTTTCCACTTGTTTTATTGTTGTAACAGGTTAATACCTTTATAATCAACCTATAATAGGCGCATATGGATAAGTATTAATGATATTTATGGTAAAATAACGATGTTAGTGATGGGAACAGCTCAAATACGTCAGCACAGGAGTGTGGTGTCTCATACCCCCCATGCACACTTCTTAGGTTAATAAACAATATAAATGTTTATTTTTATTTATATTATAATGTAAAACTTGCAAAATAAACAAACCAAAACAGGGACGATTTACAATATTACTTTATATTTTTACTAAAGTATATATATATTTTGAAGTAGGTGGGCATTGTGGTATTTACCTAATTGTAAATTAGTGGTAAAGCTTCGCTGCGTGTCTGCCTGCTGAGACCGGAACCTCTCCGGGAGGTCTGGGACCAGGGAATCTTTAGCTGGAGACCCCAAATGGGCCTGGGTCTACGGGTCTTTTGGGGGTGTAGCCTACAATCGGTCGGGCCTGCGGCGTACTTGTTATTTGCCCCCCTGCTGGCAATATATATGATGACGACAATAAATTATGGGGGGATGAGGGGGGTTCAACCCATTATTGTATCCCACGGCATAGTTATAATGTAAACAAGGCCCCGAATACTACATTGGGATTTTTTTTTTTTTTTTTTTTTTAGCAAGCACTGTATTTATATATTTATTGCTGTTACCAGTACTAGGAATATAAATAGTGGGTCAATGTACTACCTTCTATAATTGCTTAACTCTTCCTCCCCGGGTGTCATTTTAAAATGACACCCCTTGCGAAGGGCAGGAGCCCGGATGTCCTTTTAAAATCCGTAAGCTTGAAAGCCTATTAATCCTCCAGATCCGGTAGGGCTCTGAGGCACCCATAACAAACCCCCCCCCCGCGCTACCCGGTAGGGCTCTTAGAAACCCATGAGCTTGAAAGCCTGTAAGCTTGGTGTGCGAGGCGTTCATCCGACGCATGTAAACAACAGCCGGCTGGACCGACGCCGCGCATCTCCGACAACAAGGAGTGCGTCGCTTGTTCGTGTGTGCCTGTATGTTATTGTTAAGTAGCGAAAAGTAGTGTAAAGTGGCTGTTTTTGCCACAAAGTTATCTCCAATGAAATCGTCATCACAACTGAACCAGTTGACTTAGAGAGCTCTACTTAATGCCATGCTACAGGTACGAAACACATCTACGCTTGGGGATGTGCGGGAATGCGGAAGCAGTCAAAATAACAAAGATACGGTAGCCTAGGCGTAGACGTTTTTGGCCAAAACCCCCGGGTTTCAGGGAAATTGTATAATACAATAGCCGGGGCTGGAGGGTTAAGCGTGGTTTGAAAGTCGTGCGCTGAAACGTTTGCAAACAAAGCCGGTCGAAGCAACGCGCAGCTTCAAAAACAAGAAGTCGGAGTTTTGTTGACTGCTAGAACGATATTAGTGTCTGTAAATATCCGATATTGCTAACACCGCATCAATACTCTCTCCATGAAAATCGGCATCACAACTGAACCAGTTGACCCAGAGAGCTCTACTCAACGCCAGTCTACAGATACGAAACAGGGCTACGTTTTGAGATGTCTGTGAATTCTCTAGCAGTTGAAATAACAAAGATAGGGCTAGGACTATTACAAAGTTTTTTGGCCAGATCGCCCGGATCTGAATGCTGTCCTTTGGAAGGCGAGCCCGGGCAAGAAGGGTGAAAGCTGTAGCTAATTCAAATAGTAGTCTTCTTGATATGAAAACTTGTAATTGTAGATCACTAATAAAAATAATATAAAGTTTATTGTTCCCTTTATTACTGACCATCATTCCATACTTTAACTTGTTAGTGGGGATGATGTCTTGATACAATTAATCCAGGCTATTATTAGACAATATTAACACTTACGGTGCGGGCATATTTCCTGTTTATTAGGGCTCATTCCGGCAAGAGTTGTGTTATCGGGCATATCACCTACCTCTGACTGGGTATATCCTAGGGTTTACTATACACCTTTGAAAGGACATTAGCCTAACCTAACAACCTTACCTAACCTATCCTAGTATTATGGATGGGGGCTGCCACCCCCACACCCACGCTGTTTGACATCAACTCACGTGTTTACACGACGTACGCCCGGTAACAACTTATTCCCTCATTCCTGAAAGATTAAGCAAGTGATGATGCAGATGCAGCTTTACCACCATACACTCCCTGCTGAATAGCAAGGCTAGGGTGGGTGCCCTGATGAATCAGGGACTTAGTGAAGAGTTGCCACAGATTGCTAGACCGCACCGTTCACCAACAGCACTGGCTGGCCCGAGGCTCAAACCGTCAACCTCACGGTTAGCAGGCGAACGCTCTAGGAATCGAGCTACGGCCTGTGGCCGTAGAATTATGAATGTGTTGATATTATTACAAAGTGTATTTAGATTTTTACATAAAAAAAAATCCAAGCAGTGGCATTTGTTCTATCTATCTATTGCCGGACGCCGTGATCCCCGAAGGTGTGGCCACGAACGAAAAGCCCCCATGCACCTCTGTCCCCAGTCAGTTGACACCCCTCCTCCCAACCAGCACCGTCTTCGCTCATATACTTCTTCACTCCATCCTTCCACCACGCTCTTGTGCAATCATTCTCTCGCTTCCCAAACGTTCCATATGGCCGAACCATCTCCAGGTGTTACTTTTCACACTTTCCAGCACATCTACAGCCACACCACACCTCTCTCGTACTTCCTCATTCGTTTGTCTATCCCTCCATGTAACTCTGCACGCACTTCTCAAGTAACCCATTTCCACCCCTCTCACTCTTGGTCTGAGTCTCTCCACCAACGTCCATGCTTCGCTTCCGAAGTCATTGTCGGGATTACCACACTGTCATGCAAGGACTTCTTCACTTCCATACTGACCACCCTATTTCTTGTTACTGCTTTCAGCGCTCCTACAACCCTCTTCCCCTGTTGCACTCTCTCCCGCACTTCTTCATCCATACTCCCAAATTTACTCAACACACTGCCCAGATACTTAAATGAGCTGACAATCTCCATAACCTGACCGTTCAACCTCACCTCACACTCTGTGGCTGCACCCCTTTCAAAGACCATAACCTTGCTCTTCCTCGCATTTACCTTCAGATTCCGTTTTTCACACACTGTTCCAAACATTTTTACCAGCCCCTGCAACTCCCATTCACTATCGCTGATAAGAACTGTATCATCGGCAAACAGCAGTACAGGCAACTTCCACCCGTTTCCCGCCCTTATCAGAGGTACACCAACATCCACTGCTCTTCCTTAAATTTCTTTCATGACTCCAGTATATATATATATTAAATGGATACAGTACAAGGGAATAACTATTAATACAGTATCGTATACTTTATTTTTATAGTGAATACAGTAATCACATGGAATTATCTAAATCTGGATAAATGATAATCAAGTACATACACAAATTCAAGTCATGAAACTGTTATATATTAACTACCAAAAATTTAAAATTCAGATCTCCCTCGCTGTACGATTGAGTTACGTTCCTGAAAACCCGATCTTAAACAGAAAAATCATATAGCACCCTAAAATTAATGGGGTAAATGGGAATGCATTCTCGGACCAGCCAAAACCCAAACCCAAACATCTAAAAATCTATAATAATATCGTAAATCGGGGCATCGGATAGTGAGGGAGACCTGTATAATATATGAGTGCAAATATATATATTATAATGTAAAACTTGCAAAATAAACAAACTAAAACTGGGACGATACACGATAAATGTAAAAGAACTAATCAAAATCGCTATGTGGAAATAACACTTAATAAAATAAAATTTTGAAATTAAAATGTAAAACTTGCAAACTAAACAAACCAAAATTGGGACAAGGACAATATAAAGTCAAATTAAATTATCAAAATCGCTATGTGGAAACAACGCTTACTAAAATGAAAATTATTAAATAAAAGAACACAATCCACCACATAGGGTGTACATCACTACATGAGCAAGTTAATCTGTTTCCCAAGCAAACCAATCGCACATATAACAACGCACTATCGTCACGTTAAAGGAAGTAGTCAAGTTTGGGAAGTCCGGGACGTTCTGGCAAATTTTACTAAACTCTGCATGAATAAAGAAACTACATGTTAAATGTCAAAATATTATTTAAAATCAAATTTGCAACATGACAAGACATTAACAATAGTAAAAAATACAAATATTGATAAGATATCTATACTATTACAAAATAATATATAAAATACAGTACAGCACTCACTAACGATAGTGCTATCGGGTAGGTACCTGTAAGCATAGCATGCCTCAAGTGACCCCTATCAATAACTACCCTACAAATAACCTACATTTATAGCACAAATAACTAAGGAAATCGCAAAAGTAAGCAATTGATACTATCGACAATGAATACATATAATATAAAGAGAAATAATTGCAAAATATGAAGTAACAACAGATTTAAACAAAGAGTACTCTTTTAACAAGAACAATAAATTTAAAAAATCATCAATATTAATAATAATAATAATAATAATAGAAAAGAAAAAGATAAACAATAAATACAGACAAAAAGTAAGCAGAGGTTATACAAGAAACTTCAAGTTAAAAATGCTTGATTAAAATTATTGATGTCAAATTTTAGAATACAGTCACAATAATTGACCCTAAAAAGATTAAATTTATGGAACAATTTACTTGCCTCAAAACCTCTGTCCACTAAGAGTCTGTATAGTAACCTAGCTCTAGCCCAAAAGTCATCTACTTTAGTGCAGATTTTACAAAATCTTATTAATTGGGAATAAAAACAATTATAAGTGATTTTACTATCGATATTACTACTAGGGAAAGGAAAGTTTATTACGTTAAAATTAAAATCATCAACTTTGTGATATACTTTAAGTATGCACTGTTCATTAACAATCTCTATATTTATATCAAGAAAATTTTCAACTTTATAATTTACGTTACATTGTGTGAGGGGAATAGAATTAGGGTAAATAAGTTTAGCAACTTGATTAAAATTTAACAAATTGCAAACAAGAATATCATCAATATATCTACTATTATTACTTAACAGTTTAGCAAGTGCTAATTTTTCTGGAATTTTATTTTTCTTGCTACTGTCAACTAAGTCTTTTATATATTTAAATTCTAAAGCAAGCAAGAATAAGTCTGCAATTAAAGGGCTAGCATTTCCACCCATAAAGAACACAATCCACCACACAGGGTGTACACAACTACATGAGCAAGTCAATTTGTTTCCCACGTAAACTGATCGCACATATAACAATGCACCTCGTCATGTTCAAGGAATTAGTCAATTTGGGAAGTCCGGGACGTTCTGGTAAATTTTACTAAATTCTGTATGAATAAAGAAACTACAATTTATATCAAATTTTATATTAAGCTAAATTTGCAATTTGACAAGATATCAACAAAAGCACAAAAAACATACATCACTCACTAACGATAGTGCTATCGGGTAGGTACTGTACCTGTAAGCATAGCATGCTTCAAGTGACCCCTAACAATTACTAACCTACTAATAACCTACATTTATTGTACAAATAAACTAAGGAAATCGCAAAAGCAAGCAATTGATACTATCGACATTGAATAGATACAGTATAATAAATAAAAATATTTAAAAACATGAAGAAGGCACAATAGATTTAAACAAAAGAGTACTCTTTTAACAAGAAAAATTAATTATAAAAAAATAATAATAATAATAATAGAAACAAATATTAATACATACAGACAAGAAGTAAGCAGAGGTTATCATAGAAACTTTAAGTTAATAATGCTTGATTAAAATTATTGATCAAATTTTAAAATACAGTCACAATAATTGACCTTTAAAAAAAAATGCAACAATTTACTTGCAACAAAACCTCTGTCTACTAAGAGTGTATAGTAACCTAGCTCTATCCCAAAAGTCTTCTACTCTGGTACAAATTTTACAAAATCTTATTAGCTGGGAATAAAAACAATTATAAGTTATTTTACTATCGATATTACTAGTAGGGAAAGGAAAGTTTATTACGTTAAAATTAAAATCGTCAACTTTAATATATTCTATATTGCCAAGTTTGTAGGCATTGTTTTTTTAGTACAGTACACTATTCTGGACTTACCTTCCTATTCTAAACATTCAACAACATAATACAACATTTAGAAAGTTATTTCCTAAGCCATTCAGTGATTACTGGTTGTACATTTGCTTACAGTTCCAACTTCCTAATAATCTCCTGGTCCCTGATGATGGTAATGTGGTTGTTGTTGTTGTTGTTGTTGTACTTACATATAATTGCTGGAGGTGGTAATGTGATGCTGGATTGCAGGGGGTGGTTGTAGTGGTGGTGGTGGTGGTAGTGGTAGTGGTTGTAGTTGTGGTGGTGGTACTCACATATAACTGCTGTGTTGTAGTTGGGAATTACCCTTTAATGTATCCACAACCACCTTTGGGTGACCTAAGCTCATACATATATGCATGTATCTGCCTTTTAATATACTGTATATTTGTCTTTTTCGTGTGTATTTTGAGCAAATCCTTTGTGGAGATGTACGTTATTGTTCACCTGGTTGAATTACAAGGTAGTCTTCAAATTGGCCATGTGAGAATTTTATATACGGCTGAGCTTGTATGAAGGCTGTCAAAGAGTGATGATTCTAAAATAAACAATATGTACTATATGTTACGGGTAAGCTGTCAAGTACATCTTCATATAACCTGACACGTCTCACAAGTTAACCCTTCCACTATACCACAACATAGTAGGTTACACTATTTTATTCTGGTTATTATTTGAAAATTGTACAGTAAAAAGTTTAGGAAGGGTCTGTGTTAGTTAAGGGGAGGTTTTTAGTGAGTTTCCTAGACTTCCATCAAGCTTGAAATTACACCCCGTTGACCCCCCTTTCAAGATAAATTTGTACATTTTTCGGTAGAAAAATTTCCCGGCCAAAGGCCGGTTCCTCTTAAATTACAGGCTCGCTATCGCTCGCCAGGAAACAATCGACACCTAAATGACACGAAAGGTCTTAAAAGTTAAATAAATGGGTTGAAAGTTCTTAAAATCGCCAAACTAAAGGGGCGAACGTCTTAAAATCTCGAAAGCAATGGGGCTAATCATGAGGGAGAAAGGGGTAAAGAAAACAATCCCTCAAGTGGAAATCTCCCCTTAAGGGGGCCCACCTCGTATTTATTGTGTTTATTGTTCAAATTATGTCTTTGGAAGTGATATAATGGCTAAAAATATGTGATTTCATGCTAATTTTCTTGTATTCCATCTCACATGCATTCAAGTCTTCAAACATAAATACATAATAGCTGCGGTTTGACACCTTGGCATCCTTCCTAAGCTGTATAATATCACCTATTGTTAGCAAGAATATAGTGAAAAGTAAACGGTAGACAGAAAGAACAGTAATCGCTAAAATATATTTCATAAAACAGAAAACAGTAATACAGTATATATGCAATTCATTTGAACAAGTAGCCTACAGTAGAACAAACTCCTCTGTGACAAGTTAAATGGCACTAGTTATTTCATATTTCAATAATGCTCATATTTTATTGTACAACATATATATTTCACTTCAAGGATAATAAATACAATGTTTTTTCAGGAAATACGGTTTCCACAACCTACACAGTAAATTCACTTCAAAAATGCATCATTCAATATATATTTCAAATTATGGTTCATAAAATGTATAATGTAAAACTTTCAAAATACACAAATCAAAACAGGGACGACACAATATAAAGACAATAAAAAGATACAGATACAAAAGATTATTAGTTGGGAAATATCTAATGCACTGAAATGTGAGCATTTATACAAATATATGTTCAAGTATATTGTAACAATGTAACAACATTTACAATACAGTATGAATGTTTGTACCTGTTGAAATACAGTATGAATGTTTGTACCTGTTGAAATACAGTATGAATGTTTGTACCTGTTGAAATTGAAATGTTTAATTAGTCATAGAAATTGATAAAAGTGAGATTAACGTAGAACATGAAATTAAAATGTAAAACTTGTAAACTACACAAACCAAAACTGGGACGACACAAGATCAAGGCAAAAGAACTTATCAAAATCGCTGTGGAAATAACGCTAGTACAGACTGAGCCTTTCGAGAATTATACTTTCCTAAAAGGCCCCTTATAATAATCTATCTATTTACTCAGGCATATTTATAATAATAATAATACTTTGGATGAATTCATCTTGTATATTAACCCCTTGGAGCTCTGATGCGTTTTAGCAGTTTATTTTGGCTATCATTAGACGATATTATGCAGCTTAGGAAGGAGCTGTGGGTAATAAAAAAGTTAAATACTATCTCAACCAATCCTTTGACTTCCGTATACCGTTACTAATCTGAATAAAATTGTCTAATAGTAGCTAGAAAGCAGAACAGACACGCGTATTGGAGCTTGAAAGGGTTAAATTCACACTAAAAAATTTGAACACCCAAATGCAACAAAATGGCACACACAAACGGTCTTCTTTGGCTTATCCATTCACACAATTAAAGTAGTTTCATATTATTCCATTTATATTTTATCACCAACCAACTTTACTTCTAATCTCAATTAATGAAATCAACAAATACAGTACATGTGGCACTCCAAGGACTCGAACCTAGGATACTCACACCGACATTCCGCGCATTTGTGTATTACGCTATCAAGACAGTTAAGATCTCAGTTGACAATGGAGTAAATTTTTTCGCTAGGTTAAGTCAAACGAGTATAATAGCCATATTTGTTTTTTAATTCCAAACAAAATTAGTATATCTGCAAACACTTCATATTAGGTGGTAACCTTTTGTGGATACTAGACTCAAATACAATCCTCCGCAACACACCCACAAACACTTCATATTAGGTGGTAACCTTTTGTGGATACTAGACTCAAATACAATCCTCCGCAACACACCCACAAACACTTCATATTAGGTGGTAACCTTTTGTGGATACTAGACTCAAATACAATCCTCCGCAACACACCCACAAACACTTCATATTAGGTGGTAACCTTTTGTGGATACTAGACTCAAATACAATCCTCCGCAACACACCCACAGACACTTCATATTAGGTGGTAACCTTTTGTGGATACTAGACTCAAATACAATCCTCCGCAACACATCCACAGACACCAAGGAATATCAAAACAACACCCAGCACACGGTATCACACACAAATACTGTCATCTCTTCCTCCCTGCCCACCCCAAACCAGCTTCCAGAAACATATCCATACTCATATCTCTCGCCGTTCCATCCACTCACTCATAGACAACACGCAGCTGCAGGCACGACCTCCCGAAATCCATCCTTCTGAATCCTCCCTTCCTCGTGAGGACAGAGTCCACCTAGCCAGGCTGAGATGTGGGCACCATCCAGCTCTTCTGAGCTACCTATTATAGGTAACGCCAACGAACTTGACAATAATCTCGATCCCTGACCTCTTCGTAGCTCAAAAGGGACTAGAGAAAACTGGCTGTAAATATCCACACCTATTACCTGTTGAACTCTTCCCAAATGAGAGGAATTTCAGCCCGATTGCTCCTGTTGAACTCTTCCCAAATGAGAGGAATTTCAGCCCGATTGCTTTCATTCATTTTGAGTTATAAGAAGTTAAGGGGTCGAAAGTTATTGTCAAGTTCATTGGCACTACCTACTAGTTTGCAAGTTTTACATTATAATACACTAGAATATACCAGTCAGTATTTGCAGAAATGGTTTAAATAGTTTTGCATGTGCGATTCTCAAAGGCATGTATTGATAATTCAAAACATTAAAAATATATTTGTACAAAAATAGGTATATTCATTTGTATGTAATCACTATACAGTCAGCTCACAAATCTTGATGGCAACAGGTACCGAAAAACATTGTGAGATTCAAAGTTAAGCTTCTATTCAATTATTATAATTGTACTACTGTATGTGAAATGCTAATCGTCTGATTTTGGGGAATCGAACGGTGTGAGAACAGCGTATCACCCAGCGTGCAGCTATTGGTAATAGTCATAGTTGATAGAGATTTGTAAACGGGGTGAGCTTGAAGGTGGGATCTTGAATCAAAATATTGAGACAAGATCAATCGAGAATGGTGAGCCGACTGTACAGGACTTATTAGTTTGGAATATCAAACATACATATACAGTATATTACTGTAGCTAATAGACAGTACTGTATGGTATTTGGAGTTACATTATATATCTGGACAATGATACAGTATAATTTGATATAATACCCAAAGTAACTAAACACACTACACATGCATTATAAATAACAATTTAATTCTATCGAAGTTTGTACTGATTGAAATAAAACAAAAACATGTAATAATACAGAATATGTTTAATTATAATTTGTAACACTAAATTCACATATAAGCTAAGAGGACAATAGTACCAAGCCAGTCACATTAATATATTGTATACATAAAATATATAGATTGCTGCTAGGAGAGTAGCGAACACAACCTTAGGTAGGTGTAAGAACATGGTCTTTGATATTGAACATTGGTGAAGCAGCCCTTAACAGGGTTGCCTGGAACGCCGCCATTAGGACAAGAGACTGAAACTGCACGTATGTGTGGAGCACTCGGTCTTAAAATGTTATGTATGTATGTACCGGTATGTATTGGTGAAATAATGCACAAATAATAAATACAATATTATTCTTACTTGAACATTAGTGAAATACATGCACAAATTAAGAATATAACATTACTCTTATTTGAACATTTGTTAAATAATGTAGAAATTGAGAGTACAGGATTACTCTCTGCATCTCTCTCACTATTCTACCGCTATTACAATAATCAGTGTTCCTCCGAGTTCTCTCTCTGTGTATACCACCCCCTCTTCGTAGAGTACCGTACGTAGCACCCGTCTTGCAACACAATCTCACCCCTACTCTGTGCAACTTCCCAACCCAAGAGTGAAACGTTATTCTCATCTTTCTTCTATTCAACAGCTGAGCTCTGAAACTCTCTCCCAGAATCAGTCTTTCCTTCATCCTATGACTTAAATTATTTCAAACTCTGTGTGTCCAGGCATTTTGGCCCTGTCACTCTTTCAACTCTGGGGGAGGCACTCGCCACAGGCAATTGTGCCTCTTGTCTCCCTCACTCACATAGAAAATAATAAAAATCTCACTGAAAATCATTATCATCCTGTACTGGAGTCATAGCATGATTTATTTTCTTAAATGATGATGGTATGACAATTTTGATAGGTTTCTTTGGCGACGGTTCCGTTTTCTCTGGCACAGGCTGCTCAGATTCCTCGGGCAAGCTTGCGTCGAGTTCCGGGGCGCTATCGAACACAGATAAGGGAAGGCTGGATTTCTCCAGGTCAAAGCTCGTCATTTCTGTGTTTGTGTTTAGTCTCGGAGGTGAGGGGCACTGTAGGCAATCCCTTAGTGTAAACTGGTACATCTCCGGGGCAAGCTGCAGAGGGGGGACTTTAACTTTCTTCTTAACCTCCTTCTTTATGTCTTCTTGCACTGCCTCCTCAATCTCAACTTTCTTTGCCTTACTCTTTCTCATCCTGGTGTTCCTGCTCGTTTTACTTGTGGATGGTACGTTCTCCAGAACTTTATTAGCGCCAGATAAATTGTTAGCATTCTCCTGGGGCAATATATCGCCAACTTGTTCCTGAATGCTAGTCTGTTGTATATTTGGAGGCTTTGGTTGCCACTGGGTTGTACGCCTTACTGCCTTCACCGCTTGACCTGTTTCGTTACCCCCAAGCTGATTGTCTGATAATGGACTTTTTTTGTCTGATAATGGATTTTTTTTCTTTATTTTACTTGGTGTCTTGACATTTAAAACAGCTGATTTCTCTTTAACTTCTGGAGGCTTGGTGGCTGACACTTTTTTCTTCAAGGACAGCGATGATTTGGGTTCTTGAGCGTCTTTTTCCCTGGATGGCATAACATCGCTTTCTTCTGATTTTTTGCACTTCTTGGTCTTTGTGGGCGTTCGTTTAGCAGTGGAGGTCTTAGTTGTTTGGAGGGGCTTCTTTGGTTCGGTATTTGATTTAGCTTGGGAGACTTTCACACCGTCATCTTTCTGAAGTGGGGTGCTTACTTTCTTTTCAGTACTGGATGATTTATTTGGAGATATTTGAGACAACTGAAAAGTGTCGTCTTTATATATATTTTGCAGGATATCAAAGGCTGTAAAAATTTTCTTCTGTTCCTTGCTTCCATCCTTCTGGACAGCTTGCGTTGCATCTTTTTCAGTTTTGTTGAGACTGGTAGAGGAGGTATTTGCTTGTTTTTCAGTTTTAGCATTTTTTTGTACATCCTTTGCCTGGTCAACCTTTCCCTTTGCAGTTTCTATCGCTGATTTTCCCTGTGCTTTTGACACAACTGAGTTAGCACAAGGAAGGGATACCAAGTTTGTATATGGCTTCTTGTACGGTGCAGGTGGTGGGACAGGTGTGGGGACGGGCTTGGGCACTGGCTGCGGATATATCTTGGGGAAGGCAGTATTTTGAGATGGAGGAGGGACGGGTAAAGGTGCCACAGAAGGGGGTCTAGGGAAGGGAGGGACGCTAGGAGGCCCAGAGCACGCGGGAGGTGGAATGGGCTTGGGCACCGGCTGGGGAAATCTCGTTGGGAAGGTAAGATCTTGTGACGGAGAGGGCACTGGTAAAGGTGCCGCAGTAGGGGGTCTAGAGAAGGGAGGGACGCTAGGAACCCCGGATAAAATGCTAGGGGTAGGATTTTGCGCTGGAGGAGGAACCGAGAAAGGCGAAAAGTTTTGGGGTTTAGAGTAAGATGGCACATTAGGGGGTGTGGGATAAGTTGGGGCATTAGGAAGTGTAGGAAATGTAGGATATGGTGGGGATCTAGAGTAAGGTGAATCATTAGGGGGCCCAGAGTAAGGCGGGGCGTTAGGAGTTGCGTTATAAGCTGTAATGCTGGGAGGTGGGACATTTGGAGGTGGGATACTAGGTGGAGGTTGCGAGAATAACCCCGCGACCGATGTATTGGTTATCATAGGTCCGCCAGACAAGCTCGAGTCGGATACAGATTTTCCAGGATTCACCGCTACAGAACTAGATGTCGACGGACCATCACAAACATTAGAGCCGTCAGATTTTCCCATGCCAAACTGTACTTCCTTGACAGCAATATAAAGCTTCATAATATCGGCATGGGTGACGTCTATGTGTCCTTGGTTGACCAGAGCATCCTTTATGTAGTCCATGGTAGCTTGGGCAGTGAATGCCATGGTCTGTTCGGCTACACTACTGATCTTTATCTGGTTCTTGGTCATCAACTTCTTGGCCATATCTAACATGGAGCTATATTGGACGTAGTATTCTTGGATGATGGTTTTTTGAATGATGCTCAGATTGTCTTTTTTTAATATATTCTGGATTTTGTTTTGGAGTTTTTCGAGCACTGGCAGTGTGTCATCGTTAACTACCATGTTCGAGTCTTTATTATCGTTTTTCAAAGCAACTGCCATGGAAAAGATCTTAATGAAAGGCTTCTCTAATTCTTCAAATTTATCTTTCATGTGACCAAGCACTTTCAATATGTCAACAATTTGATGGTCCTTTTCTTCAGACTTTGATAATTTTCTCTTTTTATTGTCTGAATGATCTGGTGAATGACGAGAGGCCGAGTCGGCCACAAAGACCCCACCCTGTTCCAGCAGAGCCGAGATACAGTTCATCTTCTGCTCATTCCACGCTTCCCGGAAAAGCAGAATCATGCGCGTCGGCCAAAAGTGTTTCCATCCCTCGTGGAAATTGTAATCGTTTGGGTTCGCACAATCATCAACCAGGGATTTGGTCTGTTGTAGCACAAAGCCTTTATATTCCTTCTTGTAGTCCGGGTACGAGTTGGGTTTGGTTAGATACACCGAACACTCTCGTTGATGACAGGTCCACAGGGCTAACAGAGCCTTGCGCACCTTGCTATCCTCCTCTTCCTCACACTCTTTTCTCAGTTGACTCATGATCTTTTTAAACAAGTCAATGGGATCCACTTGTTTCAACCGCCTTTCACTACTGCTCGTTTGTCTGGTGGAGATGAAAATGATTAATTGCAAGACGGTAATAATAAAAGGCAAAGTACAGTGGTGCTAATAAGTCATGTTTCGGCTGTCATTACGTTTGGCTCGCTCTGGGTTGTATTAATGTCCGTCAGATGTTGAATAGGGTGGGTAAGTGTACTAGTGTAGGAACATGTTGGTATATCTCACTCAAAAAGAAGAAATCATGTGTAAATATTGCTGACACCAATAATTGATCAAAACATAATTGGTGCCGAGACATCACTTATTAGGCCGTAATATTCTGCTCATTTATGTATCTTTTTATTATTTTAAAGTTTTACTACCTAGACCTCCATCAAGCTTACTTTCACCTTTGTACAACCTTCTGAAATATAGTAGCATACTTACACCTTTTTACGCCCCAGGGGTAATGGGTTTGGTGAAGACAATGCTCAGTTTATCTTATCCAAGCAAGAAATGTAATGACCTAGCAGCCTATTTCCTGACACTTAAATATTCCAGATACAAAACTACAAAGTGTGCCCAGGTATTTTGACTCCAGCGTCCCTTGAATTTGGCTCTGTCACTCTTTTCGCGTTGGGGGAGAGACTCGTTACAGGCAACCTGCCTTTTGTCTCCTTCATACACATAGAACAAAATATACACAAATTTATTCTTCTCATATTCACCCGTCTTCAAACAAAATTGCCCCTTTGACACCCTGTAAAGAAGTAAGGTACCGTGAAATGACCTACTTTTGGACGGGGGCTATACTTCGGACATTTCTGGATAAAATTATGTAAGCTACAGTTATGGAAAAATGACTCTGCATTATGGAAGAACACTGCAGACATACAGTACTTGTTTTTACATAACATCATGTATTTATCCCATAACTGTGGTTCATTGTATATTTTTTCTAGAGTGTCCGAAGTTATCTCCCCGTCCGAAGTTATGTCATGTTACCGGTAAATATAATGACAATATTACTAACCGTGCTCCTGTAGGTGGTGGTGATGATCTAGGTGGCGAGTATCTAGGGGGTGTGTCTCTGCTGGGAGAGACATCAACACGTGACCGTTGTTCCGTGTTCCTCTTGGGGCCATCATCATCAATGTTCTTCACTTTTGGGTTCAGTGACCAGTGGGACTTTCTTCTATAGGAATATTTAATTATACAGTAAAATTAGTACATTGTTTTGTCTGTGTGTGTTCGTTGTTTTATGTTGTGTTTTCCCTGTTCTTGCTTTGTCTTGAGTCGGCCACCCCCCCCCAAAAAATAGAAAAAAAAGGAAAAGAGGGAAAAAGAAAAGAAAACAAAAATAGGAAAAGTGGGGATTGGGCCCGAGTAAATAGATAAGATAGAAATAGACAGTTCTCCCTCGATTTACGATTCGGGTACAGCCCTGAAAACCCGATCTTAAATAGAAAAATTGTACTGTATACTAGTGTATAGTGAACCTAAAATTAATGGGGTAAATGGGGATGCGGTCTGGGACCAACCCAAACCCAAACATAAACACTTAAAAACCTATAATAATATGGTCAATCGAGGCATCGGATAGTGAGGGAGACCTACTGTATACCATAATAAACAGAATGACGATGACCAGGGTGTCATACGAAAGCCGAATCAATTATTTTTAGTTTTTATTATTTTATTATGTTTTTTCACCAACCAACTTCACCTCTAAATTCAATTAATAAATACAGTACATGTGGCACTCCAAGGACTCGAACCTAGGATACTCACATCGAAATTCCGCGCACTTATGCATTACGCTATCAAGACAGTTATAGAATTATGCACAAGCCTACGATTTATTATGCAGTTTCGAATCTATACCGGTATGTAAAGACAAAATTGTGGTTTGAAAGTTAAATTACGTCTTTGGAAGTGAAATTTTTTCCAATACAATGCTATTATATATATATATATATATATATATATATACAGTATATATATATATATATATACAGTACTGTATTTTTTTTTTTTATTCCTTCTCATATAATATATCATTATGTTCTTTTATTTATAAATTATTGCTTTGCTTAAGCGTTGTTTCCCCCCTAGTGATTTTGATTACAGTAGTTGTTTTGTCTTTTTACTGTGTTCGTATAAGTTTTGGTTTGTTTATTTTGCAAGTTTTACATTATACCTGTAATTCCTTCTCATATTCATCCAAGTCTTCAACAAAATTGCTCCAGTTTGACACCCTGCCGATGACAGTAGGAAGGAAACATTCAAGCGATCAAGATTACCCTGGAACATAACTTTAAATGGCTGGTGAGACTGTCTTCTATAAGATCATCAAGTTGTATGAATTTGTATTTGTAACAATCCACAATAAAAATAATAAGTATACTGTATGTAAGGTGATGCGATCTAGCGAGGCAAAAATGAAACAACAAATATCTGGAAGCTTCATTCGATAATCTCGGAGCCTCGCAAGAGTTAAGCCAGTATCACAGAGCTTTTATAGTTAACATTCGATACTTAACATTTTTCTGGCAACATTTCTGGAATATTTTGACCTGGTATCGGAAACTAGACTGATGGTTGTTGTTGTTGTTGTTCCCCAAGCTGCCTGGCCGAACAGCCCCAAGGCCCCGAGCAAGGCCAAGGCCATAACCGAGCGCCCCCACAGAACCCTCCCTGCCGACCACAATAAAGCCTGGGTGACCGAAGCCACTCCATGGCGGGGAGCTGAGGAGGGTGCGGAAACGCCCGGGATACCAAAGCCTCACCAAAGCCTGATGGTAGATGAATTTAGGTGACCGAAATAATCTAAATGTTGACCTCATAAGTTGCCAGATCAGTGTTTAGTAGAAATGTTGAGGGAAAAAGCGCTCGTGTAATACCGGCATTACAAGGTACCGGTACATTCGGTTTCTCTCTGAGCAGTACTATACAGTACATCTCAAGTCAGACAAGAAACTACCAAAACATTAAAATCATGCATACAAAAATACAGAATATAAAACCTAATAATGAAATACATAGTGTATATGTACAGTATACATTGTCATTCATACTCATTATCTTAATTTATTCGGCACTGAATCATCTGAATGTGCTCAAACCAATATCAAATTCAATTGGAATGCAAAGGTTATGGTAAAGTTTATCATTAATTACCCAGTACAGTACCATAAAATGTATCTACTGATAACCCTTTAAAGCTCTGACGCGTTATAGCAGTTTTATTTTGGCTATCATTAGACGATTTTTAGCAGCTTAGGAAGGATCTGTGGGTGTTAAAAGGGTAAATACTATCTCAATCAACCCTCTAACTTCCATATACCCTTTCTAATCTGAATACAATTGTCTACTAATAGCCAGAAAACAAAATCAGAAGTGAGTCATCGATCCTCAGGTGTTAATACAGTGTTGACCTAGGGCTGATAGGTATCATCACAGTTATTTAGCCTAAAAATATCAATATCATGCCAATATAGTTTTATACTAGCATTTGGACTACAATACTTTGAATATTTATATACAGTAGGTATTATATATTGGTAAAAATAAAAATAATAGATATTACTACTACTAATAATAATAATTTAGTGATAAAGATAATACACTGTAACTACTGTATAAAATACTACATGATATGATACCTGTAGCTCGGAGGAGACGTGTGCCTGGAAGACCAAGAATGAGTCGCGTCTGAACCTGGAGAACCAACGCGTCTGTTCCCCCTTTGTGGCCGACCATCTGGACTAGTCGCCCATCTTCCCCGTGGCTCACTCTCCTTTCTCTTTGTTATGGGTTTACGTTGCGGGCCCTCGTTTATTTCAACATCAGAGTCGTCGCTGATCGTTTCGGTCATGGGTAGTATGTCGTTAACAGGCCTGGCATCTCTCATGGTGTTGGGTATGGGTGACCTTGATGCACGCTTATCTTCATTACTGCACGAACGACTGTATCCTGGCCAACGACTTGAAAACTCTGGGCTTCTGGATCGTTCAACATCAAATCTGCTCTCCTTGGAAGCACCTGGTGGGGAGTGACTCAACAGCCCTTTACTATGAATGCGAATGTTTTTAGTATCAGAGTTATAACTGACAACCCTTCTCCCACTTCTGGGTGACCGACTTGGGCGTAGTTTCTTGCGTAGATTGGTGAACTCGTCATCAGAAATATAATCATTAACACTTTCTCTTCTATTATATCTCACAAATGGAGAATGACTTTTTTCATCACGTAGATATGGAGAATGACTTCTCTCATCACGCAGATATGGAGAATCTGCTCTGTTCTTATTTATGTAAGGTGATCCTATTCTATTCTCACCCATGTACGGAGAACCTGCTCTTCTATTCTCACCCATGTACGGAGAGTCTCTTCTATTTTCACTCATGTACGGAGAACCTCTTCTATTCTCACCCATGTACGGAGAATCTGCTCTTCTATTTTCACCCATGTGCGGAGAGTCTCTTCTATTCTCCCCCATGTACGGAGAGTCTCTTCTATTCTCCCCAATGTATGGAGAGCCTCTTCTATTCTCACCCATGTACGGAGAGTCTCTTCTATTTTCACCCATGTACGGAGAACCTGCTCTTCTATTTTCACCCATGTACGGAGAGTCTCTTCTATTCTCACCCATGTACGGAGAGTCTCTTCTATTCTCACCCATGTTCGGCGAACCTCTTCTATTCTCACCCATGTACGGAGAGTCTCTTCTATTCTCACCCATGTACGGAGAACCTCTTCTATTCTCACCCATGTACGGAGAGTCTCTTCTATTCTCACCCATGTACGGAGAGCCTCTTCTATTTTCGCCCATGTACGGAGAACCTGCTCTTCTTTCAGTCATGTATGGGGAACTTGATCTGTTTCTACCCAAGTTAGGAGAACAGTTTCTATTCCCACTAAAGGATGGAGAACTAGATCTTTTTCCACCCATGTATGGAGAATTTGATCTTTTGCCCCCTATGAATGGAGAATGTGCTCTTTGCTCATTCAAGAATGGAGAACTTGCTCTTTTCCCACCCATGTATGGAGAATTTGATCTGTTTCTATCCATGTAAGGGGACCTGCTTCTATCTCTATGTAAGTAAGGAGAACTTTTTCCACTCACGTATGGAGACCTTGATTTTCTGTTTCTCCCCATGTAAGGAGACCTGCTTCTATCCCTACTTAAGTATGGGGAACCTCTTCTATTGTATGGAGAATCTGGTCTTCTATCCTCACCCATGTTTCTATTGTATGGAAAGTCTGGTCTTCTATCCTCACCCATGTATGTGAAGCCCTTTCTCTCCTGTGATGGGGAACCTATTCTCTGTTCATGCATAAAAGGAGAATTAGATCTATCCCTGTCTAAACTTGATTTTCTGAAGCTACCATGTTGGCGGTATGGAATAGGTGATCTGTCCTTGTTTACGTAAGAGGGTCCTGGTCTTACGTCGGGTGAGTTGCATCGTTTGTCAGTCTCATCAAGTATCTGTTTCTTTTGGTTTGTTATTTTTTCTCTCATGCTGGATATCAGGGTGTTAATATTTTTCTTCAGCTGAACCGGCGCACCCACCCGAATCGTTGAGATCAAGTTGGAGATGTTCTCCTTGAGACGCATGACCTTGTCACTGTCTGGATCCTCCGGTGAATTACCTCTCCTCTCACGGATCATATCATCCTCCCCGTCCATGGTTACACGGCTTCTATAATCAAAGACGTCCGAATCGTCGTCCATTATTCCTGGTTCCTTGTGATGCTCTTTGGCAGCAATTTACACTACTGGTATAAATAACTTAATATAATTTTTCAAAGAAATTACCAGTCAGGCACTTCCATAGTAAAAATATGGTTGAATTGTTCGAAAGATTTATTCAGTCATGCTTTCGATTTTGTTCTTAGTTTTCATCAAGATAATTGAGTCAGTGGGTTGGTTCAATAATTGATAACCAGAATTCATTATTATTTCTGTAATTGAATAGGGTAATTCTACAGCACTGAATTAGTATCCGTTCATATTTATTGTGTTCCTCAAATTATTCATGTACAGTATCCGGCAAAGTTATTCATGTACAGTATCTGGCATACAGAATAGTAAAAAATTTGCGTCTGCTACCGCCGCCGCCAACACCGTGAACGACCGCAGCAGTGCAAGTACTGGTACTGAGCTGGATACACAGGCCTAGTTTGCCTTTTTCCAGAGGATCTACTGTAAGAAACTGTAAGAATCTGTAAACCAGAAAAAAAAACATTATATTCATATCAATTAATATGTACTGGTATACACAGTAATTATATAACATATTGTAAAATGCAATTATGTATACAGTACAGGGCTATAAAAAGCTACAAATTCAAATATCATCATATAATCTTTATAATACAGTATATCACAAAAGGATGTCATATACTGTACATGTATTCAATCAAATTCTAACTTAACCTAAATTTCTATATTTTGCAAGCAAATTCACATGTGCGATGAGTAGGAAAAGGTGTAGCATAAAATAGGCCAACGGTAACAAAAATGTAAATTACATAAAGGTCTGAAAGTAAAATTTAATGGAAAAATATGTATCGGACATGGCTGCACGCTATTTTTAGCCAGTTTTATATGCGTAGCTTAGATATCTTGGAATGAGTTGTGTTACCGGGCGTACGTCGTGTAAACACGTGAGTTGATGTCAAACAGCGGGGGTGTGGGGGCGGCAGCCCCCACCCATAATACTAGGATAGGTTGTTGTTGTTGTTGTTCCCTAAGCTGCCTGGCCGAACAGCCCCGAGTCCCTGAGAAAGGCCATGGCCACGATCGGGCTTTCCCACAGAGCTCTCATTGAGTGTAGATTGTGTTGTTGGCGTAAGTGGTTGTGTGAAATGCAGTCTTCTATGATGTGTTTAATGGTATGGGGTGCTGTGTTACATCCCGGGCAGGCGTCGACAACGGAGTCATCCAGTCTCTTCTGATAGCTCAGGAGAGCTGGATGGTGTCCGCATCTCAGCCTGGCCAGGTGGACTCTGTCCTCGCGAGGAAGGGAGGATAGGATAGTTTAGGTAAGGTTGTTAGGTTAGGCTAATCTACGTCCTTTCAAAGGGGTATAGTAAACACTAGGATAGCCTATATCCGGTCAGAGGTAGGTGATACGCCCGATAACACAACTCTTGCCGATATCTTCTGTTGACGGGTCCATGCTCAAGCAACGAGTCGACTTTCAGATGTAAATACCAGTCTTCGGCTTAAATTAAGTAAAAAAAAATCAAACACCCAAGCCAACCTTGGTCCGAAACCGTGTTGACTTTCTTATGATGTCAATGTTGACTTTTTGTAAACATTGGTGCGGATAGAAAATCACATACCGTATCACATTAACGCAGTTTAATTGGAATTATTCTATAATTGCACCTATACAAGCTAAGCAAATTATTATTATATTTAACAGGAAGGTACGACGAAGGGGGGGGGGGGGGGCAGCCCCGACCCATAATACTAGGATAGGTTAGGTAAGGTTGTTAGGTTAGGCTAATGTCTCTGAAACATTGTAAAATCTGTGTCACATCTAGATTGATAGACTTTTGAGTATAACTTTATTTGGGATGGATGTAGAGTTCGGGCGTACGGTGTCATTGTTTACATAGGGCGATCGCCGCAGTCACACTTACGTTACCGTCTATTTCGACGCTATATTTTCTGCTATTTGCCCCCTGTCATTACTACATGAATACTAGGTTAGGTTAGGTTAGGTTAAAATAGACGGGAACATGATGGGAAAGGTCCGACGCCACTACGCCTAATGTAAACAAAGATGGCGGTACGCCCGCTCACTACATCCTACCCCTTTATTTTAATACCACAATTTTTTTTTATATAGGCCCTATTTGAAGACAAATATGGAATCTATATGCTCTAAAGATCATATTAAAATGTGTGTCAACCTCCGGAGATACATTTTATGTGCACTATATATTATATAAAGTACATGTACTGTAAAACACCAAAAAAATTCTCCCTATTGATAGCAGTCAAACTCTTATTAAGCCCCTTACTGTTAAAATATATGCTGATTTCAATAAGTCATGGGGGGGGGGGGGGTTGAGGGGGGGCAAAGCCCCCCTCAACCCATCCTTACACTTTGTTACACTTTGTTGTATTCCGTCCGTTAGTGACACAGTTGAGCTGGGGCTCCACTGCGACCAGGCAGCTCCCTTTCTTCCACTCTCCATTCCAGAAGTCGGTTGGAGTTGGTGCTGGGGTATCCTGGTGTTGGTGGCCGGTCCGGTATTTTGGCCAGCCACATGTCCAAGTGTTTCTTGAAGGTGTCTGGAGACACCCCGGTCATGTTCCTGAGAGGGGCTGGTATACAGTTGAACAGTCTGGTTCCATTGTATGCAAAGCTGTGATGGATCAGGGATTTGATTTTTTGTGTTGATCCCGGCGTAGTCCTCACATAGCACAGCCTCCCTCGCCTTTGGTGTTGAGTCTCTTGGATGTTTGGATTTGGTACCTTTTTTTCCAAAATCTTCCAGACGTAGATGATGATGTATCTCTCCCTACCTCTTTGAAGTGAATACAGCTGCAGCTCCTTGAGTCTCTCCCAGTAGTTAAAGTGTTGAAACCCATGGATTTTACTGGTGAATGTCCTCTGGGTGGCTTCAATTTCTGTTATTTCTCCTACTTTTTGGGGAGACCAGAGCTGAGAGCAGTACTCCAGTCGTGGTAGGACCAGTAACTTCCACAGTGTTAACATACACCTCTCATTTCTTGTGTGGAAGGTTCTCAGGATCCAGCCTGCTATTTGTTTTGCTGTTGTTGTGGCTTTGGTAATATGCTGGGAAAAAGTGGCGTCACTGCTCATATTTACTCCCAAGTCCTTCACTGTGTCCTTGGCGGTAATTTCTTGCTGTCCACTTTTGTAGTTGGTGTCGTTTTGTAGTGCTCTCTTGTTCCCGTACCTTAGAAGCTCGAACTTGTCTCCGTTTAGGGCCATGTTGTTTTCTTCTGCCCACTTCAGGATTTTGTCCAAGTCTTGTTGTAGTAGCTGTGCATCATGTTGTGAGGTGATTTTCTTCATGAGTCTGGTGTCGTCTGCAAACGATGAGGCTGTTGAGTGTTCCAGGTCCCTGTCGATGTCTCCTATCATGATGAGGAATAGGAGAGGTCCCAGTACTGATCCTTGTGGTACTCCGCTGATGACCCCACCTGCTTCTGATAGGCTTCCTTGAACCGTGACTCTTTGTTTTCTGTTGGTGATGAAACTGTGGAGCCATCTTCCAAGGTCTCCCCCTATTCCCAGTGATTTGAGTTTATGTAGAAGGATCCCATGGTCCACCTTGTCAAAAGCTTTGGCGAAATCTAGATATATGACGTCTACATTTTCTCCGTCTTGAATATCCTGTAGGATTTTGTCGTAGTGTGATAGTAGTTGTGAAAGGCAGGAGCGGCCTTGTCTAAAGCCATGTTGACCCTCGTTGAATGCCTCGTTATCTTCCAGGTAGCTGACCATCTTAGCTCGTATTGTTCTTTCTATGATTTTAATAAGATGTGACGTCAGCACCACTGGTCTGTAATTTTTGGCTATGCCTTTACTACCCCCTTCATGTATTGGTGTGACGGTACCTTCTATTAGGGATTGTGGTACATATCCAGTTTGGAGGGACTTGCTCCACAGCAGTTTTAGAGGCAAGGCTAGCTGATGTTTGCAGTTTTTTAACAGTTGGGCATGAAAGCCGTCTGGTCCTGCCGCAGAGTTTGGTCCAATCTTGTCGATGGCTGCTATTATGTCCTCTGTTGATACTGTTACCGAGGAGAGTTGATTTGGTATCCCAGGAGCGTTATCGAAGGTCATTGCATTATCTATTGCTTGTCTTCATTTGGCGGGCTGAAGACACTTTCGTACTGCTGTTTGAGTATCTTGGCCATTTCGGTTGGGTCACTCTCAAGTTCGCCCGTAGGTTTTGCAAGTGGTCCTATTGTTGAGATGTTCCTGAGTCTCCTTCTTGCGTATGCATAGAAGAATTTGCTATTTACTCGTATGTTTGCAACTGCTTGGAGTTCTTCACGTGTTCTTTGCTCTTGGTGTGACTGGATGAGTTTTCGTTTAACTTCATCGAGCTCTTCTTGTAGTTTGGTGATAGTGTGCGCATGGCTGGTCTTCCTTTGCTTGGCTCTCAAGTACGTCCTTTTCTTCATTAGTATTTTTCCATCTCTGGGAATTAGTTTAATATGCTTCCTGCTTGATTTGGGTGGTATGATGTTTTTACAGGTCTCCAGGCATTGTTTCTGGAGGATACTGAGAGTTTCGTCGATGTTTTTATCTTCGAATAGTGCCCTCCAATCAGTTACTGCCAGTTCTGCTCTCAGTATGTCCCAGTCTATATCTTTGTTGTAGAAGTTGAGATCTTTCAGAGAGGTGCAGGGGATTTGGCTTGATTCCTGTTGACATCATCTTGGTGGTGTGGCTGGTGTGGGGGTTCTAACTTTGATGTGGCTGTGGTCGGACATTATAGTTTTTACAGTTTCGTACGAGTGTACCAGGTCGAAGTTGTTGCCAAATAGTAAGTCCAGTGTGTTGTTGCCTCTTGTAGGTTCCTCGATGTATTGCTTCATGTAGTCATTAGCTCCTTGGCTTGCTGTTTTTCATCCCTGGATCCTCCGTCTATTTTCATGGTTGCCCAATTGATGATGGGCAGGTTGAAATCTCCTGTGATGATGACATCTGTAGCGGTAGTTGGCAGATTTTGTTGTTGTTGTTGTTGCTGTTCCCCAAGCTGCCTGGCCGAACAGCCCCAAGGCCCCGAGCAAGGCCAAGGCCACAACCGAGCGCCCCCACAGAACCCTCCCTGCCTACCACAATAAAGCCTGGGTGACCGAAGCCACTCCATGGCGGGAAGCGGAGGAGGGTGCGGAAACGCCCGGGAAACCAAAGCCCCACCCAGGGCCCTGTGCCCCTCAGCAATTATGAAGAGAAAGTTGAGGGGCAAAGGAAAAATGTGACGCTTTGGCTTCCAATCTTGGTAGATTGGGAGGTCAATCCACGGAAAAGACGCCGTCACTTGAGATCTAGGAAAGACATAAGTAAAAGGAACAATCGGAGTAAGCTATGGGTATGGCAGAGATCGCTCAGTTCTCACTCTGATAGACCAGCCCATCACCATTTTTTGGACCAGATTTTGTAGGAGTGATTGTATCTTCTCTGTGACCTCCTTGAAAATTTCCCCTGTGGTGTTTGGAGGTCGGTACAAAATTATGATGAGCATGTCAGTTTGTCTTATGTGTACTGCTAGTAGCTCAGTAATTCTGCATAACTACTACTCCTGTTATTTTAGGTTTTATTTATTTTCTTTATGTATTTTAATGCATTGTAAGTGTGTATTTTATTATTAGAAAGTGCGGAAAGCACTTTTTATTAGCATTTGCATTGTTAATTGTAATTATTCAGATACCCCAACAATCTAGGAGTTTACTCTATTTAGTCAACTTTGAAAAGACATTAGCCTAACCTAACAACCTTACCTAACCTATCCTAGTATTATGGCTGGGGGCTACCGCCCCCACACCCCCGCTGATTAGGTATTAAAACTATATAACATTTATGGGATAAAGTCTATGGTGTTTACTCTGCAATCTTCAGTTTGGGCTGTCGATAACAGGAAAGTACCATTAAAAATGTACCGACTTCTTGTAGGTTAAGCTCCACTCTGATTGGCTACTAAACATCGGGGAGGAGCCTCCAAGGAGGCTAGAATGTAAACAAAGTGTCATGGACTTGCTGTACAAAAATAACTCTGATAATGTTATAGGAGAGTGAAAATCAAATTGACAAAATAAGAAAAGTAGCCCTTATCCGCACATCACTAAGGTCCCCTGAGTAAGGTAAGTGCAAAAAAAAAAAATGCACGAGACAGGAATCCCGTAATCGAGGAGTAGTTGTTCTGCAGAATAGCCCTTGTGTGCATCCCATGCCAACTACTCCATATCGGCATTCATTTCTTAGGTAGAAATTGCATACTTCCATGCTTTTCCTCCTAATATAAGTGCCCTTGTTTTCAGCTCTGGGCCTAGGTCTCCATGGATTTGAATTTACAGCACTAGCCTCACCTGTTCTTCTGTATGTAGGAGCATTATGGCTGCATCCGTTGCATGTGGGGTGTGTGCTCGTTGGGGTCCCCGACCTCACCTGTCTTGCTGCGTTTTGAGGAGGCTCTGCCGTGTCTGCTAGTGTTGCGGGGGGGAGACTATGGGCATCTAGCATTGTGATGCTAATATCTTCTGGTGTGTTCCCCAGACCTAGATCTATAGCCTTGTTTGTTGTGGTACTGGTATTGAGGTTGTCGCCGTCACTCTTGCCTACGGCTACTTCTGGGCTTTTGGGTAGGCCTTGGCCTAGGTCAGTGTCCCCAGTTAATTCCTTGATTGTTGCCATTTGTTGGTGTATTGTCAGCTGGCGTGTTGGTGACAGCTTTGTTGCTCTGGAGCTGAACATGGATTTTTCTTACCTTACTTATCGCTCCAGAATTGGTTAGTCGTTCCTTGTGTTGGAGAACGGCTGCTTCTGCATTGGCCACCCACTCACCCTTTGTGTTAAACTTTGTTAGGCAGCATGTTTTGCACATGAATTTCCTTTGCATTTTTGCATAGTTGAGAATTTGATAGGCAGGGAGGTCTGTGCAGAAATAGTGCAGCCATTCCCGGCAGTAGTCGCATACTCGCATTGGATTGCATTTTTTTCACCTGCGAACTTGATTCCGCAGTCGGGGCATTCCGGGTCGGATTTGTTTTGATCCCCATCCATTGTTGGCGTCATGTTCGTAGTCACTGTTTTTTTTCTCTTATTTTCACTTCAATCCTTCTGTTTCGGACTTTGTTTCTTGTATGTGTGCACTCATTAAGTGTTTATGTAGGTTATTCTGTCTTTGGTAATCACGGATTGCACTTTCTTTACGAGAAACACCTGATAATGTATGGAGCTACAGTGTGACGTGACCTTGACGCGTTCACTCTCCCTTTCCTGTATCCAAAGGCAAAAAAAAAAAATTATATTTAGCCTAGGCTACACTTACACTTACACTTTGTTACACTTTGTTGTATTCCATCTGTTAGTGACACAGTTGAGCTGGGGCTCCACTGCGACCAGGCAGCTCCCTTTCTTCCACTCTCCATTCCAGAAGTCGGTTGGAGTTGGTGCTGGGGTATCCTGGTGTTGGTGGCCGGTCCGGTATTTTGGCCAGCCACATGTCCAAGTGTTTCTTGAAGGTGTCTGGAGACACCCCGGTCATGTTCCTGAGAGGGGCTGGTATACAGTTGAACAGTCTGGTTCCATTGTATGTAAAGCTGTGATGGATCAGGGATTTGATTTTTTGTGTTGATCCCGGCGTAGTCCTCACATAGCACAGCCTCCCTCGCCTTTGGTGTTGAGTCTCTTGGCTAGGTAGGCTAGGCCTACTCTGAAAATTACTTAGCCTAGCCTACATTGAGTGTCTCAACATCGATCAATATGGGAAAAGTAGGTTTTCCCGATATTTCTATTTAATTACAAACACTAGCCTATACAGTATAGGCCTATTGATGCAAATGAATAAACAAAATTATAAAAAAATACTCGGAAAATTTGTGGCATTAAAATAGCCTAAATATTTTCCGACTTTTGTCAGAGGGGGGTGGAATGCCCTTATAATCCATTTCTGCATATTGCCACCTAGGCTATACCACTGTTACCACATCACTTACCTCGTCGTACCTTCCTGTTAAATACAATAATAATTTGTTTAGCTCATAGCCTATAGCCTAGGGCCTAGCCTAGGTGCAATTATAGAAATTTACCAAATAGGCCCCTATAATAAGGTAGGCCTAGGCCTAGCTTTAAAAAAAATAAAAAAAATATATAAATCAAACTAGCCTAGACGCGAACGTAGGCTAGCCTAATGGTAAAGGTCATGACCGTAACGTGTGGTGTGCAAGCCTATTCTGAATGACTAGGCCTCCTGGCTACCAAAAACAAGTGAAGTTAAGCCTAGCCTACTCAGAATTTGCATAGTTAGTCTAGGCCTAAGGCTCGAAGCCAAATGATATAGCCTAGCCTAGCCTATTGCCTACCACTAAGCTAAGCTACCAAACTCTTAAACCATAGCCTAGGCCTATGCCGCCTAGCTGCCTAGCCTATAGGCCTAGGCTATATTTTTATGAATAGGCCTACCATGATATTAAATATTAGATGAGTGTCATATGGGCTAGGCTATCCTAAGGTAGTGGGTCCTGGGAGGAACATACTTAAATTAACCATAAAATAATGACATTTGAAATTATTTGAAGATTTGCAGGAAGTGGCGAAAGTTCTAAATTTGTCACACTCTTTGAAGTACTTTGACAACATAAAACTCAAATAATCAATCTACAAATGCATAGCCTAGATACAGTATATAACATTGGTAGGTAGCCTAATTAATCATGCTAAAACGCTATACCATTAATTTCAAGGCCCCCAAAGTGTGCAAATGGACGTGTGTGTGCTCTCACCTTCTTCTTCTTCTTCTTCTTTTTGTGGAGTTGCTGTCCCCTCTCAAAGCCAGCTCACCTATGCACCGGTGACTTCTCCAGAAACAGATAGAGCTAGATTTAAGAATTAGTTTAGAAATTATGTAGTCGTAGAAAGGATAGTTAAAGACAAAGAATTGAAGTATATAGCTTAAGCAGAACTCTCCCCTCCTTATTTTACCCCCTCCTCCACCCCCCCAATATCTTGTTCTCTCCTTATCTTAATTTATCTTTTCCCCTCTCTACTATTTAATCTCATTTTTCTTCCTCCCCCCCTCTGGTCCCCTCCCCCCCCCTCATCCTATTCTATCCTATTCCGTTTTTCTCTTCTGCCACACCTGCTCCAGGAATCTTTTCACTACCTTCATTCTTTTCCCCATTTCCCCATCTACCCCCTCTTCTGTCTCGAGACCTAACACAAATTTTACACCCTCATCCTCCTCCTCTTTCTGCTCTTTCCCCATTTCCCTCTCCCCTACCACCCGTTTCAACTCATTTTCCAACCCTCTCTCTCCTCTTCATACCCCTGGCACTCTGTCACTATATGTTCTATTGTCTCCTCCACTCTCCTCCCTCCCAACCTCACACTGTAACACACTCTTTCACCCCCCCCATTCCACCTCCATGTTCTCCTATTTGTCTCTAATGCTCCTGCCCTAGCCTTAAACAGTAGTTCAGCTCCCCACTTCCGTCATAGAACTCCTCTTTTCTCTCGGTCTCCCCTTGCTTCTATATCTTATCAGTGTACTTTTCTTCTCCCTATTTCCTCTTCCATTCCTGTCTTCCTACTTCCTTCACTCTGGTTCCTACCTCTTTCTCTAGTCTCCTTCCCTGGCCTCATCCTGTATTACTCCTACATCTCTCCACTCCTCTCCCACCCTTCTTTGTTTCACTCCTATTTTTTTCAGTTTTCCTCTTACACTCTTTTGCCCATCTACTCTTCCCCTCCCCCCATTCATTCACTCTCCTTGGCCACCTATGATCCTCCATCTCCTCCAACCTACTCTTGTACCTCAACTTTGCCTTCGCCACTCTCTCCTCAAACGTACTCCATCCCATCTCCCCTCTCACTGCTTCATTTGCTGTCCACCTTCTTGCTCCTAACCCCATTCTTCCTATTTTATTTTGTCCCGTCTCCAGTCTATTATTTCTCCCCCTGTACTCCCTCTCACATCCATCCCGTACATTATTCTCGGCACTTCAAAGTCCTTCCACACCTCTCTTACTATTTTATATTTATTTACTCTGGTTTTTTGTCACATTCCGCAGTTTCCCACTACACTCCTCCTCCTTCATGATTTTCTGATTCATTGTCCTTTGTCCCCGTTCCCTCCCTATCCATACCCCTAAATACTTCACTTCCTCCCTTGTTTCTATTCTTTCCCCTCCTATCCTCATTTCTACTGCCTCTGGTCCATTTACTACTATCATACTGCTTTTTCTCTACACTGAACTTCATTTCTAGGTCTCTGCCAAACCTTTCCGCCTCCTGTAACATTTCCCCCCTATCTTCCTCTGTCTCTGCTGTCAGCACAACATCATCAGCAAACGTCAGAATTGCCTAGCCTATACTGCCCTATTTTCACTCCTTGACCCTTACTCTTAATTCTCCTCACCAACTCCTCCATGCACATTGCAAAAATTAATGGTGACAGGTTACATCCCTGCCTTAACCCTTTCCTTCTCCTGATTCCTTTCACTGCAATATTTTTTTCCACACAATTTCTGTCTCCGCCCTTTCATTCATATTCATTATCACGTTTCTTATCTTCCTCCTCACTCCTAGTTTCCCCATCCATCACTGCTTCTGCAACTCCCCTACTAATCTTATCATATGCCTTCTCCACATCCAAACACACTATAAACACACATTTCCCTGCTTTGCCTTTTTCTATAATCTCATCTAATATAAATATATTGTCTGTTCCTCTTCTCTCCCCTTCCTAAACCCATTTTGCTCTTCACTAAGTAGGATCCTTTCTTCTACATACACTCCTACCCTCTCCTTTAGTATCCCATAAAATATCTTATTTATTATGTTTATTACCGTTATTGGTCTATAACCTCCCCATTTTCGTGCACATTTTTTGCTCCTCCTTTGTAATCAATGTGACCCTTCTTCTTTTCCATCTTGCTGGGTATTTCTTCCTCCTCCCATATTTTATCAATAGCTTCTTCAACATCCTAACTATCATCTCCCCTCCTTCAATATACATCTCTGCTGTTATCCCCATCCGTCCTGCCGCTTTGTTTCTCTTCAGCTTCTTTCACACTCCTCCTAATCTCCTCCTCACTTCACCATCTCATTCATATTTTCATCTATTCTTCCTCATTTAGTTCAATATCCATTGCCCTACTCTTATTTGGTCCATTTACCCCTCCCACTTCCTCCCAGTATCTTTTTTATTTCCCTCTCCAATTTTATTTACATCCCTAACTTTTTCCCCACCTACATTCAGCTCCACTACTACCTTTTCCCTCCTTTTTTCTCTTTTAGCCATCTATACCACTCAGGCTTTCCTTTGTCCCCCTTCTCATTTATCCTGTCAATTTCTTTCTGTTCATACTGTTCTATTGCTCGACTTATTAAGTTTTTTGTGTTTTTCCTTTCCCTCTCGTATTCTTCCCTTGCTATTCGAATTTCCCTCCTCACTTATATTTTCCCCTCTCATTTTCCCCCCTTCTCCAACTCTTTCCTAATCCTATTCCTCTCTTTCCCTCTCTTCCCTCGCCTCCTTAATGTCTGTATTCCACCATCCTTTCATTCCTCTACCTTTCCTCCCTATTTTTCTCTTCTCTAACACTCTCTCTGCTACCTTATTTATTTCCCTCTCTATCCTCTTATCAATTTGTATTGCACTCCCTCCCCCCACTTCATCTATATCCATATTCCCTATTTCCTCCCTAAACCTCCCCCACTCCGCCTCCTTCATTTTCCATCTTTCTGGCTTATTAGCCTCTCTACACTTCTCTATCTTCTCCTTATGAGGACTTTATGCTGTATCTTAGTTTCAGCAGGTTATGGTCACCTGTTTATTTCAAAGTTTTCTTTCTTCATCTACTACCATTTCCTATCACTCTCTCTCCTGCTTTCCTGTTCACTAATATATAATCAATAGCTGACCTCCTCCCTTCTCTCCTCTCCATGTTACTTTCCCCTCCGCCTCTACCATATTCAAATTTTCTAACTGCTAATCCTCACATAGGTCTATCAATAATTTCCCATTCCTATTGATTTGTTCCCCTAAGTTTCCTGTGTGAGCATTCTATCCCCCCCATTATTATGATTTCATCTTCGTTTCCTCTCATCACAGCCCTTATTACTTCGTATTTTCTCCGATTTTCCTCCCCCCGCTCTCTCTCAGCCCTCCCTCTACCGTCATATAACAAATAATCAGCATAAAATTAGCTTTTCTCTTTTCCGCTTTCCCTTCCTCCCCCACTACTAGTATGTCCTCCTGGTCTTTCCCCTTCCCCCAAGTTCACACTGTTCAACTTCCCATTTTTCTTTTTTCTACCACCACTGCGCGACTCCTCCACCCTTTTTCTCTGTGTTTCTCTCATTCCTTTCCCTATTACTTCATACTTCTCCCCTCCCCCATTTCTATCTTCCCCTTCAATTTTGTTTCTACTATTCCACAAATATTCAACCTTCCTTCCTCTGCTTCTCTCTCTATTTCCTCCATCATTCCCGGCCTCCATCCATGAACATTCACAACACCCAATTATATTTCCCCCTTATCCTCTCCATGGAATTCTTGTTTCTTTTTCTTCTTCCTCCTACCTTCCTGTCTCCCCCACTTCCTTTCCTTCTACTCCCCCCTGGATCCTTATTTGTTTCCTTTACTTCTCCTCGCACTCCCATTTTTTTCCCTATTCTTCTCACTACTGTCTATAATCTCCTTTTTTCCAAGACTATCCCCCCCTATCTCCCTCTTTTTTCCTCTACCCTTTCCCCCCTGTATAGAATCTCCTGCTCCTTCATTTTCCATCCCTTCTCCTCCCTCTGCCCCTACTTCCCTCCTCCCTTTCCTCTCCCTTATTCGTTGATAGTCACTCTACTTTGTTCTCTCCCGTGCCGACCACCTCTCTTCTCGTCTAACAATCTCCTCTATCCTCTCTGCTATATGTCTTTCCTCCTCCCTTTTTAGGTGCCAACCCCATCTTCTTCAAAAACTCCCAGAATCCACCTCTCTGTCCAAATCTAGGAAACTAAATCCTTTAATCCCCTTTTCCTTTAGCACAGAGTTCATGCACTTTGTAAGCTCCTTAATCTCATCATTTGTCGCAATCCTTACCTTCTCATAACTCCAGCTCTCTTTGGGCCTCCTCAGGATTCCCACCATTACTATGTTCACTCTCTTTTCTTCTTTCTTTCTATTTTCCCTTAATCCCTTCTTCAATCTCTGCCATTGTTCCCCTCACTCCTTGCATCTCCAGACCATTTCCCCCTCCCTCTATTACTATGGTTCCTTTCCCCCCCCTCAAACTTTATGTTTCTTTCCTGCTTTCTTACCTTCCCTATTCCCGCCCCTCTTAGGGCTAACTATTTCCCTTTCCGAGGTTATCTAAAATCCTTCCCATATTCCTGAAGGTGCTATCTCCACATATCACTGTTTTCTTCAGCCTTCTTCCCTCCTTATTATTCCCCGCTTCCTCCTATTTTTATTTGTCCCCCTCACCGCACTCGTTTCTACTGTCCTCTCCCTTGTTTCCGCCTCCCTACCGCTCCTACTCTTCCCTTTTTCGGGCTCTACTTGTGTTCTCCCACTGCTCCTTCTCTCCCCATCCCCCCTCTTACCCTGGGTCTTGTGTTTACCTGTACTCTATGTACCTCTTCCCTCCTACTTTTACTTCCCTCCTTTTCTACCGTCCTCTCTCTTTGTTTCTTATCCCTTCTCCGCTATTCTTATGCAGTCTATTTCACTTCCCTCTTCGTCCATATCTGTCAAGCTCAGCTCTCCCTCCTCTCTTTCTTTTCCAACTCCATCCCCACCGTTCTGCTCATTTACCCCTTCCTTCTTTTCCCTGTTCTTTAGTGACCTTTGACTCGTTATTTGGCTTCCCAGAAATGCATTCGACCATTCTTCCCATTCTCCCATGTTTTCGCCCCTTTCACTTTCCTGCGTCTCCTTCACGACCCTTCCCTTTCTCGTCACCTGCCATCTTTGCTGTTTTTTTTCTTGGGAAGGAATAATTATTGTCATTTAATAAATAACGGTCAATTATGATATACATGAATAAAGTGTATTAATTAATCTATAAATACTAGTTGTGAGTAATTTGTGAAAGTTAAAAATATATATAAATAGGAATGTAGTAAGTTTGTTTGTCTATTTGATACCAATTTTGATCACCAGAGGGAATCATCATCATCATGGCGCGACATTCAAAGAAGAAACCGATTTAGGGAATCGGGATGGGTTTATATATTTGCTCATTTATGTATTTTTGTTATTATTTTGTTCTAGTTTCCTCCCTAAGACCTCCATCAAACTTAAAAACACATCCATTAGATCCCCCTTCTACATTTATTTGTAAAAATTTTGGTAAAACAAAAATTCCCGGCCAAAGGCCGGATCTTTAAAAATTACACGCTCACTATTGTTCGCCAGGAAAAAATAGACAACTTAAATTACACGAACGGTCTAAATAGCCTATTGACAAAGAAATGAGGCGAAATTATAATTAGGTCTTAAAATCGACAAACTAATGAGGCAAAACAAAATTAAATCTGAAAACTTACATGAGGGAGAAGTGAGATCAGAAAACTGACCCATCTCCCATTAATTCATCATCATCATCTCCGACGCCTTGTTTCCCCCTGGGAAACCCCCACTAGAGGATGGCCATGACAGAAACGTCTCCAAGCTACTTTGTCAAGACACGCCTCCTTTGCCCGTGCCACAATGCCCCAAGTTTTTCTTCAATATATTTTTCCACTTTCTTTTCCCATACCATAGGTGGTCTTCCACTACTAGCGGTTCCACTCACCTGACTCCCATATATCTTTCTTGGCATTCTGTCTTCATCCATTCTCTGAACATGGCCATACCACCTCAAAGTACTTCTCTTTATTCACTCAACCATACCACAATCAATGCCCAAAACCTGCTCTTCCATTCCAAAGGACTCGTACACTTCCCTATTACTTGGCCCATCTAGCCTATTCATGCCAGCTGCCATTCTGAAAAAGCTCATCTCCACAGCTCTCAGTTTGAAGAGGTCCTCGTCACTTGCCGTCCATGTCTCGCTTCCATACGAGAGTGTTGGGAGCAGCACACTGTTTCTCAGTGACTTTTTTACTTCCTGGCTAACCATTCTTCCTTTGAGAATACTATCAAGTTCTCCAATCACTTTTCTCCCTTGCATTTTCCTCTCTTTTATCTCACTCTCCATTTTACCATATTTGCATAGTACAGCTCCCAAATACTTGAAACTTTCAACCTCTTCTAGTACTTCATTTTTCAATTTTATTTTACAACTTTTCTTGTGTTCTTTCTTGATTCTATATTTTTCCTTAAAATCTATGGTTTCATGCATTCTTCTCTCAAACACCATTACCTTACATTTCCCTACATTGACCTTTAACTTTCTCTTTTCACATACCCTGTCAAAGTCAGTGACCACTCTCTGAAGTTCTTCAGCATTTTCCGCCAACAGGACTGCATCGTCCGCATATAGGCATGTTAAAATCTTCCATGTTCTTCCCTCTGATTCCAGTCTAGCTCCCATACCCATTGATACAGCCCTACATTCCCTAATCACTCCATCCATGTATATATTGAACAACCAAGCTGACATGACACATCCCTGTCTTACACCTACATTGACCTCAAAACTTTCACTTAACTTATCCCCTACCTTCACATTTGCCATTGCATTCCTATAAAAAGATTTTACTGCCATTAGCAACTTTCCTCCCACACCATATACTGTTAACACATCCCACAGGCCCTCCCAGTCTACTTTGTCGTAGGCTTTTTCCAAATCCATGAATGAGTTTTCTGTTTTTGGCCAGATACTTCTCTACCAACAATCGCATTGAGGCTAGCTGGTCAACGCAGCCCCTGCCCTTTCTGAAACCTCCCTGTTCCTCGCCTATTTTGTCATCCGTTATCTTCTGTAGCCTCTGTGTTACTACTCTTGCGTGTACCTTTCCAGGTATGCTAAGCAAGCTAATTCCCCTATAATTCTTACACTCTTCTTTACTACCCTTCCCTTTGTACAAGGGTACTATCACTGCTTTCCTCCAGTCCTCTGGTACACTTTCCTTTTCCCATGCTAATTTACATAACCTATGCATTATGTCAACAGATTCTTCTCCTCCATATCTCAGCATTTCACCTGGGATGTTATCTACTCCAGCAGCTTTGCCCATTTTAAGTCTATTGATTGCTTCTTTTACTTCTTCTCTGCTTATCTGGCTTTCAACTACCCTGTTTATTCTACCTCTCTCCATTCCTATGGATGAGATCTTTGCCTTCCCCCTACTCTTTACAGCTAAGCTACTAAAATTATCTTTCCATACTTTCACCACACCATCACCCTCTACCACTTCCCCATTCATGTCCCTCATCCTACCACCTGAGACACTCTCAGTCTTCTTCCCTCTGGCTTCTTTCACAGCTCTGTAGTATGCTTTCCTGTCATTCAGAAACTGTTCACTAATCTTTCTCCCATATGCCTCATCTGTCTTCCTTTTAGCGTCTTGTATCACCCTCTTCACTCTTTGTTTCAAATTTGTATATTCTTCTTTCCTCGCATCTCTAGTTTCTCTAGGTATATTCCCATTAATTTGGGGATCGAACTTGCAAAATATATTCAGATGTCATGTATAATACTATTTTAATGATTTTTTTTTGTTTTTTGTACAGTACTTTAGTTTATTCCATTATAACGAGTCTAGAAATCTGAAATCCCAAGTTCCAACCTCTCATAAAGCCGGGTTCACACGAGCGATTTTTCCCGTCAATTTTCCATGAGCAATTTGTTTCTCGTTATTCGGGACTTGTTTGCACTGGTATCGGTAACTAGACTGCAGGTAGAGTATGTTAGGCGACTAAATTCTGATAAAGTGTAATTTTTTAAACTGCCAGACCATAATTGCCCATAAAAATTGCTCGAAAAACGGCTCGTGTGACACTGTGACACCAGCTTTAGAGAGGTCCTTTTTCCTTTTATCCCAGGGCCAAACAGAATCCTCGATATTATAACCTATTCCATATAAGTAAGCCAAAACTCTTGAGTATTAACCTTTATAACTCAAATATGGCTAGAGCAAATGGGCTGTAAATTTCCACACCTATTCCCTGGCTGACACTTCCCAAATGGTAAGATTATTAGCTTGATTACTCAAGTAGTTTGTGAGTTATAGAGGTTAATGCTTAAGAGTTTTTAGCCTACTTATTTGGGATAGGGTAGGCCTATACCAGTTAATGGAGAAAATGTCTCACCGGATCGGCCTTGTACACAATCCTTAACCGCAGCCCTAAACCATCAACTGATGAGTCGGCGGAATTAACATAAGAACATAAGAAAATGGGAGTCTGCAGAAAGCCGATTGGCCCATACAAGGCAGATCCCTGTCATACCCAACCCCAAGTACAAGGCCTAATTATAGGCCCAACCCACCAATACCATGAGGATCAACCTCACCAGAACGGGGGTCTGCAGCCGATTGGCCCACACCCTGCAGATTCCCCTCATACCCAACCCATCTCGTCCATATATATATGCCTATCTAATTTATTAAAGCTCCCTATCGTTCTCGATCCTTCCATAGCCTATCACTCAGTATAGCCTATAGGCCTACTGTATATCCTATTCCACATGTATTTATATTTTATATAGTAGGCCTACCTAATTAATCTTTTAACAAGCTACCTTTTCAGTCAATTATCCCCAGTGGCCTTTCCTAAAATGTGAATAATATGGTCTATACTCTAAGTCTAATTATAATGCCTTATACTTCTCAGATGTTTTGCCGGTTTATCAGCGAGTTGATCGCAGTGCTACTGTGGCCAGCCAATGGTCCAGCTGATGCTTGAAGGAGTCCGTTGTGACCCCAGTCAGCACTCAGAGCCTCGAACTGCCTTTGGCACCACATTGAAGAGACAAGCCCATTTTTCTTGAAGCTGTTATGGACAATTGTTGCCATGGCCGTGGTGGTCAAGTGGTGAGCACGCTCGCGTGTGAATCTGAAAAACCCGGGATCGAATCCCTGCCACGGCGGACATTTAGTGGGTGCGGTAGTACGTCCTAGCATGTTTCACATGCTTGCACCCAGTCAGGGGACATCCTGACGACGTATACAGACAAAACACACATAACAAAGCCACTCTAACACCTTCCTCTCTCTCCAACACCCCTTCTCCCCTCTCAACACTCTTCTCTGAGTTATTGCCGATAAAAATGGCATGTTCAGTCCTGTACAGAATCGTAAGATTCAGAATCGTAAAGATTCCAGGACGAGCTCATCAGCGGCGGATCCCCAGATCGACCGTGGTGATTGTCACCTAAACATCTACAAAACAAACAAACAAACATTCTCTAAGTGGTAGCTTCTGTACATCCTCTTTGTGTAGCACAGTTGTCCTTTCCTGATGTGGTTATTTTTAGCCAGCCCCACGTCAGGTACAAGTTCTTCTAGGAATCTAGGGTCTTCCACACGTATATTACTAGGTAGCGCTCGCGTCTTAATTAAATTTTCTGGAGGGAATATAGATGTAGCTCCTCCAGGTGCTCCCAGTAGTTAAGGTGTTGGAGACCCCAAATTCTGCTGGTGAAAGACCTCTAAAGGGATTCCAGCTTGACGATATCCCCTGTCTTGAATGGAGACCAGAGCTGGCAGCAATATTCCAGCTTAGGGAGGACCAGGTCCAAGGCCTTCCATGCAGAGTGTTAACATCCCTTGTTTGGAAAGTCCTTAGTATCCACCTTGACCTTCAGACCTTGTTAGTTTGCTGTCAGTTTCGGTGATTAGGTTGATATGGTGATCTGTTGTACCAGCTGGGCATAACACTATAATAAACCGTTCAGTAACAGGGACGTTCTCTTTATCATATTCTTGCAACTATTAGATTATTTTATTCAGCTTAGGAAGGACCTAGCAATAATAAAGCTTCAAACTATCTCAACCAACCCTTTTAACTACCACAGATCCTTCCTAAGCTGCGCAATATCGTCTAAATATTGCTATTATAGAATAAAATACAAACCACGTCGCTGGTACTCAAAGGGTTAATAGTAAAATAATATGAAGAAGAAGCGTCATGCAGCCTACTTTCTTTCTAGCATCGAAATGTGGATTTAGTCAACCGCAGAGTTTTTATTTTAATGCGATGTTTATGTCACATGATTATAATTTTAAAATAAATTAAAGATACTTGTTTTAAATATAATACTTAGTGTTATATATGGTATTTTAAGATAATGCACGAATAAATAGGATATATAAATAAAACATATAAATATATCAAAGTAGGCCTGTACTTCAAATAATAAACAAACTATATAAAATCTCAAATTTGTGTTGAAAATTGTATAATTAAATGTAAGCATTGTGATTAGATTTCTAATACATATTTTGCCATATTAAAGTAATAATAAATATAATAAACTTAAAAACAAAAAAGAATGCATGGACTTCACAGATTGCATATAAACCTTTAATTGGAAGAAATGAAGACCGTCAACCACTGCTGTTTTAGGTCGTGAGGTGGGTGGGTCACGATTAAATTGCCTATATTTCTTATAAACTTATATTAATTGTCTCAATTTAAGTGTTTATGGATAAAGATGTTGTTAAGGAATTACTGTTAAAGCTTTGGTTTGGTCTGAAGTGCTCTTAACCTTGATTATTCCGATAATATTCAAGGACACTAGTGCGACGTTATGAGAAACAATTTATTAGGGAAAATAGGCACCAATAGATTCGCCGATAAATCTACAGTTATACTACCCCTATTTTGTCGCTATTCTGTTGGTACTAATGGGTTAATATTATTAGTAGTAGACTTAGTATGGTTTGATGATGCGCGGAAATGTATATTTGACTTGAAATAGATACATTAAAGTATTACAAACCTTCGCGAACTCATAAACAGGGAACGTGAGCTGGGTTTAGACCGTTGCGCACCCATAAACAGGGAACATGAGCTGGGTTTAGACCGGTCTCGAGACAGGTTAGTTTTCGGTTAGGTTAGGTTAAGTTAGGTTAGGTTAGGCTAATGTTAAAAATACTAAAATGTGACAGTCCTCGGTATTAAACAACACTGAATATCAAATAAAAAATAAAAAACAACAACAAATTACCTGAAAAACTCGGATCTGGTTGGTAATAAATTTTTATCAAAATACGTTTTTTTCCAGTTTCCGCGTCTGCTGAACCATCCAAAAACATGCTAAAAGGCGTGTTTTGTAAGGGGGAGGTGGTGGGGGGTAGTGGGGGAGGGGTAGTATAACTGTAGATTTACCCACAGACAAATACACCAAAAATCTAAGTCAAAGCGGGGGTGTGGGGGCGGCAGCCCCCACCTATAATACTAGGTTAGGTTAGGTAAGGTTGTTAGGTTAGGCTAATGTCCTTTCAAAGGGGTATAGGGTAGTAAACACTAGGATAGCCTATACCCGGTCAGAGGTAAGAAGAAGAAGAAGAAGAGTCCTGGAGTAGTCTCCTTGAATGCTACCATTATTCCTTGTATTAAACAACAGCAAATTTTGCAGCACTTTATCTTTTGGTTAGGCTGAGCAATATTGATATCCATTTCTTGGAAATCACTCCTCTTGCTGTTTATGTAACAACCTAGCCTAAGAGGCATACTTAAGTAATATTCAATAACACATTGGGAATTTGGGATGGATGTACAGTATATTCCGGGCGTAGCCTAGGCTACGCCGCTACGGTCATGTTTACATAGGGCGATCGCCGTGGTTAAGTTCGCGTCTTTTTACAGTGATTTTTTCGGTTATTTGCCCCCTGCTGGCAATATATATGATGATGACAATATGTCATGGGGGGGGGGGGTGCAAAGCCCCCCTCAACATATTATTGTAACCAAAGGCAGTCAAAATAGACGGGATCATGATGGCAAGCGTCCGACGCCACTCCGCGTAGTGTAAACAAGGCTGGCGGTACGCCCGGATTCTACCCAAAACATTCATAATATTATAATAGACTAATAATATTATTATTGATAAGAAGTCAGCTAGGCTAGGCCTAGAGGCTAGAGTGCTAGACTAACTAACTAGGAAACTAATCGCACATGTTACAACACACTATCGTTATGTTCAAGGAATTAATCAATTTAAAACTTTGTACCGGTTCATGTTCTATAACCTAGCCTTCTACAGTGTGTTCATTTTAACCCTATATTTTTTCTTCCACAGGGATTACGGTATTGAATTACTTGGTTTCTGAGTGTTTAGTTCAAGAAACACCAACTTATAGCAGCACCTCAACAGTCGGCAGGATAAGCCAGCAAGATGAAGAAAAAGGTTTGTATTAATTTTGTAAGTTTAAGGGGGAGGTAGTAGGCTCTTTTTCTGGACCCTCATGTTTAGCCCCTTTAGTTTTGGAATTTTTAAACGTACAGTACGTCCCATTAGTTTGCCGATTTTAAGACCTTTCGTTCCATTTCTTTATCAATATCAAGACCTTTCGTGCCATTTAGGTGTCATTTATTTCCTGTCGAGCGATAGCGAGCCTGTAACTTTAGGAGGAATCGGCCAGGTATAAATTTCTCTCAACGGGGGGTCTAGGGAATATTTGTTTAAGTTTGATGCCTTCCCACCTTTGCTCTGTACTGTACACTCGGATACCATAGTCTCTATAGTCTAATTTTTTTTAAATGATTTGTACTGTACCGAGTAGATTGTGTATAATACAGTACTGATTGTGTAATATTGTATGTACAGTAGTGTATATATTATGTGTAATAATGGTGTATGTATCCCCTACTACCAGGTGTTACTGATGGGTAAGAGCGGTTCCGGGAAAACCAGTATGCGCTCCATTATATTTGCCAACTACATCGCCAGGGACACCAGTCGACTCGGAGCTACAAGTAAAGTAGATTTGTTATGTTATTGTTTTATGTACATTGGTGGACATTAATTCTCATGCATATTGAAGCCTAAAACTGAAAACCCTTGGAATCCGGGAGGCCTCATATGAGGCAAAGAAAAAAATTGGCAGGAATCCGGGAGGCCTCGTATGAGGCAAAATCGCCGCTAAAATCATCATAACACGGCAACCACGCGTCGTATCGATGTGATCTCAACGGCATTCTACAGGCAACAAAAAGTTCTACAATTTGCAAAATAAATAACTGCTCTAGGTAGTCTCAATCAGTAGCTACTGAATTATAAAGTTTGCCTGTACCAAAAGGGCCCCGGACACAGCGATCGGGATCATATGAGGTACCCCGGATTTCGTGGGTTAAATGAACCTCAACTTTCCCTTCATAACTGTTAAGGGGCACAGGGCCTTGGGTGGGGATTTGGTGTCCTGGGCGTTTCCGCACCCTCCTCAGCCCCTCGCCTGGGAGCAGCCTTGGTCACCTGGGCTTTCTTAGTGGTAAAGCAGGGAAGGTTCTGTGGGGGTGCTTAGTTATGGCCTTGGCCTTGCTCAGGACCTTGAGGCTGTTTGGTCAGACAGCCTGGGGAGCAACAACAACAACTTCTGAAATTATAATGTAGGCTAAAACTTGCAAAATAAATAAAACCAAAACTTATACGAACACAGTAAAAAGACAAAACAACTAATTCAAATATCAGGTAAAGAATAAATAAGAAGATTCAATTCAGCTGGAGATACCTTGGAGAATGTATGTATCGCCATTAATGTCCATGACTCAACATTTCCCTACACAAGTACTGTTCCTCTCTGAGATAGTATTTATGTAAGTAAAACTAGTATAATTGAATTTAGAGTGTGGTATATTATTCAACAACCCATAGCTTACTCTGACTGTTCCTTTTACTTATATATTTTATAGATCTCAAGTGACGGCGTCTCTTCCGTGGATTGACCTCCCAATCTACCAAGATTGGAAGCCAAAGCGTCACATTTTTCCTTTGCCCCTCAACTTTCTCTTCATAATTGCTGAGGGGCACAGGGCCCTGGGTGGGGCTTTGGTTTCCCGGGCGTTTCCGCACCCACCTCAGCTCCCCGCCATGGAGTGGCTTCGGTTACCCAGGCTTTATTGTGGTCGGCAGGGAGGGTACTGTGGGGGCGCTCGGTTATGGCCTTGGCCTTGCTCGGGGCCTTGGGGCTGTTCGGCCAGACAGCTTGGGGAACAACAACAACAACAACAACAACAACAGTTGCATAAGCTTAATTAGTTATATACAGTTGTTGTTGTTGTTGTGGTTGTTCTTGTTCTTCCCCAAGCTGCCTGGCCGAACAGCCCCAAGGCCCCGAGCAATTCCAAGGCCATAACCGAGTGCCCCCACAGAACCCTCCCCGCCGACCACAATAAAGCCTGGGTGACCGAAGCCACTCCATGGCGGGGAGCTAAGGAGGGTGCGGAAACGCCCGGGAAACCAAAGCCCCACCCAGGGCCCTGTGCCCCTCAGCAATTATGGAGAGAAAGTTGAGGGGCAAGGGAAAAATGTGATGCTTTGGCTTCCAATCTTGGTAGATTGGGAGGTCAATCCACGGAAGAGACGCCGTCACTTGAGATCTAGAAAATATATAAGTTAAAGGAACAGTCAGAGTAAGCTATGGGTATGGCAGAGATTGCTCAGCTCTCACTCTGATAGACCAGCCCATCACCACATGACTAGAACCCAATCCTCTCAGCATCAGCTAGGAAAGGCCCTAGAAAGCCGCCTTTGGCGGGGGGATAGCTCCCCATTCGAAAGGGGTTGGGCACCCGCCAAGTTATATACAGTACTGTACTGTATATCAAGGAACTCTCCTTATTCAATTATACATTCATAAATATAATCTGAGAGAGGAACGGAACTTGTGCAGGGAACTGTACCAGTTAAACCTTTCATGCATTAATTTTATGACGCAGAGGTTGCCAGATTAGCAATAAGAAATAGAGTTCTCTCTCTCTTATAATTACCTCTCCAAAATTTGTTTTCTGCCCACAGCTAACTCAAAGACAACTGCAGAGGTTGAAATAACTAAACTAAAGGTTTCTAAATACCCCTGATGGTAACAAAGGCTTTAAAGTATCCCCAATAGGCTCAAAATAGCATCTTATGTCGGAGAGGGTTAATATTAATTAGGTTAGACCAGAGAGAGAAAGGCCTATTTGTGCCAATGAGCTGTGAGAGTAAGACACTAGGGAACCATGGGGCACACCATTATGGCCCCACTGCCTTCACCACTCTCAAGAAAAAAGTTAGAAATAAGAATGATGATAAAGGTACAGTCAGAAACAGCTATGGGAAGTAGAGGACACCAACCCTCACTCTGATACATACAACCCACCACATATATTGTAATGATATAATAGGTTGCAATGTTATAATATTGGTCCATGCAGTATTTTAGGCCACTCAGTAACCTAGTTATGTATTTCAGATGATGTCGAGCACTCCCATGTTAGATTTCTGGGCAACCTGGTCCTCAATCTGTGGGACTGTGGAGGGTAAGGCACCGATACAGTTTATACATTCACATTTATTGATTTATTTGCTTTATATATACTTGATTATTATTATTACTATTATTACTTTATTTTTACTACTAGATGTGTGTGAATTTGTATTTTGTTTTTGTGTGTTCATTGGTTTCCGTTGTGTTATCCCTATTCGGGCTCTGTCTTGAGTCCCCCCCCCCTATTTACTCAGGCCCATTCCCCATTTTTTCTATTTTTATATTATACAATATAGGCATATACAGTATATATATACAGTATATATATATATATATATATATTTTTTCTTCTGGGGATGGCCGACTCGAGACATAAATACAATCAAACAAATAAAAGTATATACAGTACTGTACAGTATAGTAATTATAATGATTATGTTGTTTTCTGTTTGCAGACAAGAAGCCTTCATGGAGAACTATTTTGTTTCCCAGCGTGACAACATCTTCAGGAACGTGGAGGTGCTCATCTATGTCTTTGATGTGGAGAGTAGAGAATTGGGTCAGTACTGTTTGCACATACATACACTGTACCTGTACACTCGACCAAAAAATAATCTTTACACTAACGCTCTAAACATTCTGGAAGTGGGTCGAAATCTTATGATAATACCTCACAGACGTATGTTTCACCCGAATCATTCCGTTCACACTAGATTATTTACAGCTCACCAGTGTAAAGATTGTTTTTTGGTCGAGTGTACATACACATACAAAAGTTACAATTTTTGTTTACAAGTTTAACACCTTATTGGCGGCCTAGGCGGTCTATTTGACCGTACCGCACAACGTTTTTTTTTTTTTACCCTAAATAGGGTTGTTTACGTGATCATTTTCATGCCTAAATAAGACCCAGAGCGTAAAACAAGTATCTATCCCTGAAAGGGCATAAACAGAGCTTTCCAATGACACCCGAACCATCCTTGTACGACCACTGGTTCTCTTGCAATGATGGTGCAACACGAGTGCAAAAACCCTATAATTAGGTAATTTCCTTACATAATTCCCTGTGTAGCGAGTGAGGGAGGGGGTAAGAAGGTGGGATACAGTTCAGTATGTCCACCGCGGTGGTGGGGAGCGGTCATAGGGTTGCTACGCTCGTCCCACCGCTCAGCTCTCTCTCTCAGCAACATTACGTGCTGAAAATGGCGGTCGACATAAGTTGTGCACCGCCACATAGTCCATATTTATTTCACTCGACATAAGTTGCGCACTGCCAGTTAAGGGTTAAGGGGGAGGTAGTCACTTTTTCTGGACACCCTTCTCCCTCATGTTTAGCATATTAGTTTTGAGATTTTATGACGTTCGTTCCATTAGTTTGGCGACTTTGAGACCTTTTGCCTCATTTTTTTGTTGTTGTCAATATTAAGATCTTTCGTGCCATTTAAGTGTCAATTTTTTCCTGCCGGGTAGAGGATGCCAAACCTCACTCTGGATAGGACCAGCCCCCACCTGAGGAAAATGTGTTAATGTGACTCTTGTTGTTGTTGCTGTTCCCCAGGCTGTCTGGCCAAACAGCCCCAAGGCCCCGAGCAAGGCCAAGGCTATTAACGAGCGCCCCCGCAAAACCCTCCCTGCTTACCACTAATAAATCCCAGGTGACCGAAGCCACTCCAAGGCGGGGAGCTGAAGAGGGGGCAGAAACGCCCGGGACACCAAAGCCCCACCCAAGGCCCTGTGCCCCTCAACAATTATGAAGGGAAAGTTGAGGGGTAAAGGAAAAATGTGACGCTTTGACTCCCAATCTGCCAACCTCTAGGTTGGCAGTAGGGAGGTCAATCCACGGAAGAGACGCCGTCACTTGAGATCTAGAAAATATAGAAGTAAAAGGAACAGTCAGAGTAAGCTATGGGTATGGCAGAGATCGCTCCGTTCTCACTCTGATAGACCAGCCCATCACCACATGACTAGAACCCAATCCTCTCAGCATCAGTTAGGAAAGGCCCTAGAAAGCCGCCTTTGGCGGAGGGATACCTCCCCTATTTCAACTCCTTTCGGGTGACTGTTGTTTAATATTCTTATTGTTGTCCCCCCACAGAGCGAGACATGCACTACTACCAGAGTTGTTTGGAGGCCATATTACAGAACTCACCGGAGGCTCGGGTCTTCTGTTTAATACACAAGATGGATTTGGTGCAGGACGACCAGAGGGATATTGTTAGTACTGTAATAATTTAATTTAAACTTATTATTTTATTTTATTTTCTGTTTTTAGTACAATTTACTTGCACTCGTTAAATTACAGTACAGTACTATTCTGTATTATCAAATATCAATTGATCATGCAAATATGTTTTTCTTATTTAGCCTAACTCCTTCAGCACTTGATGCCATTTTCACTTTGATTAGACTGTAGTTGATGTGTTTATTTTATACTAGCCCACTGGGCTAGGGCCCTCACAAGACTATAATCTATTCGCTGTAAGTAGGCGAGAAATCATGACCTCTAACCTCTGTACTGTAACTCAAAAACCACTAGATTAATCGAGCTAATATTTCTACCATTTGGGAAGAGTTTGTCAAGGAATAGATGTGGAAAGGTACAGCTCATTTGCTATAGCCCTTTTTGAGTTACTTACAGTTTCTTACAGTAGATCCTCTGGAAAAAGGCAAACTATGCCTGTGTATCCAGCTCAATACCAGTACTTGCACTGCTGTGGTCGTTCACTGTGTTGGCGGCGGAGGCAGCAGACGCAACATTTATACTATTCTGTATTTTTGTTTTATAATCAAACTTCAAATCTTGTCTTCCCCATGCTTTATCAAGATTACTTTCAAACTCCCTTATTGATTCGGAATCGACTACATACTGGGGCAGTGCGTTCCACTCATTTACCACTCTATCACAAAATGAGTTCTTTGCCTTCTCAAGCCTATTTCTTTCTTTGTAAATTTTCTTAGAGTGTCCTCTCGTTCTTGTTCCCTCCCGCATCAAGAAGATACCTTCACACACATCCTCATCGTACTTTCCTGACACTATCTTAAAAGTCTCTATCATATCCCCTCTCTTTCTCCTATATGCCAGTGTCGGAAGCCCCAGTGTCCTCAACCTCTGCTCATAGCCCGCGTTCTTCAACGTTGGTACCAGCTTGCTAGCTCTCCTCTGCACTTTCTCCACTGCTTCTATATCCTTTACCATATATGGAGCCCACACCTGGTTCGCATATTCCAGGTGCGGCCTAACCAGCGCTGTATAGAGATTCCTGAAGATTTCTTCGTCAAGTGACACAAATGTCCTCCTTATCAGCCCTACAATTCTATTGGCTTTGTTTATCTTTTCCGCTAAATGTTTTGAGAAATTTAACTTATTGTCTATCACTACTCCTATATCCTTTTCTGCAATCACTTCCTCCATCGCTTCATACATACTGTATCCTACCTTGTCTATCTTGCTGGTCCCAATCCGCATGTACAGTAGGGTCTCACATAAAACGAGTTTATGGTCGATAAACGAGGGCGTTTTATGTGAATTCGTTTTATGTGAACACAGCATTTTGGTGGCGCAATATCGTCAATGTTCACTGTAAGCGAAAATTTTCGTACAAAGCGAACGATATTTCGTACGTTTTGTACGATATTTCGGCGTTTTATATGAAAGCGTACGATATTTTGTACGTTTTGTACGATATTTCGGCGCTCTATATGAAAACTCCTTGTATTTGCCCCACTTTGGCGGCGGACTCGTTTTATGTGATCACATTCGTTCTGATCGAAAATTAAATATTAATATTTTAGGTCGGTCGTTTTAATCGAGACTCGTTTTATGCGGGACCCTACTGTACTTGCATTTTTTTGGATGAAAAGGCATTAACCAATGCTCAGACCATCCATTCATGCCCTCCACATCTCCTTGAAGCAAACCCATATCTTCCTTACTCCTCACTCTTCTATACAGCTTAGTGTCATCCGCATACAGGTATACCTCACTTCCATTAGTTATAACTTCAGGTAAGTCGTTGATAAATATAACGAACAGCAGTGGTCCCAATCAGATCCCTGAGGTACCCCACTTGTAATTTCCCTCCACCCCGAGCCTATGCCATTCACCAGTACCCTCTGTCTCCGATCTTTCAGGAAGGCTTCTATCCATTTCACACATTTCTCCCCTATATTATAGCTTCTAACTTTCTCTATTAACCTTTTATGTGGGACCTTATCGAAGGCCTTCATAAAATCGCAATATACCACGTCTATTACACCACCATCTTCTAGAATTTGCATCCAATCATCTACCACCTTAATTAGCTGTAGTACCGTCGACCTCCCCGGCAAGAATCCGAACTGTCTCCCACTGAAAAGTTGGTTTGACTTCATATGATCCATTATTCCTTCTCTAATTACCGTTTCCATTAGTTTACACACAACAGAGGATAGAGTTAATGATTTCTCGCCTACTTACAGCGAATAGACTATAGTGTTCGGTGAGGAGGTGCAAAGTCAAGTCCTGTAACTGTCAGTAGTCAGATATCATCATAAAGTTTGGTGGCTTTCAGGAATTGTCTGATAGGTGCGAAATTGATTCTGGCTAAAATTAGACGATAGTATGCAGCTTAACCCGGGAACGGCGAGAATGCTCTTAAGAGGTTTTACTGGGCGACGGCGGCAAAGCTCTTAAGAGGGAAGGCCTAAAAAAAACATTTTAAAAGGCCCCAGTAGCACTTAAATTTTTTTTTTTTTTGTCCTCCATACTTCATATCACTCCTCCACATCCCCTCCTTCCCCCCTTTCCCCTCCCCTCTTCAATTATCACCTATTTTCCCTGTTATTCCCTAAATCATTGGTATATTTTCGTGCTAACATTAGAAAACTGGTTGCAGGCTGTGGATATGTGCCTAGCGAGTGTGTTGGCAGAGGTAGGGTGAGGGTGAATGAGTCAGTCAAGCTTGAGGCCTCGCGAAGGGAGGGGCTGCCTCACTTTGCTCCACAATTCATGAATGGGCCGCTCCATGTTTATTCGCAATTTTGACCAGAAAAATTATATTCCCACTTGTTTTATTGTTACAGGTTACTATCTTCATAGTAAATTTAAAATAGGCGCATATGAATAAGTAATAACGATATTTATCGTAAAATGACTAAGCGAGACATGGACGGCAAGTGACGAGGACCTCTTCAAACTAAGAGCTGTGGAGATGAGCTTTTTCAGAATGGCAGCTGGCATGAATAGGCTAGATGGGCCAAGTAATAGGGAAGTGTACGAGTCCTTTGGAATGGAAGAGCAGGCTTTGGGCATTGATTGTGGTGTGGTTGAGTGGATAAAGAGAAGTACTTTGAGGTGGTATGGTCATGTTCAGAGAATGGATGAAGACAGAATGCCAAGAAAGATATATGGGAGTCAGGTGAGTGGAACCGCTAGTAGTGGAAGACCACCTATAGTATGGGAAAAGAAAGTGGAAAAATATATTGAAGAAAAACTTCCACGTAGTGGAAGGGGCATTGTGGCACGGGCAAAGGAGGCATGTCTTGACAAAGTAGCTTGGAGATGTTTCTGTCATGGCCATCCTCTAGTGGGGGTTTCCCAGGGGGAAGCAAGGCGTCGGATATGATGATGATGATGATGATGATGAAATGACTATTATAGGCAGGATTGGAGCCTAATATTGCCGCCCAGAACAGTGGTGTTCACTACACACAGTTCGCTTTTTATAGGTTAAGAAGGACCTATGTTATTCAGAGAGTTTATTGAGATCGTATTTACCCGTTTTGAGTCCTAGAGGAAGATCATAACTAAAGAAAATTGTGAAAATTAAGGGGTTAATACAGAGACAGACAAGTTATTATTCATATTGATATTTTCTGATACCTTTCTCTTTATGTATGTTCCAGATATTCCACGAGAGAGAAGAAGACCTAAAGAGATTGTCAAAGCCGTTGGAATGTGTTTGTTTCCGCACCTCTATATGGGATGAGACTCTTTATAAGGTAAGATATTAAGAACCTCTGTAAAATACAACTGTATAATAAGGTAACGCATTCAGAACCTCTATGGGATAAGACATAGACTACAGTAGATCTGGACTTGACACAAAAATGGAACTTTGTATTAAGGGACCCAAAATTGGAAAACGAACCCCCAAGTTCGAACCTCGAAACCACGAAATATCAACAAATTTCGCTATTTCGAGGTTCGAACTTGGGGGTTTGTTCTCCGATTTTGGGTCCCTTACTGCAAAGTTCCATTTTTGTGTCAAGTCCAGATCTACTGTAGTCTATGGATGAGACTACACTATATAGTAATAATAGTAATAATAAAAACAATATTCTCGTCTTTTGTTTCTTGAAAACTCCAGTTCTTCCGGGGGAAATCACTATCATTCGGAACGTGTTACACCATAATTAATAAGAGAAATATGGCATTGTTCATATACAGTATAGGCAGCAACCGTGGCAAGGCAACCAAGATTCTGTGACTGAAATACTCATGTGTAGATCATTGTCTTTATTTTATATATGTATGTTATAATTAAACTGTCTTGCTCATGTAGTAATGTACACCCTATGTGGTGGATTGTATTCTTTTATTTATAAATTATTATTTTACTTAAGCGTTGTTTCCACATAACGATTTTGATTAGTTATTTTGTCTTTTTACTGTGTTCGTATAAGTTTTGGTTTGTTTATTTTGCAAGTTTTATATTACTGTATAATACTTGTGTAGATGATCATAGTCTTTATTTTATGTATGTTATAGTCAAACTGTCTTGAAGCAGTTTTAAGTCGTAGGATGAGGGAAAGATAGATTAATATGTTCCTTCTCCCTCAGGCGTGGTCCAGCATCGTCTATGAACTGATCCCCAACGTGAAGGAGCTGGAACAGAACCTGAAGGACTTTGCCAACATCATCGACGCTGACGAGGTGTTGCTGTTTGAGCGAGCCACCTTCCTGGTCATCTCCCACTACTGCACCAGGCCACACAGGGATGTTAACCGCTTTGAGAAGGTTTCCAACATCATCAAGCAGTTCAAGCTATCCTGCAGGTCAGTATTACTTAATATTTCTTGAATTTACAATAAATACATAGATACAGTACGTATAGTTTTCTGTTGTGTTATCCCTATTCTGGCTCTCTCTCTCTCAAAAAAAAAGGAAAAGTGGGAATTGGGCCTGAGTACAGTATATAGAATAGAATATGTATTATACATATATATATATATATATATATATATTTTATATATTATTTTGTAATAGTATAGATATCTTATCAATATTTGTATTTTTTACTATTGTTAATGTCTTGTCATGTTGCAAATTTGATTTTAAATAATATTTTGACATTTAACATGTAGTTTCTTTATTCATGCAGAGTTTAGTAAAATTTGCCAGAACGTCCCGGACTTCCCAAACTTGACTACTTCCTTTAACGTGACGATAGTGCGTTGTTATATGTGCGATTGGTTTGCTTGGGAAACAGATTAACTTGCTCATGTAGTGATGTACACCCTATGTGGTGGATTGTGTTCTTTTATTTAATAATTTTCATTTTAGTAAGCGTTGTTTCCACATAGCGATTTTGATAATTTAATTTAACTTTATATTGTCCTTGTCCCAATTTTGGTTTGTTTAGTTTGCAAGTTTTACATTTTAACAATGAATTAACCCATGGGATCCGGGGGGCCTCATATGAATTTTGGTAAAATCAACTTCATAATTCAGTAGCTACTGATTGAGGCCACCTAGAGCAGTCAATATTTTTGCAAATTGTAGAACTTTTTTGTTGTCTGTAGAATGCCGTAGAGATGACGTCGCTACAACGCGTGGTTGCCGAGTTCTGATGATTATAGTGGCGATTATTAGCCGACCATTTTGCTTCATATGAGGCCTCCCGGATTCCGAGGGTTAATGTCCTTTACCATTGCATTATTGATGGCTGAGACAGGCTTGATTTTCAGCAGTTGGATTCTAGTTTCTTTATTCACACAGAATTTAGTAAAACTTACCAGAACGTCCCTGACTTCCCAAATTGACTAATTCCTTGAACATGACGATAGTGCGTTGTTATGTGTGCGATTAGTTTACTTGGGAAACAGATTAACTTGCTCGTGTAGTAATGTACACCCTATGTGGTGGATTGTGTTCTCATATTTATAAATTATTATTTTACTTAAGCGTTGTTTCCACATAGCGATTTTGATTAGTTGTTTTGTCTTTTTACTGTGTTCGTATAAGTTTTGGTTTGTTTATTTTGTAAGTTTTACATTATAATAAATACCTCCACATATGTAGTCGATTCTGAATCAGTAAAGAAGTTTGAAAGTAATCTTGATAAAGCATGGGGAAGACAAAATTTGAAGTTTGATTACAAAGCAAAAATACAGAATAGTAAAAATGTTGTGTCTGCTGCCGCCAACACCGTGAACATCCGCAGTAGTGCAAGTACTGGTACTGAGCTGGATACACAGGCCTAGTTTGCCTTTTTCCAGAGGATCTACTGTAAGATATATTGTACAACAGATTATTTTCCTTTTCCATTGCATAGTGATAGCTTTCAGCAGTTGGACTGTAATACAACAGTATCCTGCTTTAACATATATTATAATGTAAAACTTGCAAAATAAACAAACCAAAACTTATACGAACGCAGTAAAAAGACAAAACAACTGATCAAAATTGCTATGTGGAAACAACGCTTAAGTAAAATAATAATTTATAAATATGAGAACACAATCCACCACATAGGGTGTACACCACCAAATGAGCAAGCCAATCTGCCTCCCAAGCACATATTAATTTTAATTAACTTAAAATTTATTACTCCAGTGACAGTCTTTCTAGTCAAAATAATGATATATGGAATTATAAAATATAATTTTTTTTGTTTCTTCTTACAGCAAGCTAGCGGCCCACTTCCAGAGTATGGAGGTCCGTAATGCCAACTTTGCTGCCTTTATTGACACCTTCACCTCCAACACCTACTGTATGGTCATCATGTCCGACGCTTCCATACGTAAATCCACCGCTATACCCTGTTCTAAATAGCTATTCCTCTGAAATCAGAAACCCTAACTTCTATAACTCACAAAGGGCTAGTGCAAATGGGCTGTAAATTACCACACCTGTTCCCTAGCTCTGAGTGGCAGCATCAATTCACTATTGCTGTTTCTTGGTGGTGTTGCTGTTGAAGTTTCCCAGACTGTATAGCCGAGCAGTCCCGAGTCCAGTTGACCGAAGCCGCGCCAGATGCTTGGGCCCCTGAAGGGGCCAGGGTGAGATGAGATCTGTCTCTGAGAGGGCAGCTGGGGAGGGGATCATCAGCTCATGGGCTTGCACCCCCGGGCCAATTCCCCCACCGTCCGCAGCCACCTTGCAGTGCCAACCAAGCGAGCGATCTCGCCAAACCTCACTCTGGATAGGACCAGCCCTCACCCTATGTTTCTGAGTGTAATATGTCACAGTATCAAAGATTATATATTTCCTACACATGAGGGGCTGGATATACTAACCAACGTACAGGTAAAAGTGACCGCAAGTGGGAGGAGATACAAGTTAATTAGCCCCTAAGGTAATAATTCCTTCGGCACCTAGACGTACTTTTCATCATATTCCGGTTACCATTAGACAATTTCTTTAGCTTATACTTTATCTCTATTACTCAAAGGGGTAAATACGATCTCAATTAACCCTCTGAATAACATAGGTCCTTCTTAAACTGCCTTAAATAGTATAATTTTGGCCAGAATAAAAGACAAAAAGACGGCATTGTCCTGAAGGTATAAATTCCTTCGCATCTACTCCCATTTCTGATCACATTTCTTTGTATCATAGTTTTTCGTAGTTGGTAAATTCGGACCCTTTATTGTGGAATAGCTTGCCAGGTGATGTCTTTACTGCAGACATTAATGGATATTTTGGGCTCGAACTTTCCTTGAGTTTGGCCCTGTCACTCTTTCAACTCTGGTAGAGGCACTCATCACATGCATTTTTGCCTTTTGTCTCCCTCATCCACATAGAAAAGAAAAAAAAGACAGTGCTCAATTAAAGTGGATTTCTACCTGTTCTTTTATTTCAATTTTATTTTTATTTTGCTAAAGCGTTGTTTCCACATAGCGATTTTGATAAGTTAATTTGCATATAGATTGTCTCATCTTAGTTTTGGTTTGTTTATTTTGCAAGTTTTACATTTTAATTACTAATTTTTGAACGACTAATTTATGTATTTTTATCCGTTTCCCTCCCACAGCCTCAGCCGCCACCCTCATCAACATCCGCAACGCTCGTAAGCACTTTGAGAAGCTGGAGCGCATGAGTCAGGGCCACCTAGCACTCCATAAAACACTCTAAGTTAAGGCTAAAAGATATACAGTTTATTTGATTATGTCAAGGCATTTTGCAGGTTATCCTCACTTAAGGGGAGATGAGTCTTTTTCTGGTCCCCCTTCCTCCTCATGTTTAGCCCCATTAGTTTTCAGATTTTAAGATGTTTGCCCCAGTTTTCAGATTTTAAGACCTTTCGCCCCATTTCCTTGTCAATATTAAGACCTTTCGTGCTATTTAGGTGTCGACTTTTTGCCTGGCGAACGATAGTAAGCCTGTAATTTTGGAAGAATCGGCTTTTGGCCGCGACATTTTTCTCCCGAAAAATGTACAAATTAATCTAGAAGAGGGATCTAATGGATGTTTTTATAAGTTTGATGTAGGTCTAGGGAGGAAACTTAAGAAAATATTGTACTGTATATGAAAGAATCAACCAAAAAAACAACCATCTCCCCCTAAAAAAAATCTTTTTTATAATACAGACTTGATTATTTTGTGGATATTATCTTTATATTATTGTTTGGGATTATATGTATGAATATAATAATGAATATCGAATCTCTATAATTCTTTCACAATATAATCTGGTATGTTCAACGTTTATTGTGCAGTTGGCCAAATAAGTCGTGTAGTCGCTGTCATTACATTTTGCTCTCTATGTGCTGTATTAACCCTTGTTTAGCGGGACCCGACTTAAGTAGGCCTAGAGAACCAAGGACTAAGTGGCGGGGCCCGACTTAAGTCTGTGTGCAATTTTTGAGCAATAATGGCTCTGAGAGAGAGACGAGCGACGGGAGGAGCGTAGTTCGGCTCATGACCGCTCGGCACGGGCCCCGCGCGACTACTGACGTTCCTTCCACACACATCCACACTCACTGCCTCACTTAACAGGGAATTATGTAAGGATATTACCGTATTTTAGGGATTTTGCACTAGTCTTGCACGATCGTTGCAAGAGAACGCGTGGTCGTAGAAGGATGGTTCTGGTGTCATTGGAAAGCTCAATTATCGCCCTTTCAGGGATACATACTTGTATTACGCTCTGGCTCTTGTTTATGCATGAAAAAGAGCACGGAAACAAGGTCGTTTAGGGTAAAACCACCCGCTTGCCAGGTAGTAGAAGTTACCGACCTAGCCGCTCGTGGAGTGTTAATGTCCGTCAGATGTTGAATATGGTGTGTACAGATTGGATCATGTTTGTATATCTCACTCGAAACGATGAATTAATGTTTAGATATCGCTGATACCAATTACTGATCGAAATACTGTATACTTGGTGCCGCGACATCACTTATTTGGTCGACTGTACCATCCAGGAAAATGGACTAAGTTTGGAGAGAGAGATCATTTTGGACATTTTAGTTGAAATAATGATTAGATTGATAAATGGATATTAATCATAGTCATGTACTCAAGAGGGTGGAGGGACAGAGAGGGAGAGGTAGACCGAAAGAGAGGTGGAAGGATGGAGTGAGGAAGTATATGAACGAAGGCGGTGCTGGTTGGGGGGAGGGGCGTCGAATGACTGGGGACAGAGGTGCATGGGGGCGGTTCGTTCGTGGCCACCCCTTCGGGGATCACGGCGTCAGGCAATAGATAGATAGATAGATGTACTCAATCTTTAACTGTCTTGGTGGTATAATGGTTTAAAGTGTGTAAGTTCTGTATGTGGTGTCCTGGGTTTGAATCCCTGGAGAATCATATATGCTTTCATTAATTTCATTGGAGTTATTGGTGTTAAGAACGATATTAGTCAATACAAGTCACAGTTATGGGAAAATGGCTGGATATCCTGGAAAAATACATACATACTGTACAAGTTTAAGGGGGTGACCTGCTTTTTGTTATTTCTGTCCTTTTCTCTCTTTCTCTGGCTTGTATCCATTTGGCCCCATTCAGCCTACTATTTTAAGACGTTTATCCCCATCTAGGTGTCGATTTCTTCCTGGCTAGCGATAGCGAGCCAGCATTATATGAAGAAGTCCGGCTTCCCCGGAGAATTTTTTTCTATAGAAAAATTTACAAATTTAGCCTGCTGTCGAACAAAAAGTAAAAAATATGCTGGCTCGCTACCGCTCACCAGTAAAAAATTGACACCTTGATGGGGATAAACGTCTTAAAACAGTAGGCTGAATGGGGCCAAATGGATACAAGCCAGAGAAAGATAGATAAAGGACAGAATAAAAACAGGTCACCCACCTTAAAGACCGTTTTGTCCACAGAGAATGTGGTTTTGTATTATTTTATCCAGTCTATCTATCTATCTATCTATCTATCTATCTATCTATCTATCTATTTATCTATCTATTTATTTATGCTCAGGTCCGATCCCCACTTTTCCTATTTTTATTTTTATTTTTTTTATAAATTTTATTTTATCCATAGTAGAATAGATGATCCTTACAAATAGGGTAGGTTTGTTTGGCCCGGGTCTCTGGGTATTTCTCCTGGATGACCTAGATGTGTGTGTTTTTGTATTTTGTTTTGTTTTTCTGTTGTGTTATGTCCATTTTTGGGTTCTGTCTTGATTCGGCCATCCCCCCCCTAAACAAAAAATATGGGGTAAGTGCCGGAGTACATACATACTGTACATTGTTTGAACACATGGAGAGAATGGATCATCAAAACTGGGTGAAGAAATGCTGAACTATGAACGCGGGGGGAGCTGCGTGTTGGGGTAGACCTAGAAAGACATGGGATCAGGTACTTTGATCCGATCTCAACATAAGGAACTTGACAACAGAGGCAACCTAGAACAGGGCCGCTTGGAATGCCACCATTTAGGATGCAGGATTAAAACTAAACATTCTGTGGAGAAAGCGGTCTTTAAACTTATATGCATGTATATAACCCAAGCTGTACCGGCGACGAGAGAGTCTCGTCACCCTGACAGTTACGCGCCAGTACGAGCCACGAGAGAGTCGTCACCCTGGCAGTTACGCGCCAGTACGTACCACGAGAGAGTCTCGTCACCCTGGCAGTTACGCTCCAGTACGGGCCACGAGAGAGTCTCGTCACCCTGGCAGTTACGCGCCAGTAAGAGCCACGAGAGTTTCGTCACCTTGGCAGTTACGCGCCAGTACGAGCTACGAGAGAGTCTCGTCACCCTGGCAGTTACGCGCCACTACGAGCCACGAGAGAGTCTCGTCACTAATTTACGATCGATTTACGCCTGTTTTTCTCTGTTAATAGCAAGCCGTTTTTGCTAAGATCAAGCATAGGCCTTCTGCTAACTATTGGCAACACTGCTCAAGCAAAGGGAGATCGTCTCGAACCTTGTCGAGTCAGTTATTCGCTGTCTTTTGCGAGTGTTACTATGTTTATTTTAGATAGGCCTGGTACTGAGGGTGACATAAATTGGAAAATAGGCTGGTATAGTATGGGTTAATATGAGCAACCATTTCCAAAGTTATCTCCCTGTCCAAAATTGCCCCATTTGTACACATTTTGTTATTATTCTGTTCCTCATACTTAACACACATGATAGATGATTATATGTTTTCAGTAAGTGCGTAGATATACATTATTATACCAAAAAATTATAGACAATTATATGTTTTCAATAAGTGCTTATATATTTTATAAAAGAAAATATACTGTATATTAATATTTTTAGTAAACTGTGTACAAATCGTATGATAATATGATATACAGTGTTTATGATGCTGAATGGTTGTTCAATATATATATATGGATGGAGTCATGAAAGAAATACAAGGAAGAGCAGTGGATGTTGGTGTACCGCTGATAAGGGAGGAAACGAGTGCAAGCTATAGTCTAGTCGCTGTAAATAGGCGAGGAATCATTACCTCCAACCTCTGTAACTCAAAAATGACTAGAGTAATCAAGCTATTATTTCTACCATATGGGAAGATTCAGTCAAGGAATAGATGTGGAAATATACAGCCAATTTGTTCTAGCCTTTTTTGAGTTACAGAGGATAGAGGTCATGATTTCTCGCCTACTTACAGCGAATAGACTATACCTGTACTGCTGTTTGCTGATGATACAGTTCTGATGAGCGATAGTGAATGGGAGTTGCAGGGTCTGGTAAATATGTTTGGAACAGTGTGTGAAAAATGGAATCTGAAGGCAAATGTTGGGAAGAGCAAGGTTATGGTCTTTAACCCGGCCAGCCCCAGCGACGCGTCTGACGAGTCACCTATGTATGCAACGCCAAACCCCAGCGACTCGCCTGACGCGTCACCCTTATAGCTCAGTCGTAAGGCTCAGAGTGGCTCTACCTAGAGGGCTCAGATTTGTATGGGAACTGTGTAAGTATCCCACACACCCATGCCGATGGTTGAAAACTCTCAAAGTCCAACCGCGTGCGCGTGAGAGTGTTTTTTTTGGGGAAATTGCCTTAAATTTTTACTCTTGTACAATCCGTTTTCGGGGGCTCTGTACGACCATTTTTTTGAGCTTTTTGATCGTTTTTTCGTGGTTTTTCCTTCATTCCTAACCCATTCGCTATTGTTTCTGGAAAAAGAAACTTTTGTTCAAAACCGGCTGGTCCCTGGTGGTACATTTATTAATAACTAGCTGGGGCTCACCGGGTTAAAAGGGGTGCAGCCACAGAGTGTGAGGTGAGGTGAGGTTGAACGGTCAGGCTATGGAGAATATCAGCTCATTTAAGTATCTGGGCAGTATGTTGAGTAAAGATGGGACTATGGATGAAGAAGTGGGGGAGAGGGTGCAACAGGGAAAGAGGGTTGTAGGAACGCTGAAAGCAGTAACAAGAAATAGGGTGGTCAGTATGGAAGTACTTGCATGACAGTGTGGTAATCCCGACATTGACTTACGGAAGCGAAGCATGGACGTTGGTGGAGAGACTCAGACCAAGAACGAGAGGGGTGGAAATGAGTTACTTGAGAAGAGGCAGCCCTTAACAGGGTCGCCTGGAAAGTTGCCATTTAGTACGGTGGCGCTAATAAGTCATGTCTCGGCTGTCATTATGTTGGGCTCGCTCTGTGCTGTATTAATGTCTGCCAGATGTTGAATAGGGTGGGTAATTGTAGGAACATGTTTGTATATCTCACTCGAAATTAATAAATCAAGCTTAAATATTGCTGATACCAATTATTAATCAAAATATACTTGGTGCCGAGACATCACTTATTAGGCCGACTTTACACGAGACTGTTAACCACACTCTCTGTGGACGAAGCTGTGTTTAAACTTGTATGTTTGTGATATTAAGACCTTTCGTGCCATTGTTCCCTGATTAAATAGCATTGTATGAATACTATATTCCCATATTCAAAATATGCTACAGGAGGGCAATGCCTAGTGAGTTAATTGCTCAATAGGTGGCGTTCTGAGAGTGAGGGTCTGAGTCTAGGGGATGAGGCGGTGAGGCACAGAGGCGAAGCAGCTTCAGAGATGGGGTTGCTTCAAGCTGTGAATGGGTGCTTCACATGTCTCGCTCCCTAGACTGGAACGAGACCTCTCGGGCCTCACCTTCTTCAGTGGTGGTGTGTACAGGCTCTCAGCCTGTGCCCGAGAGGGAGCAGTTGGAATATAAAAAAAAAAAAAAAAAAAAAAAAAAAAAAAAAAAAAAAAAATTAGGTGTTAATTTTTTCCTGGGAGTGATCTTGGGAGGCTTGCTGTATATATTTATGTAGAACTTTGTTGATTGAATTTCCCTACAAATTTTTATATAGAATATATCTTGTACATTCAATACAGTACATTTGTTTTGCTCTATGAGTTTTAATATACCCCTAGCTTATGCCATACTGTATTTGATTACTATACTGTATTAATAATACTATACTGTATACTGGTGATGGGCTGATCTATCAGAGTGAGAGTTGAGCATTCTCTGCCGTACCCATAGCTTACTTTGACTGTTCCTTTTACTTATATATTTTCTAGATCTCAAGTGACGGCGTCTCTTCCGTGGATTAACCTCTCTACTGCCAACCTAGAGGTTGGCAGACTGGGAGCCAAAGTGTCACATTTTTCCTTTACCCCTCAATTTTCCCTTCATAATTGCTGAGGGGCACAGGGCCTTGGGTGGGGCTTTGGTGTCCTGGGCATTTCTGCACCCTCCTCAGCTCCTCGCCTGGGAGTGGCTTCGGTCCCTGGGATTCCTTAGTGGTGAAGCTGGGAGGATTCTATGGGGACGCTCTGTTATGGCCTTGGCCTTGGGGCTGTTCGGTTAGACAGCCTGGGGAACAACAACAACAACAACAACAACAACAACAATACTGTAAGGTAAACCAAATTTGGGGGTTAGGGGGAGAGGCTGCACTTGGCCGCGGCGTTTATATCCGTATCATTGCTCTATTGAGCCTGTGGTGGATAACTTAGGTGAGTTGTTGTTGAGTTAGGCGAGTTGTTGTTGAGTTAGGGGAGTATTTTTTTCCACCTGATGATCAATTGAATCCTTTGGCACCTGATTTCTTGATTCTTAATGGAAATATATGCAACTCCCATGGTTGTGTGTCATATTAATGGCAAGTTTTCATAATTAACATCATATTTCGCTTCAAAATCTACCATATAGCCGAGTAACATAGATAGAAACGTGACAATTTACCCTCCACTGGAAAAAAATAGACTATAATTCAGGATAACCACAGTATAGAGGGCGGGTGCCCAACCCCGAAAAGGGTTGAAATAGGGGAGCTATCCCCCCGCCAAAGGCGGCTTTCTAGGGCCTTTCCTAGCTGATGCTGAGAGGATTGGGTTCTAGTCATGTGGTGATGGGCTGGTCTATCAGAGTGAGAACTGAGCGATCTCTGCCATACCCATAGCTTACTCTGACTGTTCCTTTTACTTATATATTTTCTAGATCTCAAGTGACGGCGTCTCTTCCGTGGATTGACCTCCTAATCTACCAAGATTGGAAGCCAAAGCGTCACATCTTCCTTTGCCCCTCAACTTTCTCTTCATAATTGCTGAGGGGCACAGGGCCCTGGGTGGGGCTTTGGTTTCCCGGGCGTTTCCGCACCCTCCTCAGCTCCCCGCCATGGAGTGGCTTCGGTCACCCAGGCTTTATTGTGGTCGGCAGGGAGGGTTCTGTGGGGGTGCTCGGTTATGGCCTTGGCCTTGCTCGGGGCCTTGGGGCTGTTCGGCCAGGCAGCTTGGGGAAAAACAACAACAACCACAGTATAGAAGAAAAAAAACTAATCATATGCCAGGTCAATAGATTTTTTTTTTTTTTTTCATGTTTATTTCTATTTACAATGAACATTAGTATATAACTACAGTATATATATATATATATATAATTACGGTATATATATATATATATGTATTTTTATATATGTTAGCCATATATCCCGTATGAGGAAAGTATCGCGCACAGATTAGATTTAGTATAGTTACAGTAATATATTAATCACACCTCCACCTTAATATTCTTAATCAGTAACTTTTCAAGGAATTTAATGCAAATATATATTTATATAGCCTTGGCTATTATTTTTATATATATATATTTTTTTTTTGTTAACACACCTGCATCTTCCTGGGCTACTTAAAGCTCCCAAATTGCGGGCTCGCTTTCGCTAGCCCAGGAAAAATTGACACATTGGGTTGAAGAATCATATAATCGCCAAACTAATGCGATGAAACGTCTTAAAATCTCCAAGGTAGTGGAGTAAAACTGGGAGGATCCAAATTGGCCCGCCCTGCACCTAATAGGGTTAACATAGTGTACTATATATATATATATATATATATATATATATATATATATATATATATAATTACTAGGGTGAGGGCTGGTCCTATCCAGAGTGAGGTTTGGCATCCTCTAACCAACCTTAGCTGTTTCTGTCTTCTACATTTCCTTCTGTGGGCAGGGGGCTAGGAATCCTCCTCTCCTTGTAATATTCATCTACCTGAGTACAGTATACTGTATATATACACCACCGTAATTTATATCAACAATAAATGCTATGCTATGTCTACAACAGATTTACCATATACAGTAATGCTATCTTTCTTTACTGACTGATAAAGACTAGAGTAGGTATGTAGGTATGCATGGATATACTGTACTGCACTAATAAGTATAATTCAAATAATAAATAATCTTCAACACTCAACAGAGACAGAATAATAAGAATAGTAATCTGGTTCTTTGTTTCTCAAAAGTGCCAGATCTTCCGGAGGAATTAACTAGCACTTGGAACCTGTTATATCACAATTAAAATAAACATTTCATTGTTCATATACAGTATGAGCTACAACCATGGAAATGGCAGCAGCTAAAGCCTGTATGGATAGAATTCTGGTGTCATGGTTCAGTTAATGCCATAGTTCAAACAATATTGTGCACTTTAACTAAAATAGACAAACAAGCACTTACATACATATGGACTATTAGTATGAGTTATCACCTGTGATATCGCATGCATAAGTGTGACCTTCAGTGCTACCAGTTCTTGCCCTCAGAACCGCCAACTTGGAGTGGTAGGACTATAGCAGAGGTGCGAAATCAACTTAGGTGAACTTAGGTAGGCAAGCCAAGTAAAATCGTCTAATATTAGCCTGAGGAAAAGGAAGAATGGCATCACAGTACTGTAAGGTTTAACTAATGACACAGTGACTTAACATTAATACTGACATCCTATATTTGATTGGTTGGCAACATATTGGCAGGAAAACCACTGGTGTGATCATTGTTGTGCCTATCTTATTTGTGTAGGCTATTTATTTCATTATATTTTGCTCGGTTTTAAATGGGTTATTTCCACAGTGATTTTGATAAGTTATTTTGTCTTTATTTTGTGTGATTCCTGTTTTGGTTTGTGTGTTGTGCAAGTTTTACATGTAAATTAATACCTCCCCCCCCCCCCATTTTCACTCCAGACAAGAGACTGAAACTGCACGTATGTGTGGAGCACTCGGTCTTCAAATGTTATGTACTGTATGTATAGTAAACCCCCACCCTTTAATGTTATGTACTGTATGTATAGTAAACCCCCGCCCTTTAATGTTATGTACTGTATGTATAGTAAACCCCCGCCCTTTAATGTTATGTACTGTATGTATAGTAAACCCCCGCCCTTTAATGTTATGTACTGTATGTATAGTAAACCCCCGCCCTTTAATGTTATGTACTGTATGTATAGTAAACCCCCGCCCTTTAATGTTATGTACTGTGTGTATAGTAAACCCCCCGCCCTTTAATGTTATGTACTGTATGTATAGTAAACCCCCGCCCTTTAATGTTATGTACTGTATGTATAGTAAACCCCCGCCCTTTAATGTTATGTACTGTGTGTATAGTAAACCCCTGCCCTTTAATGTTATGTACTGTGTGTATAGTAAACCCCCGCCCTTTAATGTTATGTACTGTGTTATAGTAAACCCCGCGCCCTTTAATGTTATGTACTGTATGTATAGTAAACCCCCGCCCTTTAATGTTATGTACTGTATGTATAGTAAACCCCCGCCCTTTAATGTTATGTACTGTGTGTATAGTAAACCCCCGCCCTTTAATGTTATGTACTGTATGTATAGTAAACCCCCGCCCTTTAATGTTATGTACTGTATGTATAGTAAACCCCCGCCCTTTAATGTTATGTACTGTGTGTATAGTAAACCCCCGCCCTTTAATGTTATGTACTGTATGTATAGTAAACCCCCGCCCTTAATGTTATGTACTGTATGTATAGTAAAACACCGCCCTTTAAGGTTATGTACTGTGTATAGTAAACCCCTGCCCTTTAATGTTATGTACTGTGTGTATAGTAAACCCCCGCCCTTTAATGTTATGTACTGTGTGTATAGTAAACCCCCACCCTTTAATGTTATGTACTGTATGTATAGTAAACCCCCGCCCTTTAATGTTATGTACTGTGTGTATAGTAAACCCCCGCCCTTTAATGTTATGTACTGTATGTATAGTAAACCCCCGCCCTTTAATGTTATGTACTGTATGTATTTAAACCCCCGCCCTTTAATGTTATGTACTGTGTATAGTAAACCGCCGCCCTTTAATGTTATGTACTGTGTGTATAGTAAACCCCCGCCCTTTAATGTTATGTACTGTGTGTATAGTAAACCCCCGCCCTTTAATGTTATGTACTGTATGTATAGTAAACCCCCGCCCTTTAATGTTATGTACTGTATGTATAGTAAACCCCCGCCCTTTAATGTTATGTACTGTGTGTATAGTAAACCCCCGCCCTTTCGAACTTCACCCTTTCGGAATTCCAAGACTTTCGAACTAGCATTTCAATTTGGACTCATGGTTCAGTCTTTCAGATTTGTCTGAAAGGCTGAGAAAATACCTCCGTCCTTTTCGGACTACATTCAACTTCGGACTCATGGTTCAGCCTTTCGGATTTGTCTGAAAGGCTGAGAAAAATTAAATCGAATTCGAATCAAAGAGCTGAGTTTCGGACTTGTCTGGTTAGGTGAATGTGTATTCGGACATTATTTCAGCCTTTCGGATTTATCTGAACGGCTGAGAAAAATTAAATCGCATTCGAACCGAAGAGCCGAGTTTCGGACTTATAAACTTCAGACATTATTTCAGCCATTCGGACGAGTCCGAATGGCTGAAGTGTGAAGTTCGGAATCGGCCCTTTCGGACTTTTTGACACTTTCGGACAGGGGTCTCCCACAATTATTCCGAAAGAGCGGGGGTCGACTGTATTCATATATTTCCTATACTATGCTTTCCTAGGCTATTCATATATTTCCTAAGCTGAGTAAAATGGTTTAACTATAGCCTGAGTAAACTGAAAAGGGCTCCATCGTCCCCTTCAACACCAATGACGCCTTTTTACCTTGGATTCAATTAGTCGATCTTACAGAGTTTAAGAAAGACATCTCCGGCACAGCAGGAGTTAACCAGACCACAGAGTTACAAAACAAAACTCTTGTAGGGCTGGATAAATATATATATATATATATATATATATATACAGGTTATATAACTTCCTGAGTCTCGGAGTATTGTATCTCCTTCTTCTTCTTGTCCTCCTTCGTTGCCTGTGGCCGGATGTAGATAGTCTCCTTCTGACCGTCCAGCACTGTAGCGTATCGAGCCACGGTAAACAGGTAGTCACTCAGTCTGAAAATAACACAATATTCAGTAATTCACTCCAAATTAATTTAATTTAGGGGTTTACTAGATGTGTGTGAATTTGTATTTTGTTTGCTGTTGTGTTTTGTGGTGTCCCTGTTCTTGCTCTGTCTTGAGTTGCCCCCCCCCCCCCCTAAAAAAAAAAGGAAAAGTGGGGATTGGGTCTGAGTATATAGATAGATAGATAATTTACTAGTCTTAACCCTCTCCGACATATGACGCGATTTGAGCCTATTAGGGATACTTTAAAGCCTTTGTTACCATCAGGGGTATTTAGAAACCTTTAGTTTAGTTACTTCAACCTCTGCAGTTGTCTTTGAGTTAGCTGTGGGCAGAAAACTAATTTTGGAGGTAATTATAATAGTGAGAGAACTTTATTTCTTATTGCTAATCTGGCAACCTCTGCGTCATATAAGCGTGAAAGGGTTAAGAACATTGTTAAAGCTAATATAAAAAAGGTTCAGGAATATTTTGTAGTATATAGATAGATAGTTTACTAGTCTTAAGAACAATGTTAAAACTAATGTCAAAAGGTTCAGGAATATTTTGTAGTATATACAGTAGATAGATAGAGAGATAGTTTACTAGTCTAAAGAACGATGTTATAACTAATATCAAATGGTTCAGGAATATTTTGTAGCGAGGTCAGTCCTATGTAATCTGTACCCCATAAAATGTTCTTTCTTCTCGCATAAGCATTAGCGTAGGCCTATTCATAGTGCAATTGGGTTCAGTACATAATTAGATTGATTCCAGTATTCGATAAATGTATATTCAACGTGATCATGTGCTGTACTTATAACTGTCTTGATGGTGTAATGGAGTGTGTAAGTTCTGTGTGAGGTATCGTGGGTTCGAATCCTGGGTGGATCACATGCTTTCATCAATTTAATTTGGGGGCTTATTGGTGTTAACCCCTTCATCAACATGATGTAATTTTCATTATATTCTGGTTACCATTACACGATTTTCTTTAGTTTACATTCTACCTTTACGACTCAAATGGGTAAATACGATCTCAATAAACCCTCTTAGAAACATGGGTCCTTTTTAAACTGCATAAAATTGTACATTAATTTGCTCATGTAGTAATGTACACCCTATGAGGTGGATTGTGTTCTTTTATTTCATAAATTATATTTTAGTAAGCGTTGTTTCCACATAGCGATTTTGATAAGTTAATTTGACTTTATATTGTCTTTGTCCCAGTTTTGGTTTGTTTAGTTTGCAAGTTTTACATTTTAATTTTAATTATAGTCAGAATCAATGGTAAAAAGACGTCATGGTGCTGAAGGGGTTAAGAACAATGTTAGCAAATAATACCTGTTGATGTAGATGAGGACCTGTTCATCCACCAGTCCTTGGTTAGTAAGAGGAACCACCGTACGTTCTGCTCTCCTACACACAGTCCGAGCCACGTGTAGGGAGGCACTCACACGACCACCTCCCTGTAACACAAACATAACTAATACAGTATATACCTTTATATTGATCCTTACTACTGTACTGTATATAATTTTATTGCAGTTTTAGAATTTAACGTCTACATACAGTACAATCGCGCTATTAAGTGATGTCTCGGCACCAAGTATGTTTTGATCAATAATTGGTATTAGCAATATCTAAGCTTGATTTCTTCATATCGAGTGAAATATACAAACATGTTCCTACACTTAACCACCCTATTCAACATCTGACAAACATTAATACAGCACAGAGCGAGCCAAACATAATGACAGCTGGGACATGACTTATTAGCGCGATTGTACATACAAGTTTAACCCTCTCACCACGGAAGGGCTCTTGAACGCCCATAAAAAAGCATATAACAGGTACCCGGAAGGCCTCTTGAACGCCCAGTGGTTGAAAGCCTGTGAGCTTCGTGTGCGAGGCGTCGGTCCGACGCATGTAAACAACAGCCGGCTGGACCGACGCCCCGCATCTCCGGCCACAAGAAGGAGAGCGTCGCTTGTTCGTGTGTGCCTGTATGTTGTTGTTAAGTATCGAAAAGTGGTGTAAAGTGGCTGTTTTGGCCATAAAGTTATCTCCAATGAAATCATCATCACAGCTCAACCAGTTGACTTAGAGAGCTCTACTTAATGCCATTCTACAGGTAAATAACACAGCTACGCTTGGGGATGCGCAGGAATGCGGGAAGCAGTCTGATTAACGAATATACTTTCTTACAGTTTCTTACAGTAGATCCTCTGGAAAAAGGCAAACTATGCCTGTGTATCCAGCTCAGTACCAGTGCTTGCACTGCTGCGGTCGTTCACGGTGTTGGCGGCGGCGGTAGCAGACGCAACATTTTTACTATTCTGTATTTTTGTTTTATAATCAAACTTCAAATCTTGTCTTCCCCATGCTTTATCAAGATTACTTTCAAACTCCCTTATTGATTCGGAATCGACTACATACTGGGGCAGTGCGTTCCACTCATTTACCACTCTATCACAAAATGAGTTCTTCGCCTTCTCAAGCCTATTTCTTTCTTTGTAAATTTTCTTAGAGTGTCCTCTCGTTCTTGTTCCCTCCCGCATCAAGAAGATACCTTCACACACATCCTCATCGTACTTTCCTGACACTATCTTAAAAGTCTCTATCATATCCCCTCTCTTTCTCCTATATGCCAGTGTCGGAAGTCCCAGTGTCCTCAACCTCTGCTCATAGCCCGCGTTCTTCAACGTTGGTACCAGCTTGCTAGCTCTTCTCTGTACTTTCTCCACTGCTTCTATATCCTTTACCATATATGGAGCCCACACCTGGTTTGCATATTCCAGGTGTGGCCTAACCAGCGCTGTATATAGATTCCTGAAGATTTCTTCGTCAAGTGACACAAATGTCCTCCTTATCAGCCCTACAATTCTATTGGCTTTGTTTATACGGTAGCCTAACCTAGACGTTTTTCGGCCAAAACACCCGGGTTTCGAGGAATATATATATAATACATAGCCGGGGCTGGAGGGTTAAAGACCGCTCCATCCACAGTCTCTTTAGTCTCTTTACTGTAGTACAGTACTGGTACAATAAAGACTTGCCACAACACAGCCCCATCATGTCATCACAGTGGCCGATGTTGGTATAGCACTAACAGTGTCTCAGCAAGACTCAACAAAGTCCCCCTGAAGCACTTGTACCTGGTGAATCCGCACCTACACCAGCCTTAACCGTGCTACAATAAGGCAGTAACAAGAAATTATGGTATCGTAACTGCTACACAGGCTGACTGCACTACCGAAGTGGCGAGCGGTGGGGTCGCCACATCCCTTTATCTCACATTTTAGCAGATTCTCCATCTTTCTCCCTCTACCGTATTTTTCGTTTCCACAAAGATACTTCTTGATTTTATTTAATTCTCTCTTAATTTCTTCTTTTCCTTTTGATCTAATCCTTCGGGCCAGACCTATGGGAGCTCTTTTAGGGAGCTCAGTGGTCTGGTTAAAATTCTCACCAAAAATAATACGGCAAGAATGTAGCTACCTGGTGTATCGCCCGTCTTGTTTACACTACGCGGACGCTCACCATCATGTTCCCGTCTATTTTGACTGCCTTTGGATACAAAAATACATTACCCTAACCAAACAACCTAACCTAACCTAACCTAGTATTATAGATTTATAAGTATTTATTTTATTATAAGTATTTATAGATGATTTATGTTGTATGTCGGTAGTGGTACACCCGGTAACTACATCCATCCCAATAATACTAACCGGTAATATAAAGTTAGTGAGTGGAGGCAGCCTGGCGGTGTAGTCGTCTACCCAGCCCTCTAGTTCGGTAATGTGGCGAGGGTTGTTGTTGTTGTTGTTGTTGTTGTTGTTGTTCCCCAAGCTGCCTGGCCGAACAGCCCCAAGGCCCCGAGCAATTCTAAGGCCATAACCGAGTGCCCCCACAGAACCCTCCCCGCCGACCACAATAAAGCCTGGGTGACCGAAGCCACTCCATGGCGGGGAGCTGAGGAGGGTGCGGAAATGCCCGGGAAACCAAAGCCCCACCCAGGGCCCTGTGCCCCTCAGCAATTATGAAGAGAAAGTTGAGGGGCAAGGGAAAAATATGACGCTTTGGCTTCCAATCTTGGTAGATTGGGAGGTCAATCTACGGAAGAGACGCCGTCACTTGAGATCTAGAAAATATATAAGTTAAAGGAACAGTCAGAGTAAGCTATGGGTATGGCAGAGAATGCTCAGCTCTCACTCTGATAGACCAGCCCATCACCACATTACTAGAACCCTATCCTCTCAGCTAGGAAAGGCCCTAGAAAGCCGCCTTTGGCGGGGGGATAGCTCCCCTATTTCAACCCCTTTCGGGGTTGGGCACCCGCCCATTATTTACTTCAGGTTTTGATTTATTTTCCTGAATCCATCTTCTCCCTCATGCTTAGCCCCATTAGTTTTGAGACTTTTAGACGTTCTACCCATTAGTTTGGCGATTTTAAGACCCTTCACCCTGTTTCTGTCAATTTTAAGACCTTTTGTGCCATTTAGCTTTCAATTTTAGGACCTTTTGTGCCATTTAGCTGTCGATTTTCTCCTGGCGAGCGACAGCGAGCCTGTACTTTAACCCTTCTTGCCCGGGCTCGCCATCCTAAAGACATTGTTGGGAGCCCGGGCGATCTGGCCGAAAAACGTCTTTAACAGGCTACCCGTATCGTTGTTATTTTAACTGCTAGAGAATTTCCACACATCTCTAAACGTAGTGCTGTTTCTGATCTGTAAACTGGCATTAAGTAGAGCTCTCTAGGTCAACTGGTTCAGTTGTGATGACGATTTCCGTGGAGAGAGATTCGATGCAATGTTCGCAATATCGGACCTTTGCAGACACTAATTTCGTCATAGCATACAAAAACAACATTGATCCGACGTCTCCTTCTTTGTTTCGGAGGTGCGGTGTTGCAAAGACAGGCTTTGTTTACATACATCGGACGCATGGCTTTCAAAACACGCTTAATAGGCTTTCAAGCTTACGGATTTCAAGGGGACACCCGGGCTCCTGCTCTTCGCAAGGGGTGTCATTTTAAAATGCTGCCCGGGTGGGAAGGGTTAAGAGAAATCAGCCTTCGGCCGGGACATTTTTCGGTACACATTTATATTAAAGGAGGGGGGGGGGGGGTTAAAGCCTGATGGAGGACTAGGGAGCAAACTAACAAAAAAATCTTAAACTATGTATGCATGTACTGGGGGATGGCCGACTCGAGACAGAGCCTAATTAAGGTGGTAGATGATTGGATGCAAATTCTGGAGGATGGTGATGTTATAGACGTGGTATATCGAGATTTTATGAAGGCTTTCGATAAGGTCCCACATAAAAGGTTAACAGAGAAAGTGAGAAGCTATAGTATAGGGGAGAAATGTGTGAAATGGATAGAAGCCTTCCTGAAAGATCGGAGACAGAGGGTACTGGTGAATGGAATAGGCTCGGGGTGGAGGGAAATTACAAGTGGGGTACCTCAGGGATCTGTGTTGGGGCCACTACTGTTCGTTATATTTATCAACGACTTACCTGAAGTTATAACCAATGGAAGTGAGATATACCTGTATGCAGATGACACTAAGCTGTATAGAAGAGTGAGGAGTAAGGAAGATGTAGGTTTTCTTCAAGGAGATGTGGAGGGCATGAAGGGATGGTCTGAACATTGGTTAATGCCTTTTCATCCAAAAAAATGCAAGTACTGTACTGTACATGCGGATTGGGACAAGCAAGATAGACAAGGTAGAATACAGTATATATGAAGCGATGGAGGAAGTGAATGCAGAAAAGGATATAGGAATAGTGATAGACAATAAGTTAAATTTCTCAGAACATTTAGCGGAAAAGATAAACAAAGCCAATAGAATTGTAGGGCTGATAAGGAGGACATTTGTGTCACTTGACAAAGAAATATTCAGGAATCTCTATACAGCGCGGGTTAGGCCGTACCTGGAATATGCGAACCAGGTGTGGGCTCCATATATGGTAAAGGATATAGAAGCAGTGGAGAAAGTGCAGAGGAGAGCTAGCAAGCAAGTACCAACGTTGAAGAACGCGGGCTATGAGCAGAGGTTGAGGACACTGGGACTTCCGACACTGGCATATAGGAGAAAGAGAGGGGATATGATAGACTTTTAAGATAGTATGATGAGGATGTGTGTGAAGGTATCTTCTTGATGCGGGAGGGAACAAGAACGAGAGGACACTCTAAGAAAATTTACAAAGAAAGAAATAGGCTTGAAAAGGCAAAGAACTCATTTTGTGATAGAGTGGTAAATGAGTGGAACGCACAGCCCCACTATGTAGTCGATTACGAATCAATAAGGAAGTTTGAAAGTAATCTTGCTAAAGCATGGGGAAGACAAGATTTGAAGTTTGATTATAAAGCAAAAATACAGAATAGTAAAAATGTTACGTCTGCTGCCGCCACCGCCAACACAGTGAACGACCGCAGTAGTGCAAATACTGGCACTGAGCTGGATACACAGGCCTAGTTTGCCTTTTTCCAGAGGATCTACTGTAAGAAACTGTAAGAATGAATACTACTTTCTCCTTGCCTAACAACTAACCGGTAATATAAAGTTTGTGAGTGGAGGTAGCCTGGCGGTGTAGTTGTCAATCCAGCCCTCTAGTTCGGTAATGTGGCGAGGGTTAAAGGACAGTTTCTCCAAGATCCGCCTCTCTCGCTCTGGGTCGCCTGAAACAAACACCGAACCAATATTATGCATCTTTCAATAGTCTTGTAATTGTTTTATTTCATAGTTTAATTTCCGATAAATTTAAACGCATTTTTCCATATACTGTACTGTACTGTATAGATTTTGTTTAGTGTTGACGTTTCGATAGTTTTGAGTTCGTGAAGGGGTTAAAGAGTATTACCTGTGTATTTTTGGTTTCTAGGTGTGGCCAGCAGGCTGGCTATGTCCTGCAGGATACACTGGATTCTTTCCAACTGTTCTGCATACTCGTGCTTCTTCTCTTGGGCGTATTCTTTGGCCAACCTGGTGATAAACAGTACTGTAGTATTATATAGAGATCCTACAGTTATAATTAGTTACTATAGGATCTCTAGTATTATATAAGGTCTATCTGTAGAACTGTACTGGTACATAATGCTCTAAAAATAACCTAAATAGTTGTTAATCATGTTAATACTGTAAATTGTTATTAATGAGATAGCTGTTGCCTTCATAATTATAGTTTTGTATTCAAAGTTAATAAATAAATGTACTGTATCAAAGGTTCATTATTTAACCATAAGAGGTTTATGCCCTACCCAAGATGTGCCGTGAGTTCATCTGTAGTGCCCAGAGCATTAACCCTCCAGCCTCGGCTACGCATTCTATAATATATCCCCGAAACCCGGGGGATTTGGCCGAAAAAACGTTTCGCCTAGGCTACCGTATCTTTGTTATTTTGACTGCTTCCGCATTCCCGCGCTTCCCCAAGTGTAGATGTGTTTCGTACCTGTAGAATGGCGTTGAGTAGAGCTCTCCCAAGTCAACTGGTTCAGTTGTGATGACGATTTCTGTGGAGAGAACTTTGTGGCGATGTCAGCCACTTTTCACTACTTTTCACTACTTAACAATAACACACAGCCACACACAAACAAGCGACGCCTCTCCTTCTTGTGGTCGGAGATGCGCGGCGTCGGTCCAACCGGCTGTTGTTTACATGCGTCGGACGGACGCCTTTCAAAACAAGCTTACAGGCTTTCAAGCTGCCGGTGCCTCAGAGCCCTACCGGGTTCCTGGCCCTAGTTTGTTATGGGTGCCTCAGAGCCCTACCGGGTCTGAGGGGTTAAAGAAGTGTGTCCATAATTATAGTTTATTATTATAAGTTATTATAATGTACCGGTAACATGACGTAACTTCGGACACTCTAGAAAAACTATACAATGAACCACAGTTATGGCATAAATACATGATGCTATGGGAAAACAAATACTGTATGTCTTCGGTGTTCTTCCATAATACAGTCATTTTGGATAACTGTACCTTATATACTTTTATCCAGAAGTGTCCGAAGTATAGCCCCCGTACGAAGTTAGGGCATTTCACGGTACTGTATCAAGGATTAATAATTACACCACAAGAAGTTTATGCCCTACCCAAGATGCGCCGTGAGTTCATCTGTAGTGCCGAGAGCATTAAAGAAGTGTGTGTCCTTGGGCAACCTCTCACCAGTGAACAGCGTTGTTACACCTTTATCCCCGGTCCGAGTGTAGATACACAAGTCTTTACTAAAATTGAGAAAAGAAAGAGCAAACATTAAAACACATTCATTTATTTATCATTACAAGGCTAAAGTAATAACATGCAATTATTTATTATGTTTTTTCACCAACCAACTTCACCTCTAAACTCAATTAATGAAATCAACAAATACATGTGGCACTCCAAGGACTCAAACCTAGGATACTTACATCGAAATTCCGCGCACTTATGCATTACGCTATCAAGACAGTTATTACATATTCATTATCATTACAGGACAAAACTTTCATAGATAATCATTACAATTTTATTTATAATTTTCATCCCCTAAAGAACCGGTAGTAACAGTACACCAGCTATATGGAGAGGTGATTGTACCTCACCAAGTATGTTACTGGTAATCAAACTGTCAAATTGACTACCGGTAATTCCTTGAACGTGACGATAGTGCGTTGTTATATGTGTGATTATTTGCTTGGGAAACAGATTAACTTGCTCATTTAGTAATGTACACCCTATGTGGTGGCTTGTGTTCGTTTATTTATAAATTATTATTTTGCTTAAGCGTTGGTTCCATATAGCGATTTTGATTAGTTGTTTTGTCTCTTTACTGTGTTCGTCCAAGTTTTGGTTTGTTTATTTTGCAAATTTTACATTATAATAGATTCATAAAACAATATGTAAGTTGTAGCTACCTGTAAAAGCGTAAAGCAGGATCTAGCATGTCTGCAGATGATAATCCTTTAGAAGCAGTTGTAGCTCTAAGAAGGTCGGGACAAGTGGAGAGTCCCAAACGTGTCAGTGTCCGCACTGCCATCATCACCGCACTATAGATGTGGCACCATTCATGTTAGGAGAAAGAAAAACAGCAGTGTTAGATAATTATATATATTTATAAAGATTAGCAGTAGAGTTTGCTTGGGACCTCCAGCGTGTTAATCTGTAGAGGGACGAGGGAGATCTGGACATAGTCAGATAAGACCTGCGACTGCATCCAGTAACTACGTAAGGTTATATGCTAGCCCCTGCAAAGTATCAAACCGGAGGAATACAGTACTGTGTATTATGAAAGTTTGGGCTAAATCATCATCATCAATAATCCGACGCCCCGCCTCCAGAGGAAGCGCCCCAAAAGGGATGGCCATGGCAGAAACTGCCTCCAGGCTCCCAGTCCCAAGACATGCCTCCACTGACCCACTCCACAGTGTCATTTCTACTACAGTACTGGGAAAATATCAAGGAAACCGGCCACAAATTTTCCTGGAAATTTGGAAGTCACCCATCGAATGAACATAACCTATACATCATATTAATATATGTTTCAACATATCAAGCACAGGAATTTTCTGAAGATAGGAACCATGGTGGTCCACTCACTCCACTGCTCCAGAAGCTGATTGCACCACCAAAGTGGCGGGCGGTGGGGTCGCCGCATCCCTACACCAGATGTTCAGTATTCACGCAACGAGTGTCTGATTGAAAATTATATCACAAACTCAGGACAATAACAATATATTGGCTTATCCTCTACCCTGACAAGGGCAGCGGGCCTCTACCCAAAGTACCCGACCATAAATGTGATTGTGGTCGATTTGGAGGCCCTACCTAGGCTATACAGTATGTTAAGTTTTAAATGGTAAGTTTTATTGATTATTTTATAGTGCAGTTACACAGTTACTAGGCTACAGTAACTGTAGTATAACTGCACTATAAAAACTAGTACAGTAGTGCGCTGATTGGCGGAGTTCGTCGACAATCTAATTATCTATCTATCTATCTATTGCCTGACGCCGTAATCCCCGAAGGGGTGGCCACGAACGAACCGCCCCCATGGACCTCTGTCCCCAGTCAGTCGACGCCCCTCCCCCCAACCAGCACTGCCTTCGTTCATGTACTTCCTCACTCCATCCTTCCACCTCTCATTCGGTCTACCTCTCCCTCTCTGTCCCTCCACCTCGCTCTCGTACACCCTCTTAGTGATTCTCTCGCTTTCCATACGTTCCATATGGCCGAACCATCTCAAGTTGTTCCTTTTCACACTTTCCAGCACATCTACCTCCACACCACACCTCCTTCTTACTTCCTCATTTGTCTGTCTATCCCTCCATGTAACTCCGCACGCACTCCTTAAGTAATTCATTTCCACTGCTCTCACTCTTGGTCTGAGTCTCTCAACCAACGTCCATGCTTCACTTCCGTAATTCAGTGTCGGGATTACCACACTGTCATGCAAGGACTTCTTCACTTCCATACTGACCACCCTATTTCTTGTTACTGCTTTTAGCGTTCCTACAACCCTCTTCCCCTGTTGTACCCTCTCCCGCACTTCTTCATCCATAGTCCCATCTTTACTCAACACACTGCCCAGATACTTAAAAGAGTTGACGATCTCCATAGCCTGACCGTTCAGCTTCACCTCACACTCTGTGACTTCACCCCTTTCGAAGACCTTTTAATTATGTCTACGCTAATTTGACTGATTTTGTCCAAAATTATGGCATAAATAATCTATATAAACTTAACCTAACCTGGTAAACTAGGGGGTAGCTGGGGTAGCTAGGGGGTAGGGGGTAGCTGGTCCCAACCGTCCCATCATCCCATGGCGGTTGGGCCGCCGCATAGGCGTATGTAGTGTTTACATTACTTGGATCATTGTATGCTCGCATTCTCGCAATCATGTTCTCGTCTATTTTGACTGCCGTGAGATACAATAATGGGTTGAGGGGAGGCTTTGCCCCCCAGCGGGGGTCTGCAGCAGTGCAGCCCCTAGGTTAGATTAGGCCTAGGTAACTTAAGTTGTTAGGTTAGGGTGATGACAAAATATGGTTTTCGGGGGGCATCTCTTGATACTGTACAGTACAGTACTGTATTGCTAAATAATAGGTAAAAAGGCATTTGCAGAAGGAAAAACACCTTAAAACACCCTAGGCCTAGCCTAATCAATGAAAGAACTGGTCAGTTACTGATGAGAAAAAGGATTATAAAACAAACAAAAAACCTAAGTGACCTTCAATATATATTGACCCATATAGGCCTAGGCTAGGCTTAAGGCTTTGACATGTTACATGTAGGCCTAAGCCAAGGGGGCATATTTTCATTGTTAGAGTCGCAAATTAGGCTATGATTATTGATAGTAGGCCTATGAATAGACTAGCCTACCTTCAAGTTCAAACTACAAATTACCATCATTATTAATATCTCTATTACTACTACCACTGGTATTCAACTTCACAATATACTGTACGTAGCGTATTACCTCGAAAATCACCACCAAAAATATTACATAAGCAACTATGCTTCGTCCCAGCCCATCAGCTCTACCATCAGTTATGAAAAACGCTACATTAGTCATCAAAAGTCGCTAAATAGTAGAACACGTTGAATATTGCATTATTTCTAGAAAAACATTTAAATATGGCACAAATATCCAGAATATTTTGAGTATTCAATACTATTCATGTCGTTAGAAGTAAAATTATTGCCGCTAAATTGAAGGAAATATCTCTAAATCTAGCGTTAAAACATTAGCAACGCTGCTGCTCCTTACGTTTTCTATCAAGGAGGATCTATTGCCAACTTGCCCATGTACCGGCACCTCCAGACGGTATTTGAGGGTAATTTTGGAAAGTTAAATTGCAAAGCTCTCATAATCGCCAAACTAACGGAACGAACGTCTTAAAATCTCAAAACTGTTATGCTAAACATGAGGGAGAAGGGGGTCCAGCAAAAGCGACTACCTTCCCCTTATGAGAAGGATTATACATTCTTTTACATTGTATTGCTATGTTATAGCGCATTTATCACTATAGTCCGTTCATTCCAGGTTGGGCAGAAATCGTAACTTCTAACCTCTGTAACTCAAAAAGGGCTAGAGCAAATGAGCTGTCAATTTATACACCTATTCACTAGCCAAGTTTTCCTATTTAGTAGAAATATTAGCTCGATTACACTCTAGTCCTCTTTGAGTTATGAGCTAGGTTAGGGGTTACGATTTCTGACCAACCTAGAATGAATGGACTATATCCTAACATCGATAAAATAAGAACTGTATAACATAAATGTATCTTGAAAGGGGGTCTAGGGGGCGTTTTTCTAAGCTTGGTGGAGGTCTAGCGAGGAAAAAAAATAATAAAAAAAAAATATATAGGCCTATAATAAAAAAAAAAAAAAGAGCACTACCCCCTGTTTTGAGTAGCTGGCCCCTGATGTGGTGTTGGTGGTGTAATGGTTCAGATGCTTATGTTCTGGGTGTGGTGTCCCGAGTTCGAATCCCGTGAGGACCATAATGCTTTCATTAGTTTATTCAAGTACATTGGGGTTTGTAATTGATGATTAATGTTAAGAACGGGGTGTTACTTAACCCTTTGAGTACCAGCGACGGGTGTTATATTTTATTATAGCTATATTTAGACGATTTTATTCAGCGAAAAATCATGACTTCTAACCTCGATCTGTAACTAAAAAACGACTAGAGTAATCGAGCTAATATTTCTACCATTTGGGAAGAGTCAGTCAAGGAATAGATGTGGAAATTTACACCCAATTTGCTCTAGCCCTTCTTGAGTTACAGAGGATAGAGTTCATGATTTATCGCCTAATTACAACAAATAAACTATAGCCAGTGATTGTAGGCTGATATATTTAAAGTAACTGTGTGTGAGTGTGTGTTTGTGTGGGTGTGAGTGTGTGTATGTGTGTATATGTGTCTCTGTGTGTGTGTTAAGGGGGGGATGGGTCGTAGGCATATTTATTTGCTCCTTTATATATATTTATATATTTTTTTAGTTTCTTCCCTAGACCTCCATCAAACTTAAAACATCCATTAGATCCCCCTTGTAGATTAATTTGTACATTTTTCGGTAGAAAAAATGGATCGAATCGCATAATAATGAATGATATAGCCTAGGGTTCAAACTCCAATAAAAGATCGTGATTAAAAAAAAATAAAATAAAAATAAAAAAAATTCATGCCTATAGGCTAGAGTCGAGCCGAGTACCCAAGCCAAGTCTCATCTTCATAGTCCCAAGGGTTTGGGTGTCGGAGAGGCAGAATGGACATTTTCGAGCCAAAGTGGTTCCAAATGATGAAACACGTGGTTATGGACACTCAAACACTTACAACCTTGCATTTATAAGTAGATGATGAAGCTAGAATTCTCGAACATCAATCTCGAAAACAATAATAAACATAAATCAAGCAGTAAACAAGAATAGGCTACGGAAATTTACAGCCCGTTTGCTCTAGCCCTCCCTGAGTTACAAAAAGCTAAGGGTAACAATATCTAGACACGTCACAATGAATATACAATAATGCAAGTAATGGTACTCATTGAACGAACCATTAATTTTTCTCTCTTCTTTCTTTTATCCAATGCCTGGACATCACGGCAGCAGCTATGTATTTCGGAAATTTCGCCGGTAAACATTTGTTGTGAAAGCTAAGCCAATGAAAACCGAGAGGGAAAGTTTAGAGGGATATCATTGGTCAAAGTCCACCCCCCTGCAAATTATTGGAGCATGTAGAACAGTTGCCCATCAGTGATTATATAAATGTCGTTAAATATATATGTTGGACAGTTTTAGCGTAATTTACGTACATATGGCAAGCACATATAGCTAGGCGAACATTTGAACACCTTAATATTGACATATTAGCTCCAGAAAACTCGTAATAATATATTTCTTATATCCTAGTAACGTTTCCAGAGGCTCGTACGACATGACGTCAATTTCACCCAGCGGATTGTCAAAGCCCAAATTCTGGAAAAGTTCACCATTATATTAATCGCATTAGGGGTGTTTAACAAAGAGAAGTAATATAATAGAGGAGTAGGCAATAACAAGTGGGGTGGGAATATGTGGGTATATTTAAATGGAGTGTATAAATAGTGGGGAAATTTCGTTTGATAGTTGTGAAAAAAGAGCTTAAGTGGCAATGATCGCAAGCAGCTGATGGTGGGGGGCGGGGCCAGCCAGCCAGCGTGCAAGACCGCCTGTGTCAACGTTCTTACCGTTGACTCTCCGTTTATCCCTCTCACACCGGCTTACCATCAACATACAGTCTAAATTATACCGGTGCTCTGTGTGTATTTAAACCCCGGCAGGACCCTACAGGGAAATCTAACCACATGTAAGTATATAGCCAACTTGAGCCAATGTGTGTTTTGAAAATGTGTTTGGGGGAACTTCGAAGTGTGAAAGTTATCAGCCAAACAATTGATGTGGGTGGTCAATCCAGTTTTTGCGGTGGATCTATTCATTCTTTTTTTGTTTTCTTACGCAACACGAGACAAGAAGTTTGTAGCCTACATGGTAATTAGGTTAACACTTACAGCTGGTTCGCGAATAGGCTAGAGGTCTTTTAGGGTGACTGACCTCTTTGCAATTTACTTTGGCCTAGTAGTATTTTATATATTTTAAGGGGAAGTGGTTCACTTTTTGGGCGATGTTTGCATGTATTCATTATTTTTCTAGTTTCCTCCCTAGACCTCCATCAAATTTAAACAAATCATCCATTAGATCCCCTTTCTAGCCTAGATTAATTTGTACATTTTTCGGCAGAAAAATTTCCCGGCCGAAGGCCGGTTTTTCCAACATTACAGGCTCACTATCGTTCGCCAGGGAAAAAATCGACACCTAAATAGCATGAAAGGTCTAAATATTGACGAAGAAATGGGGCGAAAGGTCTTAAAATCGACTAACTAATGGGGAAACTTCTTAACATCTGAAAACTAATGGGACTAAACATGAGGGAGAAAGTGGGACAAGTTTTAATACTAGGAAAAAAGAAAAAGAAAAAACAAAAAGTGATAATATATTTTGGAAAACATGTAAATTTATAGAAAATAAGGACCCCAGTAAGATGAAGAAATAATACATCTACAGTGAAGAAAGACAACTGGGGAAGGTGTACGAAGACCAACGAGGGGCCGATACTTAAGGCTATCCCTCAACATCATCATCATCAAGCGGCCCATCCCCCCCTTAAAACATTTAAAAGTACACACTGTATTTGTATCTCCACCTACCCTGAACATTACCATACAAATTAACATAGCCGAGAATACCATCCTTTATAGATTCAATCATTGGATGAATTGACCACTTGGGAGTTTCAGGCTATAAGGAAGTTGGAGCCATAAACATCGATATTAACAGAAATACAATAATAATGTAGGTTTCTAATGAATAAAAAGTATAATATGTTGAATTGGGTTTTATGCATGTATATAAGCACTATAACCGCAATTTAGGTGATAATTCGGATTTTTTGTATTTTAATACCACGAATTTTCAGTGTTTTTTATAACAATTTTTTTTTAATTTGCATCAATATATAGTGTTTGTAATTAATTAGAAATCTCGGGAAAACCTATTTTCCCCATTAGGCCTATCGATCAATGTTGAGACACGCCCCCGATAGTGATTTGAAAAGACATTAGCCTAACCTAACAACCTTACCTAACCTAACCAGTATTATTGATGGGGGCTGCCGCCCCCACACCCCTGCTGGTTGAGTACTAATCCCTTAGTAAATAAAACAAAAAAATAATGGCTATCGATTATACGAAGGTGAAAGAAAAGTTGATGAAGTCTACGGTGTTTACTCTGCAATCTTCAGCTTTGATTGTACATTGATAACGGGAAAGTACCGTATTGACAACCTTGTTACGAAAATTAAATTTTAGTACCATACTTTTATATTAGGGTTTTCCGAGGGTTTAACACATTTTCATATGATCTTTAGAGCTATCGATAACTGGAAGTACCGTATTGACAACCTTATTACGAAAAAGACATTTTAGCACCATACTTTTTTATTAAGTTTTGACGAGGGTTAAAACAAATTTTCTTATGATCTTTAGAGCATATAGATTCAAAATTTATCTTCAAATATATCAACAAAACTCGTGGTATTAAAATAACATTGAACCGATAATTCTGTAAATGAACGATGTCTACAGCTCCAACTTCCTTATAGACCGAAACTCGCAAGTCAGCAATTGGCTAGTTAAGATCTACAGTTAGATATGGTTGAGTTGACATATAACCGATATAGCCTAGGTAAGGGCAAGTATTGACGTGAGGGCTAGGCCTATACATACCGGTGTTGATTTTCACGTTCCATTAGATATGGACACACTTTATAATAATATTCAGTGTATATATAAATGGACAATGTATAACGTAGTATGGTTTTGATCCTTATAATTAATATAAGTAGGTCCATTTCGCTTGTGAATATATATATATATATATATATATATATATATATATATATATATATATATATATATATATATATAGCCTACCCCCATATATCAAAAGATTACGGGCCACGGGGCATTATTACAGTAAATTCCCGGTATAAATTAATTTTCCTCTTAGTAAACACGGGAAATGCATTATTTCTGCAAATACCGGTACACGTGAATAACTATGAATACATATTTATGCCCCTACCAGGAATCGAACCACGGGTAATCAGAATGATACAAATACTGTCCACGTGTTATATGGTAAACGTTTATGCCTATGTATGTGTCAAGATATGTATATATATATATATATATAGACCTTGGTTTGTACTGTATATACTCTGGCACATACCCCATTTTTTTTTTCATTTGGGGGTGGCCTACTCGAGAGCCCGAACAGGGTACAGGGACAATCACAAGTTCACAACACAATACACAGTAATTTAAACCCCATGCTTGCCAAGAAGGAATGGAATAATTCCAATTCGCCTCGAGTTGTATGATGTTAACAATAGTCTATTTTTTCCCAGCTGAGCCTAAATTGTCATGTTTCTATCTTTGTTACTCAGCTATAAGGTAGATTTTGTAGCGAAAGCCGAAAGATGATGGTTATTCTGAAAACTTGGCATTAATACGACACACAGCCATTGTAGTTTCATATATTTCCATTAAGTATCGATAAATCAGCTAAGAAGAGATTCAATTTAAGATCAGCTGGGAAAAAATAGAGTACCGTATAGGCTAAGTGTATTCGAATCCCGGGAGGGCCATATGCTAACTGTCTTCGTGGTGCGATGTATAAGGTGTTGATTTTCTGTGTGAGCATCCTGGGTTCGAATCCACGGACTGCCACATGTGTTTGTAAATTTCATTAATCGATTTTAGGAGTATGGTTGGTTGTTGGAAGGAACATAATAATTCAATAGTTTATGCAAGTACATTGGGGTTTGTATTTGATATTAATGTTAAAGAACAGGGTGTTACTTATGAGGATTTGTACTGGTATGGAATTACATTTCCCACAGTAGGATATCCTGTAATATCCCCGATAACAATTGAAAAACGTTGGTTAACTTTCATCACGCCGTAATATATATATAATACTAGCAGGGGTACCCGGCGTTGCCCGGGTTTAAATTCTACCATTTATTTATGAACCACCACTACTACCATAATCACCATCATCAATCACTACTACCACAATCATCACAATACTACTACTACCATAATCATCACAATACTACTACTACCATAATCAGGGCGGGTGCCCAACCCCGAAAGGGGTTGAAATAGGGGAGCTATCCCCCCCGCCAAAGGCGGCTTTCTAGGGCCTTTCCTAGCTGATGCTGAGAGGATTGGGTTCTAGTCATATGGTGATGGGCTGGTCTATCAGAGTGAGAACTGAGCGATCTCTGCCATACCCATAGCTTACTCCGACTGTTCCTTTTACTTATGTATTTCCTAGATCTCGAGTGACGGCATCTTTTCCGTGGATTGACCTCCCAATCTACCAAGATTGGAAGCCAAAGCGTCACATTTTTCCTTTGCCCCTCAACTTTCTCTTCATAATTGCTGAGGGGCACAGGGCCCTGGGTGGGACTTTGGTTTCCCGGGCGTTTCCGCACCCTCCTCAGCTCCCCGCCATGGAGTGGCTTCGGTCACCCAGGCTTTATTGTGGTAGGCAGAGAGGGTTCTGTGGGGGCGCTCAGTTATGGCCTTGCTCGAGGCCTTGGGGCTGTTCGGCCAGGCAGCTTGGGGAACAACAACAACAACAACAACAACCATAATTACCGGCCTCGACCTCCCTGTGCCTCATTAAACGGCGACCTCGATTTCGGCCGCTAAATGACCTCCGATTTTGGATCTGACCTCATCCGATTCCCCATTTTGGGGGGCTGCGAACAAATTTCGTTCCATACACCTTTTTGATCGGAGGCCGCCTTCTGCCCCAAACGGCCATTTTTGTATTTTTGTTTTCAATTTCGGCCTCGAAACGACCTCCGATCGTGGCCTCGCCCCCTCTATGACCTGACCCAGGTCAATTGACACCCACATGCAAAGTTTCAGCTCCCCAGGTCCAAAACTGCGGCCGCCTATTTTAGAACACACAGACAGACACACGAACTGATTTAATAATATAGATACTGTATATATCATTATCGCAGCATTATTTATGTTTATATATTTTTCATTTATTTGTATTTTATTTTTACATTTCTAGCTTTAGAACAATCCGGAAATTGACCTGGATTCTCAAAATCTACCAGTATACTTCTACAAGGTTTAGGGTCACGTTTAGGAATTTGGGTTATTCAGAACATAAAGCTGGTGTCACACGAACAATTTTTACGAGCAATTATGATCTGGCAGCTTCAAAAATTACACTTTATCAGAATTCAACCGCCTAACAGTCTACCTTCAGTCTAGTTGTCGATACCAGTGCAAAATTGTCCCGAAATAACACGAGCAAAGACTTGCTCATGGAAAATTGACGGAAAAATCGCTCGTGTGACAACGGCTTAACAAAGAAAGGTCTAATCAATTAATGTGCTTAAGGGGAGGAAGACCGTCTTTCTGGACCCCCTTCTCCCTAATGTTTAGCCCCACTAGTTTTGAGATTATAAGACTTTCGGCCCATTAGTTTGGCGATTTTAACACCTTTCGCCCCATTTCATTGTCAATTTTAAGACCTTGCATATAGGTGTTAATTATTTCCTGGCGAGCGATAGCGAGCCTGCAATTTTAAGAGGAATCGGCCTTCGGCTGGGACATTTTTCTACCGAAAAATGTACAAATTTATCTTGAAGGGGGGTCTACGGGGTGTTTTTCTAAGCTTGATGGAGGTCTAGGGAGGAAACTAAAAAAAAAAACAAAAAATATGAGTAAATGAATTAATAGACCAAACAAACGGTCGAGACAGTCTCCCCTTAACAAGTATTTACAAAATGATAAGTATTAAAAGTACGAACAGGTTTTATTCTATATTGAATAGGCCGTTCAGCGACATAAGTTCGGACCTATACAGTAGTTTCGAAGCTATCCCGAACACAATTTAATATTTACATTTCAGCGGTTCATTTTGCAGTTCGAGAGTTCATATTGGGCGCGGATTTATGTCGTGGGAGTGTACAGTCGGCCTAATAAGTGATGTCGCGGCACCAAAGTATATTTCGATCAATAATTGGTATCAGCACTATCTAAGCATTAATTGATCGTTTCGAGTGAGATATACAGACATGTTCCTACACTTACCCACCCTATTCAACATCTGACAGACATTAATACAGCACAGAGCGAGCCAAACTTAATGACAGCTGAGACATAACTTATTAGCGCCACCGTACATCTATTATGATATCGACTGCGCAGGTACAATCGAGCTAATAAGTGATGTCTCGGCACCAAGTATATTTTGATCAATAATTGGTATCAGCAATATCTAAGCCTCATTTCTTCATATCGAGTGAAATATACAAACATGTTCCTGCACTTACCCACACTATCCAACATCTGACAGACATTAATACAGCACAGCGCGAGCCAAACGTAATGCTAGCTGAGACATGACGTATTAGCGCGACCGTACAGTATACCAGGGTGGTGTGACTGGAGATGATGAGGATACTAGAAAAGATATGGAGGAAGATAAATGGGTAGGGTGGGGGGGGGGGGGGGGTGACGGGTAGGTCTAAAAAACTGTCCCTTATACTATCCTTCTACTCTAAACTTTCCCTCTTACTAATACGTTTCTGAGCCAGTACAATGCCTTCTCTATAGAGAAGGCATTGGCCAGTACCGATACAAAGGTCAGCCCTGTGGACCTGCGCGGTCTGCGGGCGGGTTCAAGAGATGTGTGATGCACATAAATAAAAGGGGATGTGTCGGATGGTTGAAAGCCACAGTTGCTCGCGCGTTTGGGGCTAGCAACACGTATTATGAAAAACAGGTATCCTCCTTCATTCACTGTCCCCCCCCCCCCCCCCCCTTCACTCACTCAACCCCACAATTTGCCGGAGGATAACAGGTTTTTCACAATACGTAGACGGAGGTCTTTAAAAAAAAAAAAGAGAGAAGAAGAAGGTGTGTGTGGGGGAGGGGGGGGGGGGTTTATATAATCTCAAACGCAATCAATCCAGGTAACGTTACACCTTTTAAATTAAGGGGAGATTTCCACTTGAGGGATTTGTTTCTTTACCCCTTTCTCCCTCATGTTTAGCCCCATTGTTTTTTAGATTTTAAGACGTTCGCCCCATTCGTTTGGCGATTTTAAGAACTCACCCCATGTATGTAACTTTTAAGACCTTTCATGCCATTTAGGTGTCGATTTTTTCCTGGCGAGCGATAGCGAGCCTGTAATTTAAGAGGCACCGGCCTTCGGCTGGGAAATTTTTCTACCGAAAAATGTACAAATTTATCTTGAAATGGGGTCAAGGGGGTGTAATTTCAAGCTTGATGGAAGTCTAGGAAACGCACTAAAAACCTGCCCCTTAATCGCCAGTATCACGCTGACATACTTTAGAGATTAGCTATTGCAGTCTGTGCAACCTGTTTATTTTCTGTCATAATATTTACTTTGTGATATTAATGGATTGATAAATATATATAACACCCAGAGCAATTTTGTTTGTTGAATGCCATGGAATAGCTTTGTTCGCTTCCATGTCATCTCAACCAGCGCCAAATTAACCCAGACCAACCAAACCAGTGCCAAAATATAGTACTAACCTAACCTAACCGTATTGGTTGATTTGGTACTGGTTGAGAGCTACTGGTTGAGTTGACCGGTCACCGCTTTGTGTTGGTCATCATCTCACTTACAAAGGCATAATTTGGACTATAAACCATAATTTTAGCTTTGTGTTGGTCATCTCACTTCCAAAGGCATAATTTGGACTATAAACCATAATTTTAGGTTTGTGGTCATCTATTTTAGCTTTGTGTTGGTCATCTCACTTCCAAAGGCATAATTTGGACTATAAACCATAATTTTAGCTTTGTGTTGGTCATCTATTTTAACTTTGTGTTGGTCATCTCACTTCCAAAGGCATAATTTGGACTATAAACCATAATTTTAGCTTTGCCTATAGAATAATAAAGACTAAAATATAATGGACTCTGCTCTCGCTTGACACCCCGTAATTGAGTTCTTTTTTGGCGAACTATTGAATCCTAATATACTGACTATAGTCTATTCGCTGTAAGTAGGCGAGAAATCATGACCTCTATCCTCTGTAACTACCAACAGCCAATTTGCTCTAGCCCTTATTGAGTTACTGAGGATAGAAGTCATGATTTCTCGCCTACTTACAGCGAATAGACTAGAGGCCTACCGGGGACATTAGCGGTCTTGTGTTTGTATAGTCTTGAACAATAATCTTTACCTGCGCAGAGCCGCTAAAGGACGAAATAATGTGAAAAATGACGCCTACATAGTCGCACATAAATATAGTAAGGACACACACGGGACACACACACACAGACACATACAAAAACACACACAGGACACACACACACGCAACCCCCCCCCCCACACACACACAGGACACACACACACAGGCACACACACACACACGACACACAGACACATACAAAAACACACACACACGCAACCCCCCCCCCCCACACACTCGCGCGCACACACACACACACACACACACACACACACACACACACACACACACACACAGAGGACATACACACACAGGCACATACAAAAACACACACAGGACACACACACACACGACACACAGACACATACAAAAACACACACAGGATACACGCACACGCAACCCCCCCCCCCACCACCACCACCCACACACACAGGACACACACACACAGGCACATACAAAAACACACACAGGACACACACACACGCAACCCCCCCACCACACACAAACACAGGACACACACACAGGACACACACACAGACATAAAAACACACAGGACACACACACACACGCAACCCCCCCACCACACACACACACGCAACCCCCCCACCACACACACACACACACACACACAGGACACACACACACTGGACACACACACACACGCAACCATCCCCCCCCCACACAGGCACATACAAAAACACACACAGGATACACACACACACGCAACCTCCCCCCACACACACAGGACACACACACACAGGCACATACAAAAACGCACACAGGACACACACACACACGCAACCCCCCCACCACACACACACACAGGACACACACACACAGGACACACACACACACACAACCCCCCCCCCACCCCCCACCACACACACACACACACGGATATAACAAGTCATGAACGGTAAAGGTTAGTTAGGCTACTGGTATTTAGTGTTGTTCCGTTATCACATCTTGTTCGTAAATATGCAGATCAGTTTCACATGTTTCCATATTTAGTTAGGTAGCTTGTATTTTACCACTGAACAAAATAATATATATATATACCGGGTATATATTTATATATATACATTATTTAATATCATTTATATTTACAAATATGTGAGAAGAAATGTATAATTGATAAAAACAAAATTCCTGCACCTAGTAGTGTCCTCCATTCATGATAATTTATTGACATTTAAAGGGAGGTCTTTAGTTTGGTCTCTAGATATCCATCAAGCTTAAGATTACACCCCCTTGAGCCCCTTTCAAGATAAATTTGTACATTTTTCGGTAGAAAAATTTCCTGGCTGAAAGCCGGTTCCTCTTAAATAACAGGCTCGCTGTCGCTCGCCAGGATAAAATCGACACCTAAATGGCACGAAAGGTCTTAAAATTGACAGAAATGGGTCGAAAGTTCTTATAATCGTCAAAATAATGGGGCGAACGTCTTAAAATTAGAAAAGCAATGGGGCTAAACATGAGGGAGAAAGGAGTCAAGACAAAAATCCCTCAAGTGGATATCTCCCCTTAACAGTTGTTGAAGTTTGGTGGAACGCTAAGATTAGGAAGTAAATTACAGAGTAGCTGACGAGAAAGTGACTTGTCCCTATCTTAATTACTCTTATCTTATCTTAATTAATTATTTCAAAGTGTTTCTAGCCAAGTGTGGTGTTATTTGACCACTTACGAGTTTCAGGCTATAAGGAAGTTGGATCCGTTAACATCGATATTAAACAGAAATGCAATAATAATGTAGGATTCTAATGGATAAATGGTATGTTGAATTGGGTTTAATGTATTTATAAATTTACTACGACCTATTTTAGCTACACATTATGTTAAATATCGTTGTCTACAGCCTCAACTTCCTTATAGAACGAATGTTAAATATCGTTGTCCACAGCTCCAACTTCCTTATAGAACGAATGTTAAATATCGTTGTCCACAGCTCCAACTTCCTTATAGAACGAATGTTAAATATCGTTGTCTACAGCTCCAACTTCCTTATAGAACGAATGTTAAATATCGTTGTAAACAGCTCCAACTTCCTTATAGAACGAATGTTAAATATCGTTGTCTACAGCTCCAACTTCCTTATAGAACGAATGTTAAATATCGTTGTAAACAGCTCCAACTTCCTTATAGAACGAATGTTAAATATCGTTGTCTACAGCTCCAACTTCCTTATAGAACGAATGTTAAATATCGTTGTCCACAGCTCCAACTTCCTTATAGAACGAATGTTAAATATCGTTGTAAACAGCTCCAACTTCCTTATAGAACGAATGTTAAATATCGTTGTCTACAGCTCCAACTTCCTTATAGAACGAATGTTAAATCGTTGTAAACAGCTCCAACTTCCTTATAGAACGAATGTTAAATATCGTTGTCTACAGCTCCAACTTCCTTATAGAACGAATGTTAAATATCGTTGTCCACAGCTCCAACTTCCTTATAGAACGAATGTTAAATATCGTTGTCTACAGCTCTAACTTCCTTATAGAACGAATGTTAAATATCGTTGTCCACAGCTCCAACTTCCTTATAGAACGAATGTTAAATATCGTTGTCTACAGCCTCAACTTCCTTATAGAACGAATGTTAAATATCGTTGTCTACAGCCTCAACTTCCTTATAGAACGAATGTTAAATATCGTTGTCTACAGCCTCAACTTCCTTATAGTACGAATGTTAAATATCGTTGTCCACAGCTCCAACTTCCTTATAGAACGAATGTTAAATATCGTTGTCTACAGCTCTAACTTCCTTATAGAACGAATGTTAAATATCGTTGTCCACAGCTCCAACTTCCTTATAGAACGAATGTTAAATATCGTTGTCCACAGCTCCAACTTCCTTATAGAACGAATGTTAAATATCGTTGTCCACAGCTCCAACTTCCTTATAGAACGAAACTCGCAAGTCGGCAATTGTGAAAACCTGTCTATAACATGATTACGGAGACATAGCAGTTTCATATTTAGCCTTTAGCTATCGGAAAAAAAAAATGAAACAAAATCGAGTGTATTCATATGCCAATACGGTTAGGTTAGGTTAGGTTAGTACTATATTTTAGCACTGGTTTGGTTGGTCTGGGTTAATTTGGCACTGGTTGAGAGCTACTGGTTGAAATGACATGGGACCGTTACGAGCAAAATAATGCTCTAATTTCCCTTTCCCTTTAACCGATGCTTTAACGTTGATCCTTGTACTAGTTTGTTTGTTTTGGTATTCCATGGTAGCAGGCCTCTGTCTCGTGGTAGTAGGCCTCTGTCTCGTGGTAGTAGGCCTCTGTCTCGTGGTAGTAGGCCTCTGTCTCGTGGTAGTAGGCCTCTGTCTCGTGGTAGCAGGCCTCTGTCTCGTGGTAGTAGGCCTCTGTCTCGTGGTAGCAGGCCTCTGTCTCGTGGTAGTAGGCCTCTGTCTCGTGGTAGTAGGCCTCTGTCTCGTGGTAGCTGGCCTCTGTCTCGTGGTAGTAGGCCTCTGTCTCGTGGTAGTAGGCCTCTGTCTCGTGGTAGTAGGCCTCTGTCTCGTGGTAGTAGGCCTCTGTCTCGTGGTAGTAGGCCTCTGTCTCGTGGTAGTAGGCCTCTGTCTCGTGGTAGTAGGCCTCTGTCTCGTGGTAGTAGGCCTCTGTCTCGTGGTAGCAGGCCTCTGTCTCGTGGTAGCAGGCCTCTGTCTCGTGGTAGCAGGCCTCTGGTAGGAGGCCTCTGTCTCGTGGTAGTAGGCCTCTGTCTCGTGGTAGTAGCCCCTGTCTCGTGGTAGCAGGCCTCTGTCTCGTGGTAGCAGGCCTCTGTCTCGTGGTAGCAGGCCTCTGTCTCGTGGTAGTAGGCCTCTGTCTCGTGGTAGTAGGCCTCTGTCTCGTGGTAGCAGGCCTCTGTCTCGTGGTAGTAGGCCTCTGTCTCGTACAACACCTGATCAGTTAGTGTGTATATAAATTATTCAGTTGGTGTAACATAACAAGTTAGGGGAAGGGTTAAGGTATTTAGTTTGTTCCCTAGACCTCCATCAACCTTAAAATTACACCCCCTCGAGTCCCTTTCAAGATAAATTTGTACATTTTTCGGTAGAAAAATGTCCCGGCCGAAGGCCGATTCCTCTTAAATTACAGGCTCGCTATCGCCAGGATAAAATAGACACCTGAATGGCACGAAAGGTCTTAATATGGGGTGAAAGTTCTTAAATTCGCTAAACTAATGGGGCAAACGTTTTATAATATCAAAAGCAATGGGGCTAAACATGAGGGAGAAAGGGGTCCAGAAAACAATCCCTCAAGTGGAAACCTCCCCTTAAGTAGTCAGTCTGGTGTTGTGGTGTTGTGGTGAAAGTAATACAAGAGAATATATACAGTACATCAACACCACTTTAAAGGGGAGATAATTATCCACTTGAGGGACTTTTTTGTCTTGACCCCTTTCTCCCTCATGTTTAGCCCCATTGCTTTTCAGTTGTTAAGACGTTCGCCCCATTAGTTTGGCGATTTTAAGAACCCTCGACCCATTTCTGTCAATTTTAAGACCATTCGTGCCATTTAGGTGTCGATTTTTTCCTGGCGAGCGATAGCGAGCCTGTAATTTAAGGGGAACCGGCCTTCGGCCGGGACATTTTTCTAACGAAAAATGTACAAATTTATCTTGAAAGTGGGTCAAGGGGGAGTAATTTTAAGCTTGTTGGAAGTCTAGGGAATCGACTAAAAACCTGCCCTTAAAGCTTGATGAAGGTCTTGGAAGGAAACTTAAAAAAAATGAAAAAAAAAAAAAAAAAAATATATATATATATAATATCAATACAAGCCTTCCTTAAATTAATTTCCCTTTGCCCTCAACATTAACTATCCTTGTGTTAGTTTGTTTATTTCGGTATGCCATAGTCTAACACCTTATACAGTATTAGAGAGAGCATGATGTTAACAGGTGGTGTACTGTAGGGTGGTGGTGGTGGTCCGTGCTAACAAGGGCAAGGTTATATTTGTATAGATTTGTTCATTTATTTTTTATTCGACACCTAAATGGCACAAATGGCCTTAAGGGGAGGTATTTAGTTTGTTCACTAGACCTCCATCAATCTTAAAATTACACCCCCTCGAGTCCCTTTCAAGATAAATTTGTACATTTTTCGGTAGAAAAATTTCCCGGCCGAAGGCCGGTTCCTCTTAAATTACAGGCTCACTATCGCTCGCCAGGATAAAATCGACACCTAAATGGCACGAAAGGTCTTAATATGGGGTGAAAGTTCTTAAAATCGCTAAACTAATGGGGCAAACATTTTATAATATCAAAAGCAATGGGGCTAAACATGAGGGAGAAAGGGGTCAAGAAAAAAATCCCTCAAGTGGATATCTCCCTCGCCATCCTAATCGCCAAGCTAATGGGGCTAAACAGAAAGGAGGAGGAGGTTCAGAAAAACCAAGCCTCCCCGTAACTCCTGCTCGCCCAACATTTGGGTGTGTGTGTGTTTGTGTCTGTGTGTGTGTGTCTGTGTCTGTGTGTGTGTGTGTGTTTAAAGTAATAGTGAGGGATTTTATTGTCTTATTTTCTCGCGTATATTTTTTTCTTCCTAGACCCCTTTCAAGCAAATTAACCTAGCTTAAGTTATTTTTGTTTACTCCTAAATTAACCTAGCTTAAGTTATTTTTGTTTACTCCTAAATTAACCTAGCTTAAGTTATTTTTGTTTACTCCTAAATTAACCTAGCTTAAGTTATTTTTGTTTACTCCTAAATTAACCTAGCTTAAGTTATTTTGTTTACTCCTAAATTAACCTAGCTTAAGTTATTTTTGTTTACTCCTAAATTAACCTAGCTTAAGTTATTTTTGTTTACTCCTAAATTAACCTAGCTTAAGTTATTTTTGTTTACTCCTAAATTAATAATTAAGATGGGGACAAGTAGCATTTTCGCTCGCTTAAGGAGTCATTGTTTTGTTTTTGTTCTATTAATTTATTCCTTTATTTCTTAATTTCCTCGCTAAACCTCCATCAAGCTTAGAACACCCCCTCCCCCCCACCCCACCCTCGCCTAGACCCTCCTTCAAGATACATTTGTACCGAAGGCCGGTTTCTCTTAAAATTTCAGGCTCACTATCTCTCGCCAGGGAAAAAATCGATACCTAAATGTCACGAAAGGTCTTAAAATTGACAACGAAATGAGGCGACTGGTGTTAAAATCGCCAAACTAATGGGCCGAACGTCTTAATAGTCTCAAAACAAATGGGGCTTTAACACGAAGGAGGAAGGGGACCAGGAAAACGACCTATCTCCCCTTAGAAAACAAAAACAAAAATAAATAAAACAATAAAATAAAAGAAAAACTCTAACTATAAACGAAGGTATACCAGATCCGGTTATTCACGTACTTTATAATTAAATAGGCAGCTCTTGACTAAAGCCTGTATTTTTGTTAGACATCATTTTTTTTTCTTCAAAACTGGTCTGGCAGCTTAGCTAAACCTTTAACCTATTGCTGTCCCCTGAATTAAGGGGAGATTTCCACTTGAGGGATTTTTTTCTTTTCTGGACCCCTTTCTCTCTCATGTTTAGCCTCATTGCTTTTTAGATTCTAAGACGCTCGCCCTCTTTAGTTTGGCGATTTTAAGAACTTTCACCCCATTTTTTTCAATTTTAAGAACTTTCGTGCCATATAAGTGGCGATATTTTCCTGGCGAGCGATAGCGAGCCTGTAATTTAAGAGGAACCGGCCTTCGGCCGGGCCATTTAGCTTAAAAAATCACTCCATAGACCCCCTTTCAAGATAAATTTGTAAATTTTTCGGTAGCCGGTTGCTTCTAAAATTACAGGCTCGCTATCGCTTGCCAGACAAAAATCGACACCTAGATGGCACGAAAGGTCTTAATATTGACCAAAAGAGTGAGACAATAATTATGAGACGCACGCACACATACTGAGAGAGAGAGAGAGAGAGAGAGAGAGAGAGAGAGGAGGGGGGGGGGGCTAACTTCCTGCATCCACTGTGCATCGTAAGCAGTAATACCCCCCCCCCCCAATATACCCCTCCATGTAATACCCCTATTATAACTCTCTCTCTCTCTCTCTCTCTCTCTCTCACACTGACATGAATAATAACTGACTCATACTCTCTTTCTCCCTCCTCCCTCCCCCCCCCTCTCTCTCTCTCTCAGTCTCTCTCTCTCTCTCATCTCTCTCTCTCTCTCTCTCCCTCTCTCCCTCTCCCTCCCCCTCTCTCCCTCTCCCTCTCCCTCTCCCTCTCCCTCTCCCTCTCTCTCTCCCTCTCCCTCTCCCTCTCCCTCTCCCTCCTCAAAAATAATACTTGCGTTAATATACAGACCTCCAGCTCAATCAGTGCAAACTGACCGAGAAATTTACGAACAAATTGCAGATGTAAGTAACTCACAAGATACCGTAATTTTTGGCGACTTTAATTTACCTGTGACCAAGTGGGCGATACTCTTACTTCACACTCCGGACATGACTTGTATACGAACTTGCAAGAGAGTTCGCTTTATCAATTTGTTCGAATGCCGACCCGTGGTAATAACGTTCTTGACATTGTACTTGCAACAAAAGAAGAATTGATAGAGAATTTGAATGTTGGTGATGAATTCAGTAACAGCGACCATCGTACGATAACTTTCACTTTAAAGTTTACTAGTAACGAACCAAATAGTAGCATCGAAAAAGTCCCTAATTTCAAGAAAGCAAACTTCCATAAACTTAGAGCTATGTTTAAAGAAACTGACTGGAGCTTTTAATTAACAATAACGACATAAATACATCTTGGAAGTTATTCGAAACCACTTACCTAAAAGCAGTGCAAGACTGCATACCATCGAAAATACGGCGTCCAGGCCATAATAATAAGCCCAAATGGTGGAATAAAGATATTTCAAACTGCCTGCTTGCTAAAAAATGTGCTAATGATAGATTAAAATCCTCACAAAATGACGAAGAACGGGTGAAATTTGTAGAGCTACGACGCCAAGCCCAAAGTTAATTAAGCAAAGTAAAAAGACCTTAGAGTTACATATTGCGAATCAAAGTAAAACAAACCCGAAAGAATTCTATAGTTATATCAGAAAGAAAAAAGTAGTTACTTCAACTGTTTGGACCGTTAGTCGATGAAAAAGGAGAATACACCAAAGACGAAGTACAAATGAGTAATGCCCTCAATACCTTCTTTGCATCAGTTTTTACAACAGAAGACCTCAGTGATATCCCTACACCATCGCCGATTCAGATTGATAATTCAGATGTTCTAAGCAATATCACCGTTACAGAGAGAGAAGTATTGAATTGTTTAGATAAACTCAAGGTAAATAAAACGCCAGGACCTGATACAATCTCGCCTAGAGTTCTAAAGGAAGCTAAGAATGAGCTCTCCAAACCACTGACATTACTATTCAATAAATCCTTGCAGTCTGGAACTATGCCTGATCAGTGGAAGCTAGCCAACGTAACACCGATATTCAAAAAAGGCAGCAAATCCCTACCCAGTAACTATCGTCCAATTAGCTTAACCTCAGTTGTATGTAAAATGCTAGAAACGGTCATACGAGACAGACTCGTAAATCACTTGGAGGAAAATAACATACTTAAAGATACTCAACACGGCTTTCGTAAAAAACGTTCCTGTTTAACAAACCTCTTAGACTTCTTCCACGATATCCTCAACCTCTACGATGAGAGTAAAGCTGTAGATATTATATACCTTGATTTTCAAAAGGCCTTTGACAAAGTTCCCCACAAACGTTTACTGCTAAAACTAAAAGCGCATGGAATACAAGACGGTGTGTTGAAATGGATAGAAAATTGGCTCAGCAACAGAAAGCAAAGGGTAGTCATAAACGGTAAGGCATCTAAATGGACCAATGTAAGTAGCGGGGTACCCCAGGGATCGGTACTAGGACCAATTCTCTTTCTAATTTACATCAACGACATAGATGAGGGTCTCACCTGCACAATCTCAATTTGCTGACGATACAAAAATTGCAAATAGCGTACTCTCAAAAGAACAAGTTGACGATATGCAACACAATCTAGATAAATTGTCATGTTGGGCCCAAATTTGGCAAATGAGTTTCAATGCGGATAAATGTAAAGTACTACATGTCGGATACCTAAATGAGAAAGCAAACTATTCGATGAATGGCACTCAGCTTAAGAATGTAAACAGAGAAACTGATCTGTGAGTAACAATATCGAGTAACCTAAAACCGAGTCAACAATGTTCAGAAGTTGTTAAGAAGGCAAACAAAATAATTGGCTTTATAGGCAGGTCATTTGAGCATAAATCCAAAGAAGTTATCCTAACCCTTTACAATTCCTTAGTCCGCCCTCTTCTGGAATACTGCGTTCAATCCGGGTGCCCTTATTACCAAAAAGATATAAACAAGCTAGAACGAGTTCAACGTAGAGTTACCAAAATGATACCTAGCCTAAAGAACAAACCATACGAAGAGCGTCTTAGAGAATTAAATCTATTTCCTTTAAACCCAGCGCAGATTAAGAGGCGACTTAATTCAAGTGTTCAAAATCATCAAAGGCATCGACAATATGAACTGTAGTAAGTACTTCACTATCGACCAATCTAATTACACGCGGGGAAACGGTTGCAAAATTATTGGTAAATCTTTTAACTCGCACGAATCTAAGAATTTCTTCTTCAATCGAGTTGTCAACTTGTGGAATGGGCTTCCCCGAGACGTTATAGACTGCAGCACCGTTGATTCATTTAAATTCCGCCTAGACAAATATCTCGCATCAAACCCGCGACTGACTGCGTTTGTAAATGAATAACTTTATCCTCCCCTCAGTTACTAACCCATATGTCCCCTACTAACTTCCTAGTCCTGCCACGTTAGTGGCAGGGCAGTAGTTCCCTTTCCAATGTTCCCTTACCCACTCTAAACCACTGTTTGGACACTTGATCCTCAGTGTTTTGGAGGACAAGCAACCTAGAAGGGTCACTAGATCTGTTGTTGCTTGATTTCCTTTGTACTCCTTTGTACTCCCTCTCCCTCTCTCCCTCTCCCTCTCCCTCTCCCTCTCCCTCTCCCTCTCCCTCTCCCTCTCCCTCTCTCTCTCCCTCTCCCTCTCCCTCTCCCTCTCCCTCTCCCTCTCCCTCGCCCAAAAAGTGAACCATCTTTAAGGGGAGGTTTTTAGTTTGTTTCCTACTCCTCTAGTAATCTTAAAATTTCACCCCCTTGACCCTCCTTTCAAGATAAATTTTTACATTTTTCGGTAGAAAAATATCCCGGCTGAAAGCCGGTTCCTCTTATATTACAGGCTCGCTATCGCTCGCCAGGATAAAATCGACACCTAAATGACACGAAAGGTCTTAAAATTGACAGAAATGGGGCGAAAGTTCTTAAAATCGTCAAAATAATGGGGCGAACGTCTTAAAATTAGGAAAACAATGGGGCTGAACATGAGGGAGAAAGGAGTCAAGAAAAAAATCCCTCAAGTGGAAATCTCCCCTTAAAGGTTTGAATATTTAAATGGTGTAGTACCGTACTTATTATGTGATGTGCGTGTACATTCAGACCTTGGCCTGGACTGTGTGTATGTGTGTGTGTGTGTGACTTTGTGTGGTGAGACAAGTAGTTCAGTTGAATCAGTTCACTAGTTGGTTGGTTACTGGCATCATTGTCTTGTGAACTAGGTACCAGTGTTTGGCTAAGGTTAGATAGGCCTACTGTACAAAGGAGTATACAGGAAGTCGAACAACAACAGAAATAGTGACTTGGAACAGTCGTGTTTATAATAGTCTACGGCCATATGTGAGTAATACTTATAAATATTATGTTTTTTCCCTTACTACTACATTTGCCAGGTTAGTTTGCAATGTCCAACTGGAGCTATTTTGTTTGATGATTTGAATGGCGAAGGAATATCAGCAAATTAACGTGAAATAGTATTGTTTGGGCCATTTAAACACCTTCAAAGACAATATATATTTGACCGATAAACTTTACATATTTTATTTATATTTTGTATATGTGAATAAGGGAGACAAAAGGCAGAACTGCCTGCAGCGAGTGCCTCCCCCAGAGTTGAAAGAGTGACAGGGCCAAAATCAAGGGGATGTTCGAGCTAAAATGCCTGGACACACGGAGTTTGAAGCAATTTAAGTCATAAGAAGAGGGGAAGACTGATTCTGGGAGAGTTAAAGAGCTCAGCAGTTGAATAGAAGAAAGTCTGAGAATAGGATTTCACTCTTGGGTTGGAGAGTTGCACAGAGTAGGGGTGGGATTGTGTTGCAAGACGGGTACTACGTACCCTACGTAGAGGAGGTGGTATACACTGGGAAAGCTCCGAGGAACACTGATTATTGTAGTAGCGATAAAATAGCGATATAAAGGACTACAAATAATAGATTCGGTTTTTGTATAGTAACTTGTATGTATGTATATATGTATGTATATATGGGGTGTTTAGTGAATACACTATAGTAACTTATAATTTTGCCTCCACAGGAAGATACTGGAGTCTAGTGAAGGAGGTGGTGGTGGTGGTGGTGGTGGTGGGGGGGAAGACAGCCATACTCCATTCTATACCCCACTAAACCTGGCTAGATCACAACAGTCTAATTACTTCACTAATATCAACTCACAGGTTAGTATGCTCTCTCTCTCTCTCTATATATATATATATATATATATATATATATGTATATATATATATATATATATATATATATATATATATATATATACTGTACCGGTTTATACTGTATATATACAGGGTGTCATGCGAGTTATGACAAATACTTTCAGGAATGAAAGATCATGCAATTCTAAGTAAAACATGTTGTATACACGTATTGATTTTTCTGTGTCAGTGTTTGGTAATCAGTTATTTAAATTTGAGGGTTAGCCAGTGAGAAGGTGGTGTTGGGAGGGAGTGAAGGCGGAGGTAGCGCTACGTTGGTGCCGTGCCGTGCCGATGTGAGAAAGTTTACTTATTTATTTTGTTATGCCATGATATCTTTGAAAAAGGGAATATTTCTAAACTGCTATTGTATGGATTTGTCAATTAGGATAATCTGAAGCCTTGTGGTAATGTAATTAGCTGTTACACCTCTAATTTAATAAAACGTGGCACTAATGCATAAGTTGTCCACCCCTGTGACTACAGTGTCGCTCATTTAGTGAGAATACAGATTTGCATTAAAGATAGGATTTAAAGGTGGTGGTGCATGGGTTGAGATAAACATGGAAAAATAATTGCCAACCTGCACATTATTAACTTGCAAAATGCATTGTCACTGAAATAATTATTAACAATGGTATAAAGGATTTTGTGGATTGTCTACACTGGACCTGTGACGTCATAGGGACGTCACAGGAGTATCCTCATTCTGAACTGGATGGTGGACTTACACTCCTATGACGTCACAGGTCCGGTGTAGACGATCCACAAAATCCTTTATACCATTGTTAATAATTATTTTGGTTCCATTGCATTTTGCAAGATAATTATGTGCAGGTTGGCGATTATTATTCCATGTTTATCTCAACCCATGCACCACCACCTTTAAATCCTATCTTTAATGCAAATCTGTATTCTGAACTCAAACTGTCCATGCTAGCTACAGGATTTTTTATATGTGTACTATAATTTTGTCACCATACATCCGGTTTTCTTCAAGTCTCTATACCACTTACAGGACTCGTTGGATGTGTTGGATGTGTTGGATGTGTACCATGACGCTTGTTCGACCCTCCAGCGCCCTCAACAACCCCGGGGCTCCAACCACACCATTAACACCATCACCATCGGGGCCGCCCCTACACACCAGAGGAAGAGACATGCCAGTGTTGGGGGACACAGTCTGGCGGGGGCGGCAGGGAAACTGATTGAACTTAATGCTGTTACCCTCGGAGCACCACACACCAATGGTAACAGTTTTATTTGATAAGTTTTTGAATAGTTAGGATTTTTTTTTATATATTTAGGCAGGAATTTATTTTTTTATTTTTTAAGATATGGATTTGAATACGAGAAATTTTTATATATTTGGGCAGGTAGTTATTGGAGATAAGGTTTTTAATATTATGATAAATGTTTATTTACAGTATCTTCTGATCTCTCTACTAATTTTAATTGGGGCAGAGAAAACCTTGTTACTTTCAATGCTTCCAAAACTCAATTTCTCCATCTGTCTACTCATAGCCCCCTTCCAGAAAACTATGATTTACACTTCAACATACAAATTAACCCTTCATCTTCGTGGTGATGGGCTGGTCATTCAGAGTGAGAACTGAGCGATCTCTGCCATACCCATAGGTTACTCTGACTGTTCCTTTTACTTATATATTTTCTAGATCTCAAGTGACGGCGTCTCTTCCGTGGATTGACCTCCCAATCTACCAAGGTTGGAAGCCAAAGCGTCTCATTTTTCCTCTGCCCCTCAACTTTCTCTTCATAATTGCTGAGGGGCACAGGGCCCTGGGTGGGGCTTTGGTTTCCCGGGCATTTCCGCACCCTTCTCAGCTCCCTGCCATGGAGTGGCTTCGGCCACCCAGGATTTATTGTGGTCGGCAGGGAGAGTTCTGTGGGGGCGCTCGGTTATGGCCTTGGCCTTGCTCGGGGCCTTGGGGCTGTTCGGCCAGGCAGCTTGGGGAACAACAACAACCCTTCATCTTCTCTTAATATTCTCGATCTCTCTTGGAAAGATCATATTACCACTTGCTAAAACAGCTTCCCAGAAGCGGGGTATGCTCAACCGCCTCCGGGGGTTCTTTACCCCTGCGCTGTTTCTTGCTCAGTACAGGGGCACAGTACGTCCATGTATTGATTATTGTTCACACATATGGGGGAGATCCTCTCACACAGCACTTCTAGACAAAATAGAAAAAGAAAGCCTTCGTCTCATTAACTCTCGTCCACTCACCAATTCTCTGCAGTCTCTCTCTCTTCGCCGCAATGTTGCATCTCTCTCACTATTCTACCGCTATTAAAATAATCAGTGTTCCTCAGAGCTTTTTCAGTTTATACCACCCCCTCTTCGTAGAGCATTTACCGACCCATCTAGTTGCAATACAATCACCCCTACTCTGTGCAACTCTCCAACCCAAGAGTGAAATGCTATTCTCAATCCTTCTTCTATTCAACAGCTGAGCTCTGGAACTCTCTCCCAGAATCAGTCTTTCCCTCTTCCTATGACTTAAATTGCTTCAAACTCCATGTGTCCAGGCATTTTGGCTCGAACGTCCCTTGATTTTGGCCCTGTCACTCTTTCAACTATGGGGGAGGCAATCACCACAGGCAGTTCTGCCTTTTGTCTCCCTCACTCATATATAAAAAAAAAAAAATTGGGTACAGTTTTTTTAGATAAGTTTTTGAAGAGTTATGAAAAATATACATATATTTGGGATGGTAGTTTTTATTTTAGATAAGTTTTTGAATAGTTAGGAGAAATTCTTATAATATTGGGTAGGTAATCCATCAATAACCAACACTATATAAGGCTTATCCCTCAAAACCTTCACCTGACCGGACTAATAACACACACAACAAAGCCACTCCAACAGCTTCCTCTCTCTCCATCACCCCTTCTTCCCTCTCAACACAATTCGAAAAGTATATACGAGATGCTGTTGTATAGGCTTATCTCTCAATACTTTCACATGACCTGATTAATAACACAAATAACAAAGCCACTCCAAGACCTTCTCCCCTCTCATCACTCTTCGAAAAGTAGATACGACATACGAGGTGCCGTTGTAAAGGCTTATCCCTCAATACCTTCACCTGTCCTGACCAAACCCTTTCTTCGTTACAGGTTTCTCGGATGGTAGCGGCTGTAACGGTGACAACAACCATACCAACAACCATCACAACACCAATGGCACCCCCTACCACATCGGCCGCCTCTCACTCTCAACCAATTCCCTCAAGAAGAAAACGGACGCGGACGCTGGTAACAAGTACTCAAGTCCCCTCTCCTTAGCTAACTCCGTCAAGAAGAAAACGGAGGCGGACGCTGGTAACAAGTACGCAAGTCCCCCCTCGATGGACGCTGGTAACAAGTACGCCAGTCCCCCCTCGATAGCCCCACCTCCGGTGTCACAGAAAACAGGAAGCAGCGGGAGTTCCTGGGTCCTAAATTATCGTCCCTGCCTGGAGATAGGACGAGTCTGTGAGGATCAAGAACCGCAGAGAAAGGGATCTAAAGTCCCCGCGCAAAATAAAGAATACGACAAAATAGACGCGGCGCCGCAGAGAAAGTACGACCGACTGGAGAGCGCCGAGCAAGAGCATGAGAAACTACTGGACAACAAGCTCGGGGACAACCTCGAGAGCAATGTCCACGAGCGGGCGAAGGTACCGGTCAGCCAGGATAACCCGCCGCACCACAACAACAATAACGACGCGTGGAGGAGGAACTACGTGGCCTGTGCGGAGAACGGGGGGCGCGGTCCTATTGGTGTGTGTAGTTCCAGCCCCCTGTTGGACCCCCACCACCACTGCCCCCCTCCAGGTACCCCCATTAAGAGCAACCAACCCCCACCCCCGGACAGCGTGGTGCACATGTATACCTTCGGACCGCCTGTGAGTACA